>CM035228.1:60031988-60443334 GCA_020226215.1 Sindora glabra
GGTACATAGTCTTTCCCTCTAGTAAAAACCATTTTCTGTTTGGCTATGTTCTGCAACTTGATTAATTTCTGATAGACAAGAATCTATCGGCCAAGGTGTTGCATCTTTTATATTGGTTAAATGTCGTGAGCACCTGTGTATCTGATTTAATAACTATGACAAGGTTAGTTATGTTTATACTGGCCAAATAGTCTTTCCCTATCAATCTGATGAGTTATGGAAATGTCTATGGGCATGTCATAGTTATCAGTCTGATGAGTTACGTAAGTGTTTATGGGCATATGAATTGATTTCCATCAAGCAGTAAATTGAAATTCCTCAAAAATAAAACCCAGAAATGGTTTCTTCATAGACAATCTATTGCAGTCATACATTGTAAATGTTTGCCATTTTCTTGGGCTAGACATCTATTATGCATAGAACTGTGAAAATGGTAATAATGAAATGACAAGCCTGCCCTCAGTCAAAGAATGCACAGGACTACTGTTAAATTTATTTCATTACATCCTAGTTTGCTTACTTAACTTTTATGCATGACAATAACAAATTGTTTGGCCACTGTCAACACAAATGCTTTATCCTTTGATGAAATGTGGCTCCTAGGTACTTGGCTAAGATACTTGCACCTGATGGTTCAAAGGATGTGGCTGTGGGACAACCTATTGCAATAACGGTAAGTGTGACAATGCTTGTAGTGTTCTGCAACTTCTTCTGGCTGTTCACGATTTTGCAGCTGAACCATGTCACCAAGGCAATGTGGAATATGTTAGGAATTTAGGATGAAGGTAGAGAGGTCTGAGGTCATATTTATATTGTCCTGGACTAGAATTTAGGGAATGGTTTAATCAAATGTTAGCTATTTATATGACTAGTTTATTTAACACACACGGTATGCTTTTGTCATCAAAAGAATGGAGTATAATGAAAACACTTATTTGCCACTTGTCCCACAAGGTTGAAGATGCAGCTAATATTGAAGCTGTAAAGAATTCTATTAGGAGCAGCTCAGGGAGCCAACAGGAGAAGACCACCCTCAATGACGTCAAAAGTGAGGTTGGAACACACGTGGTTAATAGAACAAGGATTGGTCCAGCGGCAAAATTGCTAATCACAGAATATGGATTGGATGTATCAACATTAAAGGCATCTGGTCCTCATGGCACCCTTTTAAAAGGGGATGTTCTTGCTGCAATTAAGTCAGGAGAATTATCTCCCAAACATGCTTCATCAAAAGAGAAGGCATTGCCATTAACTCAAAGTCACCAACAACAATTTGCTGCATCACTAGAGTTAAGGTCTGACATAAAGCAGGCAGAAGATTTTGTAGATTTGCCAAATAGTCAAATTCGCAAGGTAGGTTCATTGAATTTTCAGTTCCTACAGACGAGGTTCATTTTCAATTCTTGCTGGGTTTATTATCTCATCAATCTTCTTTTTAAGGCCAAGCTACTAGGTTAAAATATTATACATGTCATATTATATGAATATAAAAAATCAATTGTTGTGCCTCATTTTTTGATTTAAACTGATGATCTGACCCTTGTTCAAGTTGATGTCTTCTGGTGTTTCTGATTATTATACCCTGGAATAAATGTACGCCTCATTTTTTTTTTCTTGCCAGACTTGCTGCTTTCATTTTAATTGAAATTGAAAATTTTGGGGGATGTCATTGATTTTATTAGTGAATTCACATACATGGTAATTTAATTGTGTTCATTGGGTTTGGTTGGGGATAAGAACACAACACTCCAAAATAATAGAAGAAACAAATGAACATTATACACCTACATTATTTTGCATTGTCTAGTAGAATCTAATTGTAAAGCATATGTTACATGATATGATTGATTGAAATAAATTGGTAATTTGTGACATGTTTTATTTTACTATTTCTCCCCATTCTCTCTCTATTGACCCCAACCCCAACCCCCTCCCCCCCCCCCCCCCCAAAAAAAAAAAAAAAAAAGAAAAAAAAGCCTTGGATGTACAATGACACACATGAATTTCATGACTTTCATGCAGGTGATTGCCAAGAGGCTGTTGGAATCAAAACAAAATACACCGCACTTGTATTTATCATCAGGTTTTAATTCTGTGTGTCTAAATATTTGTTCTAAGTAGTTAAATGCTCTGTATGAAGGCTGACTAATCTATAACTATTTAATGGAGTGTATCAGATGTTATACTGGATCCCCTTCTTTCACTCAGAAAGGATCTTAAAGGTATGGACTATGAAACTATCATCTTGTTGGTCATAAAATATTTGCTGACCACTATCCATTATTTTCTTACCTTACAGATCACTATAACGTTAAAGTTTCAGTGAATGATATAATCATAAAAGTTGTAGCAGTTGCACTCAGAAATGTACCAGAAGCAAATGGTAAATAATTATTTATGTATATTGCTCATTGCAAGTCATTTGTGAAGCATAGACGTGTAGAGTCCGTATGTATTTTATGTCATAATGCCACCTCTCCACTTTTCAACTGAAAGAGCATTATCAGTGTGTATTTTGTTATTAGCAAAGTGTTGAGTTCACTTGCCCTCCATCAATGGATGCATGTATTTGTGTATCTTAATGTCTATGTAAATAGGGGCTTTAACTTTGAGGTGCTATTTATCCATGGTCTTTTTATCATGAGTCAATTCAGAATGTCTCCAACTTCTCCCTTTGCCTTCCTCTTAACAATTCTCCATGTTCCCCAATTTCTGAATAGTCACAGCTCTAAGTTCTTCTCTTATGATACCATTCAACATTGTTGGTTGTTCTAGAACTCATTAGTTTGTTAAATTGCTAGTTGTTTTTTGTTTAATACTTGAATTGCAAATTTGCTGCTCTCCATAGTATCTATGCATCTGCCCTTGGGCCATTCCTTTCTTTGTTGGCCCATTTGCTTGCCCACACTCTGAATTGAATTCTGCTCTTTAAGTTTTGAAGGGCCCTAAATCTGTCTACAATAATCTATTTATAATAATTGGCAGCCTACTGGAATGTGGAGAAGGGCGAAGTCATTTTATGTGATGCTATTGATATATCAATTGCAGTGGCCACTGACAAGGTAAGATGTTGTTGTGTTAATTGCTATTGTTGTTTACAAAACTGAATGTTTCTTTGGGCCACAGGGCTTGTTGACCCCAATTATCAGAAATGCTGATCAAAAGACAATATCTTCTATCTCTTCAGAGGTATATGAAAAGTGATTTGTGTGGGCTTTCAGTTACTGTTTTATACCGCACTCCCTTACCAGTTGTTTTGGTAACTTTCTTCCTGGAACAAATTTTTGGGTGATTGGTGCTTTAGGTGAAAGAATTGGCTCAAAAGGCACGTGCTGGCAAGCTGATGCCGCATGAGTTCCAAGGAGGAACCTTTAGGTGATTTTATTACATGTCATGCACATTTGCATGAAGCTTGTTCCCCTATTGATCCTTTTTTTTTTTTTTCTTTGGGTTTCTTCCTGATATTATCCATTCTGTTTGCCAAAATCTGTAATTTTGAGCTTTCTGTTATGCCTTGTGCAGTATCTCCAACTTGGGAATGTTTCCTGTGGATCAGTTCTGTGCTATTATAAACCCACCACAGGTTCTCTCTTCTGACTTGTGCAATATAATTTACTACCCTTGTAATTTGACAACCCCACACGATATTTTCATGAAGAATGCAGGATGAACCATTCCTATGATTTCCAATATATTTCTTTGGAAGGAACAAAAAGAAAATATAAGGTTTACAGCAAAATGGCCTCAGGAATACTGCTTTTAATATAATGCATACTATCATTGAAGAATTTCTGAAAGCCTGTTTGATATTTACTCATGTTGCAGGCATTTTCTTTTGAAGTGTGTTGCTAATAGCTGTTTATTGTTTTCATTTATGATCTGCTGCAGGTTTGCATTCTTGCTGTAGGTAGAGGCAACAAAGTTGTGGAACCAATAATTGGAATTGACGGTATATATTTTTTGGATATCATTCTGTGCCACTCAGTACTAAATCTTGAAGTTGTTTGTAACTTGGATAATTTTGACCAGGAATTGAGAAGCCAGTGGCTGTCAATAAGATGACCTTAACATTGTCTGCTGATCATCGGGTTTTTGATGGCAAAGTTGCAGGTCAGAATTTTTTTTTTGTCCAGTAGTACAATATAAATTAATAAAATATCTAAGTAAAACTATTGTCAAGTTTTTGCCAACCAAGATGAACTCTTGGTCTGTTTTAAAGCACTCAAAAGGTGAAAGATGGTGAGAAATAGAAATCAATGACAACGTTTTGCTGCTTTTAGATCCATGTCTTGACAACGTTTTGCTGCTTTTAGATCCATGTCTTGTGGGTTGTGAGATTGCAACTGAGACAGGAATCAAAGCAGCCATAATTGGGAAAATAAATATGTTGCATCGATGTCTCTTTACACATTATTGAGAAATAGAAAAAGAAAAAAAGATGACAGAGATTGTGGAAGAGCAATGCTAGATGCAGTAGCACCTTGTGCCTTTGCTTAGTTCTTCATTCTTGTGTGCTCCACCATGTCCTTGCTTTTATCAATTATAAGCACTATGCGACACTCACATCAGAAAAGATATGTGGTCATGTGACAGTGAGGTAGTTAAAAATTTTCTATGAAAAAAATTTTTTCCAATTAGTTTTTGGTACCTGACATGGTCAAACAATTCCCCATGTCCAGGAAGAAGTTTTACATTTGGATCCTCTTTTTTCTTTGGGCCAGAGGATCCATTTGAATATCAACATATCTGCATCCCATCATACCTGTTTTCAATCAACAAGGTATAAAGAGATTGAGGATCCATATGTGGCTATTTTTAGACTTATATGGAATGACAGGGATCACATTGGAGAACCACATCAGCTGCTTTCAATCTCTTATTCCCTCTCTCTTTCTCTCACACACACACACACACTCTGTCTTCTCATCAACTGTCTGTGTGACTGGATTCATTGTCTTCTATTGCCTCTCTCTGTCTTTCAATCTTTTTGTACCTTGTTTTCTCCTTTATTATTATTATTATTGTTATTATTATTTCTATTTTCTTTTTCTTAATCTCTCTGCCTCCCTTCCTTTTCCACTTCCTCAGTTTCCATTTTCCCTTTTTTTCAATTTTGAGTTCCTCTCATATTTGTCAGTCACACATCTTTCCTCAGTTATAATTGGTAATTCGTAGCAAGAGTGATGGCAATAGGATATTTGGATGGTTGACTTAGGTACTATTGCTCGGACACTTGGGTTACGGCTGTTGTAGGTCTACAAGGTGTCAACGTGTCTTTCTCTTTAAATAGGTGTGACTGTGTGACATTAGTGATCTTATTGAAATTATTGATGGTATCTGTTATGGGGTGTTTTGACTAACATTGTAGACAATACTGTGAATTTTGAAGGATTTAATGGGCTACATATTCAAGAATTTGGATTGATCTGCAAACGGTGGTACAGCACTCACTGTTTTAGCCTTGCTGTTAATGTGAACCATGGAGAACTTGATTCATTTGTTGGGGATTGCATGTTTGGCCATTGGTGCAGTGGTGAGTTTTATTGTGTTACTAACAATTGACATGCTGATTGGAGATTCATAATGAGAAGCTCTGTAGAGAAGACGCCTAGTGGAAAAGGAAAAAAGGAAAAGCATTTTTGAAAAAAAGGAGAGTAGAATTAACCACATAAGTTTTTTCTCAATATTACAACAGATAGGTTAACTTTGGACCAGTTATGTATTAATATGAAATTTACGAGGACCAAAATAGATTTTTTTGAATTATGGGGGATCAAAATTGATCAATATTGTCATATTAAGAGGATCAAAAATGCATTTAAGCCTTTGGTTTTTTCATGAAAAACTAGATTAGTGTTGATATGAGTGACAATTTGATTATCATACACCATAACTACGTAGCTGAAGAAGACCCTATCCCATTGTTTAATAAGATATGAAATCAACATAAGCTGAGAAGAAAAAATGCTAAATTGGCTTGGTTTAGAAGAGATTCTAGGTTCCAGAGTTTAGGTGGCTTTGACACCGTGTTAAGAGAAAGAAAAAGAGTTGTAAAGTCATGCTTTTGTAATGATGCAGGCACATCTGTTGATATAAGAATATTGAGCATGGTACATAAACGTAGTATCATAGTATATAGTTTAATTACTTATTAATTTATTTAACCTGTACTGTATTGTCAAATGCTCCTGCCCAAGATGGAGCATGATATTAAATATATCCAGCTTGTTATATCTTCAACTCATTACTCGAAAGTGCTCTCAATAATAGATAAGCAAATTAGTCCTCAATTTTGATATCTAAGATCAATAAGCCCTTCTTGGAGTTTCTACCTAACAAATGACAATCCACTTTTACATATTTTTTTCTTTCATGAAAAGCTGGATTAGTGGCAAAATGAGTAGTAACTTGATTATCATACTATAACTACATAACTCCACTAGACTCCATCCCAACTTTGTATAAGAAGATACAAAGACCACACAAGCTTGGAGGTAGAGGGTGAAGGGAGAAGAAGCTAAGTTAGCTTGGTTTAGACAAGGAGATTCTAGGTTCTAGAGCTTAGCTGGCTTTGAGAAACTTGGGATTGTTGGAAGGGCTTGAGAGAATCATCTTAGCTTTGGTTAATCACTAATCACCAATTTCTAGCATATATTTACAATACAATTAACACTATTTAATTATATTTAATACTATTTGACACTCCTCCTTAAGCTGGAGTATCATGTGCACCCAGCTTGTCACATATGTAGCTTAATCTTGGACCTTGGAGGGATTTTGTGAGCATATCAGCTAGTTGGCCGTTGATATGCACAAAAATAGTAATAATTTCCTTTGCAACAACTTTCTCTCTTGTGAAGTAGCAATCAATTTCAATTTGGTTTTTTTCATGAAAGACAGGATTACATGCAATATATAGGGTTGCTTGATTGTCGCACAAACTCCACAAGACTAGTTGTCTTGTAACAATTGTCAATCATATCAATTTACATGTAGCCAATGTCACAACTCAATACTCTATTTTTGCACTTGATCTTGCCACCAAACTTTGGTTCATACTTTTTCAAGAAATAAGATTTGCTCTAGAAAGTACACAATAGCTTGAAGTAGAGCAACGGTCATTTGGAGAACTTGCCCAATCAACATTTGAGCAACCAACAATTCAAGTGCATCCCTTATTCTCATATAACAAACCTTTGTCTGGATTTCCTTTTATGTAGCAAAGAATTCGAGCTACTGCAACCCATTGAATATCACATGGTGAGTGGAGGAATTGACGCACCACATTTATTGCAAAAGAAATGTCTAGTTGAGTGATTATGAGATACTTTAGTTTTCCAATAAGCTTGTAATATCTTCCTAGATTTGAGAGTGGTTTACCTTGATCAGGTAATAGTTCAATATTTAAATCTATAGGAATATCTACAAGTTTAAAATTCATCAAGCCTATCTTATCTAGAATGTCAAGGGCATTTTTGCATTTAGAGATAGAAATGCCAAAATAGGATTGAGCCACTTCAATGCCAAGAAAATAAAATATCAAAGTTTTCCGAAGTCTTTTGTTAATATGACGAAAAATATATTGCTTAAGTCGATCAATATTAGCTTGATCACTTTTTTATAATAATTGTATTGTCAACATAATGAGATATATGGATTGAAAATTAGACGAATGATGATTAAAAAAAAAAAAAAGAGAGTGATGTACTTTGCTTTGGCACATGTTGAGATCTTGAATGACTTTAGTAAACCTTCAAAACTAGTTTTGAGGGTACTCCATAAGACCATATAGAGATTTCTTCAATCAGGAAACTAATCTCCCCCTGGGCAACCAACCTTAGAGGTTGCTCTATATAAACTTCTTCTTCAAGATTCCTATGCAAAAAGACATTTTTGATATCTAGTTGATTTAAAGACCAATAATTAATGGCTGCAAGAGACAAAAACAAATGAATTGATACAATTTTGGCAATGAGATAAAGTGTCATCATAATTTAGGCCAAAAATCTAAAGTATAGCCTTTAGCAAAGTCTAGCTTTTAATTAGTCTGTCTTCCCATTGGTCCAACTTTGATAGTGTATATCCAAGGAGATCCAACAATAGATTTGTCATAGGATAAAGGAACCAAATCCTTTGTGCTGCTAGTTTCTAAAGTTACCATCTCATTAAGCATTGCTTGATGCCATCTTGGGTTGGAAAGAGCTTTCTATACAATTTTAGGGATAGAAATGGATGACAAGACTTTATAAAGCTAGAATAGTGTGCAAATAAATGATGATAATTCAAAAAATTATAAATAGGATAAGAGTTACAAGTGGAACAAGTACCTTTACATAGGGCAATAGGAAGATTGTTTGGTGGATCTAAGATGGGAGAGTTCAATAGGTGCATCATTAGTTATTTGAGGCTCGTCTAGTTAAAGATGTCATTAATAAGGGATAAAAGGCCATTCTCGTGGTGGACTTAAAGGAATGGAAATTGAATCAAGGATTAAAAGTGGTAAAACCTCAAATATAGGGATAAACTCCTCAGAAGAAGAAAAGAAATATGAAGTTTTAAAAAAGGTAACATGAGTTGATGTGAAATATTTTGTTAGAGTTAGAGAATAACATCTGCCCCCTTTTGTAGCCTTGAGTAACCCACAAAAACACATTTTATATAATGAGCTAATAATTTATATTTTTCAAGCGTGAGATCATAAACAAAACAATTGGACCCGAAAATATGAAGAGTAAGCCTATATAGAGATTTAGTTGGGTTTTTCCAAAACAAATGAAGGTTGTGATTAATTAAATAATAAGCTGTTAAGATAGTATCATCCCAAAAATGAAAAGGAACATTCACATATAATAACATTTTTAGTGCAATTTCTACTAAATGATTTTTTGTCAATTACTTTTAGCTTCCCTATTTTGTTGTGGAGTGTAAGGACATGTTGATTGATGAATGATGTATTGTGATGATATGAAAGAAACAAAAGACACAGAAAAATACTTATGAGCATTTTTCACTATGAAGTTATTGTATAGTTATTCCAAATTGGTACAAATATAAAAAATAAAGGATTTAAAAATTGAAAATAATTTAGAGTGATCTTTTATTAAATATAACAAGTACATCGAGAATAGTCATCAAAGGTTACAAAATATTGAAAACCTAAAATGGTACTAACACAACTAGGACCCTAACATTAGAATGAATTAAAGAAAATAAAGACACTAGTAGCTTTAAGAACTACGAACATGTTTACCAAGTTAACATGATTTACACTTAGACTTTAAATTTGAAAGACTTGGAATCATTTTCTATAGTTTTGAAAGACTTGGGTGACCCAATCGATAGTGGATTAACTTTGGAGACTCTATAGTGGCACAAATAACTAATGATGTTGGTTGAATGTAGTAAAGTCCTCTTGACTCACATTCAGTACCAATTATCTATCCTGTACCTCAATCCTATATTAGAAAAGAGTAAAAAAATGTTACAGAACAATTGAGAGTTCAAGCAAGTTGATTGATAGAAATTAAGTTGAAAGGAGAATTAGGCATATAAAGAACAAATTGTAAATTTAGTGAGGAGAAAGGTTTAACTTGACTAGCATTATGAGTGGCTATTTTAGAACTATCAGCCAATTTACTTGAAGAAAGGGATTTAATAGTGCAATCAAGATAAATAAAAAAAATAATTACTAGATATGTGATCAAAAGCTTCCGAGTTATGAATCCAATGATCAAGAGATGTAGAATGAGATAAGCTAGTAATAGAATTATTTGTCTATAATGGATGTAGGATATGCTTATTCCTATTTAGATGTCTTATACTAAAGAAATTGTCTTTCAAAAATTCTTAATTCTCTAGATAAGAGAACAGAGAGGATTAATCAGATGATTTAGAACCCAATTGAATAACATAGGCAAATTGGGAAGGTCAACCATGTAGAGCAAAACATCTATCTCAAGTATGTCCGGGCTTATGATAGTAAGTACACTGAGGTCAATTGTTCTAACTGCCGCCACATCCCCTTTGTGATCACCAATATGTGTCACCTAAAGTGAAGTTTTCAATATTAATAGGAGTGGTTGAAGTGGGTAATCATAATAAACAATTGATTAACACCTCTGCTATTGGAACCTCAGCATTGTCTAATGTCTGCTAACTAAAGGTTTCAAGATCAGAATTTAAATAGGCAAGGATAAAGACCATAAGAAACTTATCATGTTGTTTCTCCTGCTCTTTAATATCGGTAGTGATGAGTAAAAGCTTCTTGTATTGGGCTATTGTTATCTTAGCAACGCTGGTACAAGAAAATAAATCTAATTCTTGTTTCAAATCTCTCAACCTGGCCACAACTTCATACAATTGTTAAATATCATGTTCTTGGCCTCCTCCTAGAAGGTGTAACAAGTGTCATAAGATTGAAAAATAACCAACAAATTAGGATCAATAGAATGCCACAATATTGCACATAATTGTGCATCAACCTTGTTCCAATCAATCTTTTCAGCTGGAACATCTTCAATCTTTTTAGTCAAGTATTCAGCATAACCTTGACCTTTGAACCATAACAAAACTGAAGCACTCCATGATATTGTGGGAGTACCAGAAGTTGGAGCCATTCAATTTTGCAGAAGTTATTGTGGGAGTACCAGAACTTACAAAAGAGATATTGTAAGTATTGTCAGGTTTACAAGTAGCATGATGGAGGGTAAGAAAGGGTATTGGTGAAGGTCAGAAAAAGGGTAGAATGAGAGTACAAGGGAGGCTGGATTCAAAAAAAGGGTAGAAAGAAGTAGAAGGCTTTGTTTTAGAAAGGCAGAATTTGGTTCAGAAAGAAGGCAGGGAAAAGGTTCTTTTTTGGATTATTTTGGCTGGAATTTTTTTTTTTTTTTTGGGATGAAAGAGCAATTTGGTTCTGTTTGGGCTGCAGATAGATGCTGAGATGGGGCAGGAAACCAAGGCTACATTTTGATGAAAAAGTGAAGATTTGGTGCTTGGATTGACAAACTAAGACTACGGATGGAGCAAGTGAGAAGCCGCAGTTGATGTGTGGTAGTGTGTGTAGCTCACCCATGCATGGCGCCAGCAAGAGTGGTGAAAAATTTGCTGGAGATAGTGATTCCGGTGGTGGTTTTTGAAAAATTGTGATGCTGCTTTGTGAATCAAAGTAACAAGATTAGGCATTCTATTGTGTGTACTTGAGATTGTTGGGAATGAATGGCTTAAGAAAAACATCTCAACCTTGGTTCTTTATATAGTAAAATTACAATCAATACATTTAATGCTAGCAAATAAAATCTCTAGAATCATGCCTAAATATTTTCTCATTTATTTTGATTACTAACTAATTATAGCATAGACAATTAATACAAATCAATCACATTTATTACTATTTAACACTCCCCTTCAAGCTGGAGCATATATATCATATGCACTAAGCTTGTCACATATGTAGCTTATTCTTGGGCCTTGTAGGGACTTTGTGAGCATATCGGCCAATTGGTCATTGGAGTTTACAAAAATTGTGATAATTTTCTTTGCAACAACTCTCTCTTATGAAGTGACAGTCAATTTCAATATGTTTGGTTCTTTCATGAAAGACAGGATTAGACGCAATATGCAATGCTATTTGATTGTCACATATAAGCTCCATAGGACCAGGTGTATAAAGTTTTAACTCTTGTAATCATTTTAACCATGAGTTCACAAGTAGCTAATGTCATAATTCGATACTCTGCTTCTGCACTTGATCTTGTTACTACACTTTGCTTCTTGCTTTTCCAAGCAATTAAATTTTCTCCAAAAACAACAAAATAGCCTGAAGTAGAGTGACGATCATCTAGAGAACCTGCCTAATCAGCATTTGAGTAACCAACAATTCTATGTGTCCTTTATTCTCATACAACAAACCTTTGCCTCGATTTCCTTTTACATAGCAAAGAATTCGAACAATTGCATCCCAATGAATATCACATGGTGAGTTAAGGAACTGACTCACCACACTCACTGCAAATGAAATATCTGGTCGAGTGATTGTGAGGTAATTCAGTTTTTCAACAAGCCTGCGATATCATCCTGGATCTGAGAGTGGTTTACCTTGAGGGGGTAAGTTTAATATTTAGATCCATAGGAGTATTTACAGGTTTAAAGTTTATTAATCCTGTCTCATCTAAAACATCAAGAGCATATTTGCGTTGAAAGATAGAAATGCCACAACGGGATTGAGCCACTTCAATACCAAGAAAATACCGAAGTTTTCCCAAGTCTTTTGTTTGAAAATGATGGAAAATATGCTGCTTGAGTTGATTAATACCAATCTGATCACTTCTTGTAATAACTATATTATCAACGTAAACAATGAGATATATAGATTGAGAGGTAGATGAATGATGATAAAAGATAGAATGATCTGCTTCACTTTGACACATGTCAAAATCTTGAATAACTTTAGTAAACTTCCCAAATCAAGCTCGAGGGGACTATTTAAGATTACATAGAGATTTCTTTAGACGAAAAATAAGACCAGGCTTCCTCTGAGCAACAAACCCCGGAGGTTGCTCCATATAAACTTCTTTGAGGTCCCCATGTAAAAAGGCATTTTTGATATCCAATTGATGTAGAGGCCAATGATTAATGGCTGCAAGAGATAAAAATAAACGAACTGATGCAATTTTGGCAATAGGAGAAAAGGTATCACCATAGTCTAAGCCAAAAATTTGAGTGTATCCTTTGGCAACCAATTGAGCTTTCAACTGGTCTATTTTTCTGTCAGGGCCAACCTTGGCAGTATACACCTAATGACATCCAACAATAGATTTGTTAGATGGTAAAGGAACTAGATCCCATGTGCCACTAACTTCTAATGCTGCCATCTCATCATGCATCACTTGGCGCCATCTTGGGTGAGAAAGAGCTTCTTGTATAGTTTTAGGAATAGAAACCAAGGACAAGGTAGAAACAAAGGTAGAATGGGGGGCAGATAAATGATGATAACTCAAAAAATTTTAATTAGGATAAGGGTTACGGTGGAACGAGTACCTTTACGGAGGACAATAGGAAAATCATCAGGTGAATCTAAGGTAGGGGATTCCACGGAATCGGATAGTGAGTCAACAGGTGGATTATTATCATCAATTACTTGAGGTGCATTTGGATGAGGACGTTGTTGATAAGTGATAAGAGGTCGATCTTGTGGTGAATTTGAAGGGATTGAATTAAGGACTGGTAGTGGCAAATGCTCAGATATGGAAATAAATTCTCTAAAAGAAGAAAAGAAATAAGAAGTTTTGAAAAAGGTAATATTAGCAGATATAAAATATTTCTTTAAATTTGGAGAAAAATACTTGTACCCTTTTTGTAGTCTTGAGTAGCCCACAAAAATACATTTTATCGAACGAGCTGATAATTTATTTTTTCTTGGAGTAAGATCATGAACAAAACAAGTGGACCCAAAAACACGAGGAGAAAGCTTATACAAAGATTCATTAGGGTATAATAAAGAATAAGAAATTATATGTTCTAAAATAGATGAAGGCATGCGATTAATTAAATAACAAGCTGTTAAGATAACATCACCCCAAAAATGAAACGGAACATTAGCATGTAATAATAGAGTTCATGTAGTTTTAATTAAGTGACGATTTTTTCTTTTAGCAACTCCATTTTGTTGTGGAGTGTGAGGATATGTTGATTGATGAATAATGCCTTGTGATAATATGAAACAAGTAAAAGATGCAGAAAAATATTCACGAGCATTATCACTACAAAGTATTTGTATAGGTATTCCAAATTGGGTACGAATCTCAAAAACAAAAGATTTAAAAATTGAAAATAATTTAGAACGATCTTTCATTAAATATAAGCAAGTACATCGAGAATAATCATCAATAAAGGTTACAAAATACCAAAAACCTAAAGTAGTATTAACACGACTAGGACCCTATGCATCAGAATAAATTAAAGAAAAATAAAGACTTAGCTCGACTAGTAGTTTTAATAGAGAAAAAACTATGAATATGTTTACTGAGTTGGCATGACTCACAATTTAAAGACTTCAATTTTGAAAGACTCGGATGACCCAGATGACAATGAATTAATTTTGGAGACTTTGCAGCAATACAAGTAATTGATGATGTTGGTTGAATGTAGTATAGTCCTCTTGACTCACGTTAGGTACCAATCGTCTTCCCGTACACCAATCCTGTATCAAAAAAGAATCAGAAAAGAATGTCACAAAACAATTAAGAGTTCGAGTAAGTTGACTGATAGAAATTAAGTTGAAGGGAGAATTGGGCATGTAAAGAACATATTGTAAATTTAGTGAAGAGAGAGGTTTAACTTGACCAATACTATGAGTGGATGTTTTAGAACCATTAGCTAATGTAATTGAAGGAAGCGATTTAGCAGTGCAATCAAGATGGATAAAAAAGAAATTGATTACTAAATGTGATTAGAAGCTCCCAAGTCAAGAATCCAACGATCATGAGATGCAGAATGAGATAAGCAAGTAATAGAATTACCCGTGTCTACAAGGGATGCAGAATGCGTCTGTTCTTGTTTGGATGCCTTGTATTGAAGAAATTGTTCTTTCAAAAATTCTTGATATTCTGGATCAGAAAAGAGAGAAGATTGATCAGTTGATTCAAAACCAGATTGAACCACATTGGTAGAACCACATTGAACCATATTGGCGGATCGAGGAGGTTGGCCATGTAAAGTAAAGCATCTATCTTGGGTATGTCCTGACTTATGACAATAAGTGCATTGAGGTTGATTGCCCCGATCACCACCATTACGTCCTCCTCTATTGTTGCATCCACCACCTCGTCCCTTTCCATGATCACTAGCATGTGTCACCAAGGTAGAGTTTTCAATATTATTAGGAATGGTCGAAGTGGGTAATCGTAACTGACGGTTGATTAACATTTTTGTTGTAGGAACCTCTACATTGCTCTATGTCTGTTGACGGAAGGTGTCAAGATCAGAGTTTAAACCAGTAAGAATAAAAACCACAAGAAACTTATCTTGTTGTTTCTCTTGCTCTTTAATATCAACAGTGATGGGCAAAAGTTTCTTGTATTGGGCTATTGTTGTTTTGGCAATGGTAACATAAGAAAATAAATCTAACTCTTGTTTTAAATCCTTCAATTTGGTTACAACTTCATACAATTGTTGAATATCATTGGAGTAGAGATTCTTGGCTTTCTCCCAAAAAGTGTAACAAGTGTCGTATGGTTGAAAAATAGGCAACAAGCTAGGATCAACAGATTGCCATAGTATCGCACATAATTGTGCATCAGTCATGCTCCACTCGTGCTGTTTATTAGCTGGAACATCTTCAATTCTTGTAGTCAAGTATTCAAAATATCCTTGCCCTTTAAACCATAATAAAACAGAAGCACTCCATGAGGAATAGTTGGAGCCATTCAATTTTGCAGAAGTAATTGTTGGAGTACCAGAGATTGCAGTGGAAAAGATACTGCCAGAATTATTGAATTTAGAAGTAGACATGATAGAGGGTAAAAGAGAAAAGGAAGTCATTGATTAAGAAGGGTAGAAAGGGAGGTAGGGAAAGGGTGCTGTTTGGTTTCGTTCTGTTCTTTTCTGCTGATTAAGAAAGGTAGAAAGGGAGGTAGAGAAAGGGTGCTGTCTGGTTCTGTTCTGTTCAGTTCTGATCTTTCATCAATTTTTTTTTAAACAGCTGGTACTTGGCAAAGGGGAATATGGTGATTGGGTTGGTAAAAGAAGAACATGGATGGAGTTAGGAAGAGGCGGCGATTAGCTTATGGGGGCGCGTGTAGTGCATGTGCGTTTGGGATGGTGGCCGTTAATGACACGCACTAGCCACAGTGGCCAGAAATTCGCCGACGACACCAATTCTGGTGGTGGTTTTTGAAAAATTGTAATGCTGCTCCGCGAATCAAGGCAGCCAGATTGGGCACTGGGTTGATTTTCGTTTGGATCAGAAAATACACAATCTTGGAAGTCTGGAGAAGGGTCTGTGTTAAAAAGGAGGGAGAAAAACGATTCTGGTGGTTTGAAAGTCTAGAGGCTGGTAATATGTTTGTGATTAGTGGCGCAGTATAGAAGAAAAGGAACTGAGCATGAGGCCCAGTATAAAAAAAAACAGGGTGCAGAAGCAGAGTCCCTCAATGTGAGGTCTTTGATACTAACTTGAGGTTGTTGGGAATGAATGGCTTAAGAAAAACATCTCAACCTTGGTTCTTTATATAGTAAAATTACAATCAATACATTTAATACTAGCAAATAAAATCCCTAGAATCATGCCTAAACATTTTTTCATTTATTTTGATTACTAACTAATTATAGCATAGACAACTAATACAAATCAATCACATTTATTACTAATTAACATGTTTGAACGTTATCTGATGCAGAACTGTTTCTGAGATTAAAAAAAAAAAAAATGGGCCTGTGTTTAGGTTTGTATCAAAAGCCTGGAGGTGTTTGGATTTGAATTTGAGGGGGACTTGGAAGAAAAATTCTCAGGTCTTTCTGTTTCTGGGCAGTGTTTGGATATACAACGACTTTGGGCAGAGGAAAAAGAGAGAGCTTGAAGCTAAGCAGAAGAGAATTGAAGCAGAGGCAGAATCTCTCAATGTGACGGCTCTAATACCAACTTGAGATTGTTGGAATGGCTTGAGAGAATCATTTCAGCCTTGGTTGTTTATATAGTAGAAATACAATCAATACCTTTTAATGGTAATGAATACAATGTTAATCGATATCCATAAACTTCTGCTAATCACTCTAGTCACTAACTAATTTCCTGCATATATTTACAATACAACTAACACTATAAGATTATATTTAATACTGTCTAACAGATACCTTGTCAAGATAGACGAAATAATTGGGAAGCCATGCTTCCTGACGAGTCAGGCACGTCTATATATATAATAATATTGATCAGTGTATTATAGTCAACTTTAATATCCTATTGACTCACTAACATGTACTCTATTTCCCAACAATTACCTATTTTGAGTTGCAATGGGATAGTAAGTGACTTCCAGAGGATTTGAGGGAGAAGGAGCAAAAGGTAAATGTGTAATTCCTCACGCTGGTTGGTCTGCTAGATGGCGAGGGTGACAATGATGGAGTGACTGATTAGGACTTGGGAGAGCTATCAAGGTAAGGAGCAATGTTTGGGAATACGTTGGACAATGAAGGAGAATCAAATACAGGAAGAAGCAATGTTTAGGAAGAAGGTAGCTTCAAAGAAAATTACAAGAATGAAGAATTTGATTATCTGAAACCAATGATAACGTGCTATCAATAAAGTGACAAGCAGTGAGACATAACCCTGAAAACAAGAAAAGGCATGTGGGTGTGAGTAAAGAGCTAGCAGATTCAAGTGAATGATAACTTCTACGCTCAACAAAAAGGTTGCCAATGAGATGAGTGGTGCAAAAGCAAAGTGACGTGGTTTCTGAACTCAAGCTCAACTCGGTTTGAGCTCATGAGCTTTGTGAGTCAAGCTGCTCAAAGTAAATGAAATTTTTTGAAGAACTTTTTCAAAAATATTTAAACAAAAATGAAATATTACTCTCTTCAAAATTTTTAGTAGTATTTCAGGAGAAAGTATTATCATTTGTTTATGTATGCATAACATAATGTGTGTTATGTTAGTAGTATGTAGCATCAGGCCAAGTCATGAGCCAAACTAGTTAAAACATCATGTAGCTCAAGTGCGGTTCATTTTCTAAACAAGTTAAAATGTTTGGTTTATGTTTCACACATACAGCTCGGGCTTCTTAATGAGCTAAAATTCAAGTCAAAATCTAGAGCATCTCATAAGCTGGATTGGCTCATTACCAACCCTGCTCAGCAACTCCATTTTATTGTGGTGTGTGTGGACAATAAGATTGGTGAATAATACCTTGGAAACTCATGATTTAAAAGGAGCTGATAATATTGATCGGCATTATTTGTGCAAACTTGAATAGATGTACCAAATTGAGTACAACTTTCATTATAAAAGGACTGGAAGGTTACTTAAAGAGCACCAAGGGTAATAAAATAATGAATGATGGGTCGTGACCATAGTTATCAATGGCGCGCCATCGCCATTGCGCGCGCCATGGCGCATTGCGCAGCGCCAGGGAGAGCTGCGCCTCGCCATGTCCATTGCGTGGTGAGGAAGGGTTGGCGCCTGATTGGCGCGCGCCATCTGCGCCATCTGCGCCATCTCGCAACCTGCGCCATGTGCGCCATTTCATTTTTGCCCACCATTTAAATAGATTAGGGCAACTTGCGAACACACCCAAGCAGAACAAACGAGTTTCCAATAGACTCTTGGCTTCTATTGTGCGGACGACTAGCGATTGGCTTTCCAGCAGCTTTCCGGCAGATTCCGGCGACTTTCCGGCGATTAGCCTTTGGTGATGCTGCTCTGTTTCTTCTCCTTTTTTTTTCTGCATTCTGTGGCACCATTTCCTCTAATTTTTTTTCTGCCCTTTCTATTGTAATGAGTAGATATTATCTGCCTTGTTTTTATTCTTTCTTCTTTTCTTTGATTTTTTCCTGCTTTTGTTTTGATTTAGCAGCTTTGTTTTTCCATTTTTTTTTCTATTCTTTGCTGCTCCTCTGTTTTTATGTCGTTGGGTTGGGAAGGTCCGAAGGTGAAATGCTCTTTGCTATTTGTTGTGTATTTGGTGTTTGTTGTCTGGTTTATGCTGTTTCCTATATGGTGTCTTTGTTTGCTTTGTATTTGGTATTTGCTGTTTGCACTTAATATTCAGCTCTGTTTTTTGATTTTATCTTGTTGCTGTCTGCTTGCTGTTTGCTGTTTGCTTGTTTATCTTGTTTGCTATTTGATGTTTGCTGTTTCTCATTTCTTTGCTGTTTGCTATTTGCTATTTCTCATTTCTTTGCTGTTTGATGTTTGCTGTTTCTCATTTCTTTGCTGCTTGCTGTTTGATGTTTGTTGTTTCTCATTTCTTTGCTGGTTGCTGACATGCTGTTACTTTCTTTACTGGTTTCTTATGCAGAATTTTTTCTTGTTAGGTTCTTTGACTTCTTAGTTCTTTCTAAATGGCTAGTAAGATAGGTAAGGATCCAGCTTGGGCATATTGTTCATTGGCTGATCCTAAAAACAAAAATTCTGTGACATGCAACTTTTGTGGTAAAGTGACAAGTGGAGGAATTACACGAGCAAAACAGCATTTGGCCGGAGGTTTTAGAAATACAACAGCATGCCAAAGCTGCCCAGAACATGTGAGGGTGGAGATTAAGAAGCTTGTTGGTGAGAAAAAATCATTAAAAGATCGAAGAAACTTGGCCGGCCATTTTCCTAGTTATGAAGATCTTGATCTAATGGAAGATGAGGGAGAGGAAGACCCTCAACCATGTCCAATTGGAGGTGGCAGCAGTGGCACTAAAAGAAAAGTGTCTTCAAGTTCAAGTAGTGCACAAGCAACAACATGTTCTCAAAGAGGAAGTAGTAAAGCACCTATTCAAAGGTCAAGGGGGGTAATAGATGCTTACTTCACTCCAAATCCAGAAGAGGTTGTGAAGCAAAGAAAAGAATCTAGTTCGAGACAAACAACTATGCTTGATGCATATAAAAAGGAGAAAAGGGAAGAAACTTGCCAACTATTTGCAAGGTGGATGTATGATGCAGGGATTCCTTTTAATGCTGTAAATTATGATAGCTTTGCAGCTTTCATTGAAAGTGTTGGACAATATGGTCCAAATATGAAGCCACCCACCTATCATGGGGTGAGAGTTCCTTTACTTAAGAAAGAGTTGGAGCATACAAACTTGTTGTTAAAAGAATATAGGGAAGAGTGGGCAAAAAAAGGATGCTCCATTATGGCGGATGGTTGGACGGATAGAAGGGGAAGAACATTGATTAATTTCTTGGTCAATAGTCCAAAAGGTTCCGTCTTTATTGAATCAGTTGATGCTTCATCTTATGTGAAGAGTGGAGCAAAGATGTTTAAATTACTTGATAAATTTGTGAAGAAGATTGGACCATCCAATGTTATTCAAGTTGTGACCGATAGTGCTTCAAACAATGTTTATGCTGGTAAAAATTTTGTTTTTGTTCTTGTTCTTGTCTTCTTGAATAACTTCTTCTTCCTTTAACAAACTATTAGGTTTTAACTTGCTTTCCTACTTTCACTTTAACAGGAAAATTGTTGGAAGCAACTTATTCAAATTTATATTGGACTCCATGTGCTGCCCATTGTTTGGATTTAATTTTAGAAGACATATGGAAGATCCCCCTTCTTGCTTCAACATTGAAAAAGGCAATAACAGTTAGTGGTTATATTTATAACCATACTGGAGTGTTGAATATGATGAAAAAATTCACTAAAGAAAGAGAATTGCTTAGGCCAGCAAAAACTAGATTTGCTACTGCTATGATCACACTTTCTAGCATGCACAACCAACAAAGCAATTTGAGGAAGATGTTTGGTTCAGATGAATGGAATAATAGCAAATGGGCAAAGGATGAAGGAGGCAAAAGAATAACTCTAATTGTGCAAAGTACTTCATTTTGGAACAATGTGAATTATTCTCTTAAAGTGGGTGCTCCAATAGTTGAAGTACTTAGGTTGGTTGATGGTGAAAGGAAACCTCCAATGGGATACATTTATGAAGCTATGGATAGAGCAAAAGAAGCCATTGCCAAGGCCATTGGTAACAATCAAGATAGATATAAGGAGATTTTTAAAATTATTGATAGAAGATGGGAAGTGCAACTCCATCGCCCTTTGCATGCTGCTGGATACTTCTTGAATCCGGAGTTCTTTTATGACAATTCTAACATTGACAATGATGAAGAGGTAAATCTTAGTTTAATTAATTGCATTCAAAGGCTTGTTCTTGATATTTCAATTCAAGATAAAATTTCTGAGGAATTATCAAGATACAGAGATGCTTTAGGCACTTTTGGGACTCATTTGGCCATTAGAAACAGAAAATTAAGGGCACCTGCTGATTGGTGGGCTACTAATGGTCATTCAGCTCCTAATTTAAGGCTATTTGCTATTAAAGTTCTTAGCCTTACTTGTAGTGCTTCCGGATGTGAAAGAAATTGGAGTGTGTTTGAAAATCTCCATACAAAGAGGAGGAATAGGCTTGCTCAATCAAAATTAAATGACTTGGTTTATGTCAAGTACAATAGGGCCTTGATGCGAAGATTCAATGAACGTGATTCTATTGATCCAATCTCATTGAAAGAAATTGATGATTGTAATGAATGGATGCTTGGTAAATTGGAAGAAGAACTTGATGCAGCAAATGATCTTGTGTTTGAAGATGATGATCTAACTTGGGGTGATGTAGCTTTAGCTTCTGGAGCTGAAGAAGCTACTCGTACTACTAGAGCATCCACTTCCACTCAAGTGACGAAGGGGAAAGGGAAAGAGAAAGTTGGGATGCATGCCATTCAAGAAGAAGAGGAAGAGGCTGAATCAAGGGAAACAAGTGAAGAAGAGGAGGAAATTGAGAGATTGGAAGATGATGCTAGTGAAGATGAAGCACATCTTGATGAGGAAGGGGAAGATGAAGAGGAAGAGGAATCTCCTAGTGCTAGTCCTTAGGTATGCTTGTTTGATGCTTTCTTTATAAATTACTTGATGATTTATATTTAATATCACTTTATGATAGTATGATTGCATGTTGTTTGTTTCAAATATTGTGTTTTATGTTTCAATTTAATATTTTATTACTATGCGCCAAAAATGAAATTTCCATGCGCAACGCAGTGCGCAGTGCGCCGTAGCGCCAAGGGCTTTCATCGCCATTGTGTGCCGTGCGCCATAAATAACTATGGTCGTGACGAATACATTTAAAATTCCTAAGCTGCCTACATTGTTAGAGCTTGCTTATACGTTTTATTCTCTCCTTTGCAGGTGAATTTCTCTCAGCATTGCGGTCGAACTTCGGTGACATCAGAAGACTTCTTTTATAATTGACATACCACAGTTCCTCCACTTACTTGATTGGAGTTATCAGGACCGATCACTGTGGCTTGTATCCACCGCAACCTACATGAAAATTGCATAGCATCACCGTTTTTGTCCTTCTTTTGGCCCCTTTCACTAAATTAGCTCGTTGCTTTGTCCGATCCCAGGAAATAACTTTGTGGTCTAATGTGACCTGATAAATTAAGAATACCCATCAAAGAACTTTGTAACATGGAATTTCTGAGGATTGAGGTTTTGGTAATTAGGTTTTTTGTAACCATTTGTTTCTTGGTAGAAATAATAATAATGTACAAACAGCAGCAGTGCAGAGAGATTTAGTCAACAATAATTTCTTTCGGGCTCCGCATATGTGGTGATGTGATATCTTTGTGTTGGCCCCAGTTGTCACTGCCTGGTTGATGCACTTGTATCAAACTATATGGTTAGGATGATGACGTGTTTACTTTTTTTGACTTTTGGATTTTCTCATAGTTCTTTCTAAAACGACCGTTGTCTAGTTTTGGATCTCGAGCCACGTTTCATACAGTAAAAACTGATAAAAGTCGGTGGTAACTTTTACTAGTTGCCTTTTTTAAGTAATTGAATTTTACAATTCGTCTTTGAATAGCGTGAAACATAACCCAAAGTTGCTCCTTTTTCTACAAGAACAACTCTGGTGGCAGCATTATGTCCTGGATAATGATCCTTAAATACTATCGCACATCAAATTTCACATTACTTCCTCCATTATGTTTTCAGTTTTTGTTGTTAGAGCTAGTTTCAAAACTTATCTTTAAAGGATATGAATCCTTTTCTTTTGCTAATAGTAATTTTTCTGTCGTATTAAAAATGATATTTATAAGATTTTTTGTAGGTTCTCCTAAAATAGAGGATTTTGAATTTCACTATACTAATAAAAATTCCGTGTTTCTTCCAACAAGTATTTGATTTCTGCATCAGAGTAACATTTCCACTTACATGGTGATAACTAGAAAAGGAATATATCATTGTAGAAGGGAGAAAAAAATCATGTCTTTTTTTCCCCCAAAGAGGAATGTAAAATACCCTTTTTCAACTCTATATTTAAATTTTTATCCCTTTTAATTTTGAAAATTTAAATGTCGCTCTTTGAATTATAAAAAAAATAGGAACTAGCATTCATTATCAATTTAATTTTTTATTTTATTAAATTATGTGATTTTTTAGTGAGTTTTTTAAACAAGAATCACCTATTGACTTATTTTATTATTTTTTCACATATAATTTTATGATTTATTTTTTATTAGTTAATTAAAATTGTATATAATTAATTTAATTTTTATTAATTATATAATATTATGAAAAAATGATGAAATAAATGTGATTTTGGTTTAAAAAGTTTATAAAAAAAAGGTAATGCGATAAAATGAGAAGTTAAGTGGATAATAGGCATTGATTTCAAGTTCTATATAATTTAAGTGGTGAAATGTTGAAAGGAAAAAATCTAAACACTCCAAGATTAGAGAAGGTATTTTATAATTTTGTTCTTTTTTTTTTTAATTGGTTTCTGACATAATTTATATTCATTGAACATAATCAGGTCTCCCTAATGGAAGTTGCACTTCATCTTCCGCAACAAATTCATAAAATTACATTCTTTTTCTTGTCAGATTGTCTTGCAAAGATTGAATGGTCAATTATATTTTTCTGGATTACTGGGGGAAATTAGTGAGAGCAGGTAAGTGCTATAAGTATTGTTGACCAAAACTGTACCTGTAAAAACGTATTGCAAGAAAATGTAAAATTTAACTTACATATTTTTCTGTAAAATTATATTTATGTAAATTTTATTTTTAATTCAAACTTAACCAATAAAATAATTTTTTATCTAGTAAAATATGTATAATTAAAAATTTTTTGCGAATGCTTTTTCATAGGTTTGTAAAAGCGCCTGATGCCTGACAATTCAGTGTGTTTGAATGGAGAATTCTAAGGAGAGAATGTAATTGTTTAGTTCATTTAAAATGCCACTATCATAAATTGTTTGTTTGGATACTTAATGAAAGGATTTTTCAAATTTCCAAAGCCTAAAACAAGGAATTTCGAATTCCCCATATTTAAGTGGAATTTGAATTGCCTATTCCTTGAGTCTATGATAAAGAACCTGTAATGTAGGCCAGAAGTCTTATTATAGCGTGTGAAATTTATTTACAAATAAATTTTCTTAATAAATATTTTGAACAAGAATAATTTATCAATTTTGTTATGAATGTATGTATATCCTTGAAACTTGTCAAAAAAATATTAATTTTTTATTATAATTTAATAAATTTCAAGGGAACTTTAGATAAAATATTTAAGAAAGTGTAATCTGATTAATTTTTTTGAAAAAATAAGTATAAAAAAAATGACAGAATTTAACATATGTAACTGTGGTTTTTATGAAAAAAATTTTTAAACAATTGCGATGTTTCCTCATTCATACTAAGTCATACATACTTGTGTATCATTTTACATATAATTTTAATCTTATTGCATCGAACTTTTTAAGATATGTTAAAGTGATTGTAGAGAATAAATTAAACTAATGCGTAGTTTTAAGCTTCTATTAGCCAATAAAGATGCATGAAAGTATACTTCAATACAAATACACGTTAAGCAAACAAGTTATTTTTTAAATGAAGGGAATTCAAATAGAGTAATTTAAAGTTTAAAATTTTAGCATTTTAAATATCTGGAAATTTAGAAATACTTTATTTAAACACAAGTACGTCTTGTTATAGGGAGTGAACAATCCTATACCTGCAACCTACTTCGCTTCCGTTCACTTTTTGGAAGTGAAGTGAAAATTCATTACTTTCAAACACACTCTTTTAGTGTAGTGTTCACAACATGAGATTACAACTTTCTTTTTTTTTTTTTTTTTTGGACAACATATCCATTTCCTTTTATTTTAAACAGAATAGGCTTTAAAGTAATTTATTACTAGACAATTTTTTTAAAGTCCTGCCGTAACTGTTCTTTCCCTTCTCTCCTCAACATCTCTTTGAAATATTTTTAATTTTAACCTAATAACAAAATTTCAATATTACTTTCACTTATATTTTAATTAAGATATTTTGATATCATAAGTGATTGTTAAAAATTTAGGTGATGATTTGTTTGGTTATCAAATTACAAATATTTAGCAGTCTTTCCTTTCAATCACTCCTTTTAAGTCGTCTTGTTTCTTCTCTCTATATTCCATCTTACAAAATCTCTGGTATCATTCGTTAACAAGGAAGTGAAAAGAACAACATCCAACATTGCCCTTCGGTGCATTTTTATAGTCACGGCTGTTGGCAAGAATCTGACAGGGAAAGAAAGTGAACCAACGGCTGCTTACTCCAATTAAAGGAAAGACGTTGCTACAATAATAATCACTTTCCACATATTTCCTCCAAGGACTAGTATCTAAAATAACCATACGCTTAAATAAAATAATGAAAAAAATTCATCCTTGTCATGTAAAAAAAAGGATTTAAATACAATCAATAAACAAAGGACCAATAAAAAACAAGTAGTTGAATATATGCTTATGATAGTATAACTCAACATGGGACAGTAAGGAACATAGGCAATCACCATCTTATCAGGGTACTTAGAATATCTCCATAGATAAAAAAGTGAATATTTTTCATCCCTTGGTTCCTCCATGAGGGTACAAATGTACATTCAGCTACCATATATCACCTGATGAAATGCCCACTTAAGTGAGAAAAAGGACCAATAAAAAACAATAGTTGAATATGAAGCTAAATAGAATAACGCTGAATACACAACTCCTTCCACAATTGGCTCACAACCAGATAGAGGAGATGGGTCCCACGACTGAGTGGAGCCGCCCAACCTTTGGGCGGATCAATTGTCTGGAGATTGTTGTATATTTGCCATGACTCCAAGTGTATACGTGGCAAAATCTAAGTCAAACTCACCTCGTTTTAAAGGTCGGTTTGACTCAAATTATTCCCCGTGTCTGGTGTAAAAATAGATGTGGGACTAACATTACTCCAAAACACCATAAACCACAAGGAAAAAGGCCCACCTTGTCAAATATTCACAAAGGGCTCAGCTCTACCGCTTGGTTTCATTCATGCTTTTTCCCTCAAAAAATTCAGCAAGCATTCGATCAAGATCTTCTGCGCTGTATTTTATGTATTTCTGAGAGTTCTTTCCATTCTCTACAAGAGGCCTGAAACACACCAGGTTCCCAAACATGCATTACAGGGAAGGGCTCAAACATCAAATACAAACGCCATTTTAAACTACTGAACCAGATAAAATTGTTACATGGACGAAGGGTTAAGAAAAAAGTTGATGACCAAAACACTATAATTTTGTGGCATTTTGGTGTGTGAAAGAAATTTTGTTGATGGGCAGTACCTCATTTCTTTCTCATATTAAATATATTTTTAAAATATAAAAAATAAACTTTAAGCCTAAATTAGTATTGTTAGTGATTTAAGGGTTATAATCTAGTCTTAGATGTTCTTACCAAGGACATACAAGAGAATATCCCTAAATGTATGCTATTTGTGGATGATATAGTCTTGATTGGGGAATCGTGGGAAGAGGTTAATTATAAATTGGAGCTTTGGAGATAGGCGATGAAATCAAAAGGTTTTCACTTGAGTAGGAATAAGACGGAAGGAATAAGACGGAGTATATGCATTGCAAGTTTAACAAGAAGTAAGATAGAAATGATTTGGAGATAAAAATTGAAGATCATATCTTACCGCAAATATCTAAACTTAAGTACTTGAGATCTTTTTTACAAAGCGATGCAGAAATTGACGAAGATGTCACACACAGGATACAAGCTTGATGGTTAAAATGGAGAAAGACATCTGCAGTGATTTGTAACCGTAAAGTACCTAACAAGCTCAAAGAGAAGTTTTATTGGACTGCTATACGACCAGTGATGCTCTATAATAGTGAATGTTGGGCTTTAAAGGGACAACAAGAGCAAAAAATGGAGGTAGCAGAAATGAGAATGTTAAGATAGATGTGTGATCATACAAGAAAGGATAAGATAAAAAATGATTGTATACGAGGGCATATTGGCGTGACACCTATTGAGGTGAAAATGACAGAAAATTAGTTAAGGTGATTTGGCCATGTGCAAAGAAGGCCATTGGAAGCACCAATAAGGAGAGTTGATCACATGATCTTTAACCTTTTGAAAAAGTGCAGAGGGAGGCCAAAGAAAACATTAAAGGAAGTTATAAAAAGGGATCTCTTGATGAATAATATCACCGAAAACTTAGCTTTTGATAAAGCACAATAACGTCGTGCGATCCATGTAACCGACTCCACTTAGTGAGATAAAGCTTTGTTGTTGTTGTAGTGATTTAAGGGTTACGTTATTAGTTTCTTATTTACTAAGATATGTATAGGCCGTGGACTTATCTCTTGTAACCTTATATTTTATTATAAATAGATATATCAGCCTCTTGTGAGAGTATGACTTCAAGAATTATTCTCTATTAACATGATATCTAGAGCCACTCTTTAGATATTTTTTCCAAAAAAAAAAAATCCCAGATTAGGCTACGTAGTGCGTAGTGCATAGAACAGAGGAGTTGCTGTTTGGAGAAGTTGGCGGCATTTCAAGGCGTTTTTGGAAGATCTGGGTTGACGTTGGGGCAGATCGGCAACCGACGACCACCGTAGACTGGCGCATGAGCAACACACGTGACTTCTTGGGAGGTGCATGAGAACCCTGTACAGAGCGGTTTTCAGGAGCGTGCAGGCATGAGACACGTTTTCCGGCAACCGGATTTATACCGATGACTCTTCGGCATCTTCTGTATTCATCTATGTGATTCTTCAAGTAATCCAACAACTCGAATGTAGCTTTTCTAATTTTCTTCACTATTTTCTGGATTTCTTTTTTGATTTTTTCTGCAAGTTTACTCTCATGACCGGTGAAATTCTTGATTCTGATACACGCAGTCCACTTAGAAATAATATGGTGAAGGAATAGTTTCTGATTTGCTTCTGGTTGGTGGCCGAATAACTAATTGAAAATTGGATTTGGAAGGTCGACAATATATAAGGCAAAAGAGGGTTATTCAATGTTATCTTGATGAAATTCGTATGACTGATCATCTTACTAAAGATCCATCCACAGACAATACAAAGGAAAGATAGATTGTGGAAAATCGACGATTGCTTCGTTTAGTTTGTAATACTTCAACTCCTGAAGTTGATGATAATACTATGCATTGTGAAATACTTAAAGAATTATGGGACACTCTTGGCTCACTTTATTCTAGAAAGGACAATATGCACCAAATTTATGATTTGACTCTGTCATTGATTTATCCTGATGTAACTGGTAAGACCCCATCTCAAATCTATACTGATCTTCACTGCACCTTTCAATAATGGAAGTCTCACGTGCTTTATTGTTTCAAATGAAGGTACATAAGAATTTTTGGACAAATGTAGTTTCCACAGCTTGTTTCTTGATTAATCGAATGCCTTCTTCAACTCTTGATGGTCAGGTACCTTATTCCATTTTATTTTCTTCCAGATCTTTGTTTCCTTTATCTCCACGTATTTTTGAGTGCACTTATTTTGTTCAAGATCTTCGTTCTCAAGTATCTAAACTTGATCCTCGATCTTTGAAGTGTATTTTTCTTAGTTATTCTCGTATACAATAAGGGTATCGATGTTACTCTCCCGATCTGCATCATTATATTATTTCGTTTGATGTTACATTTGTTGAGTCTGTTCCCTTTTTTAGCTCCCCTGAGTCTTCATCCTCCCGAATTAAGACTGATTCTCTTGATGACCATTTCCTTGTGTAGTCTGCTCCTCAGACATTTCCGATTCCTCCAGATCACAATTGGGTTCGCCCTCCTATTAAAAATGTTTACTTTCGCAAGAAGCAAATACTAGCAATACCACCTTCCCTACTTGACAATGCCAACAATACTGGAGCTGCCCCAATTATTGATGAATCACTAGCTTCGTCCCCTCTATTGGTTTCTTCCTCATCAGATCCTCCTTCATTGCTATCTGATCTTGATATCCCTATTGCCCACCAGAAAGGTACACGTACTTGCACTCAATGAGATAACACTAATCATCCTCACTCTATTTCTAACTATGTATCATACACTTCCTTGTCCTTATTCTCTCAATCCTTTATTACTTCACTTGATTCCATTACTATTCCTAAGTCTAATATGGAAGCACTATCTCACTTTGGGTGGCGTGCTGCTATGAAAGAAGAGATGCAGGCTCTTGCTGCAAATAAAACATGGGATATTATCTCTTTACTAGAAGGCAAACAATCTAGTGGGTGTATACTGTGAAAATTAATCCTGATGGTACTGTTGCTTGATTAAAAGCCTGGCTAGTAGCTAAAGGGTATGCGCAAATTTATGGTATTGATTATTCTAAAACTCTCTCCTATTGCTAAAATTACATCTATTTGATTGATTATCTCTCTTCTTGCATCCCATAGTTGGCCCCTTTACTAACTTGATGTTAAAAATGCTTTTTTGCATGGTGATTTATATGCAGAGGTATATATGGAGCAACCGTCCAGATTTGTTGCTCAGGGGGAGTATGGCAAAGTTTGTCGACTAAAAAAACCCTTTTATGGATTGAAACAATTTCCTCGAGCTTGATTTGAAAGATTTAGTAATGTGGTGATAGAATTTGGAATAAAAAAAAGTAACCATGATCATTCAGTTTTTTATAAACAATCAAGTTTTGGTTGTATTCTTCTGACTGTTTATGTGGATGACATTGTGATCACCGATAGTGATTAATTGGGTATTTCAAAATTAAAAATTTTTCTTCAAACCAAATTTAAGACTAAAGACTTGGGAACACTCCAGTATTTTTTAGGGATTGAAATTGCTCGAAGGAGGAAAGGAATCTTCCTATCTCAAAAGAAATATGTTCTTGATCTTTTGAAAGAAACAGGGATGCTTGGCTCTAAGCCTTGTGATACTCCTATGATTCCGAATGTTAAACTTAACTTAGAAGATGGAGCATTATTAGAAGATCCAGAACAGTATAGACAACTAGTGGGTAAATTGAACTACCTTACCATAACTAGACTTGATATTGCCTTTCCGGTAAGTATAGTAAGTCAATTTATGAACTCTTCAAGAGCTTCTCATTGGGATGCAATCATGCATATTCTAAAATATCTTAAAAAGGCCCCTGGTCGTGGAATTTTGTATAAAAATCATGATCATTGCAGAATAGAAAGCTTTTCTGATGCAAATTGAGCTGGATATCCTATAGACAGAAGGACCACCTTTGGGTATTGTGTCTTTGTTGGTGGAAATCTTGTGTCTTGAAAAAGTAAGAAACAAACAGTGGTATCGTGTTCAAGTGCAGAGTCTGAATATCAAATTATGGCCCATGCCACATCAGAGCTTATATGAATTTCCTATCTTCTTCATCAACTTGGAATAGAGCCTTATAAAACTATGCAGCTATGATGTGATAATCGTGCAGCTACCCATATTGCTACAAATCCGATTTTTTATGAACGTACAAAACATAAAAGTTGATTGTCATTTTATTAGAGAGAAACTTCAGGAAGGAATTATTGATTTAAGATACATTAGAATTGGGGATCAATTGGTTGACTTGTTTACTAAAGCCTTTTCAGGAAAGCGGGTTGATAATATTTGTAACAAGTTAGGCATGTTTGATATTTATGCCCCAACTTGAGGGAGAGTGTGAGTGATTTAAGGGTTGGTTATTAATTTCTTATTTACTAAGATATGTATGGACCGTGGGCTTATCTCTTGTAACCCTATATTTTATTATAAATAGACATGCCAGCTTCTTGTGAGAATATGACTTCAAGAATTATTCTTTATTAACAAGTATTATGTATATGAATGTAGGTGTGCAAATTTTTCTTGACTTCAATAGATAAAAGTTGCATATATCAAATTATAAAAAATGAGAAAACATACCCAAATCGCTTCACAAATGATCTATAGGCAGGCAGCAAAACTTCAGCAACTGCAAGTCTAAGAGATTCTCGCAACTCTGTGTCAGGAACTGTCCACTGAGATTGTTTTTGATGCAATTCCTCAAACATCATATTAAATTGCTTAAACCTGAGAAGACAGTACAAGTTGACAGGTCAAAAGAAATATCGGATATTCCCAAAAAGGTTCTCATCATCATTAAAAAAAGGGGGGGGATACTGAACCTATCTTTAACAATTGCTCGTGAAGCACCACTGCTACTTCCACCATCACCACCAACCGATCCACCCCCAGATGAGGTAAGGCCCTGAATGGAGAGGCACTGAAGAATCTGCTATTGGAAAAATATTGAAACTTGGACATTGTGTTTTCTTTTTTTTTTTTTTTTGGGGGGGGGGGGGGGGGGAGGGGGGGGGATCATTCTTAACAGAGCAAAAAGTATATATATAATGTCACTACGGCATGCGCCATCATATTTTTCTATTTTTTATACTTTTTTTTTTTACCTTTACTGCACCATTCTACAATTTCAAACACTATTGAGCCAGGTAGGACACCATGAGTCATCAAAAACTGAAACTCTTGAGATTGTATATTTTCTCATCCTCATAAAAATATTTCCAGTCTTTTCCTCAACAAGCAAAATGAAATAATTTAAGTAAAAAAATTATTACTGCCAGTAAAAAGGAAAACACGAAGACCATGGGTAAAATATCCTTAAAAAGCTGTAAAATGCACCACAGTAAAGCATAGGCAAGTGCCAATTTAAGTCAACAATTAATTCTGCTATGCATATCTAACAAACTTTTTTCAAAAGACAAAACAGGCTGATGAAAAAAAAAAAGAAGCCACAAAGAAAATGCAGAGGCAGACATCTTAAAGATATAAGCATCAAACTTAACCTCAGAGCCCCACACTCCCACACATCTACAAAACCTCCCCCTCACCTTACTTCTCTCAAACCCTGAAACAATTAATAAGAACTTCAACTTTTAGGGAGAAACACAACATTCATTAGAAAAAAAATCAAGGAAACCTGTTCTAGGGATAACTAACCCCTGAAAAATGTAGAAACAGCAGCAGAGGGATATTAATAACTACTCCAGAAATATTCTTGTTAATTACAAGGAATTTTCAAATCTGTAAACTTTTAAATATTAATTTAGAAATCATGCCACATTAAGATTCCAGCATCTTAAATGATTACATGTTGTAGTAATGTTTATGTTAGTAGCTTAGTTCTTATGGGCTAAAATAGGCTAGTGAAATATGAGCTGTGAGCCTATTTATTGTAACCCTATGTACATACTTTATTATAATTAAATGTTACCTATCTAGTTGAGGATATGGCCTTACAATTCTCTCTTCTATCTTAACATGATATCCAAAGAGCCATCTTTTATTCCACCACCACCACCACCACCACCAACAACAACAACAAAGCCTTATCCCACTAAGTGGGGTCGGCTACATGGATCGCACGACGCCATTGGGCTCTATCAAAAGCCAAATCTTCGGTGATATTATTCACCAAGAGATCCCTTTTTATAACTTCCTTTAATGTTCTCTTTGACCTCCCTCGGCACTTTTTTACAGGGTTAAAGATCATGTGATCAACTCTCCTTACTGGTGCCTCCAATAGCCTTCTTTGCACATGGCCAAACTACTTTAACCGATTTTCTGTCATCTTCTCCTCAATAGGTGCCACGTCAATATACCCTCGTATACAATCATTTCTTATCTTGTCCTTTCTTGTATGACCACACATCCATCTTAACATTCTCATTTCTGCTACCCCCATTTTTTGCTCTTGTTGTCCCTTTAGAGCCCAGCATTCACTACCATAGAGTATAGCTAATTGTACAGCAGTCCAATAAAACTTCCCTTTGAGTTTAGTAGATACTTTACGGTCACAAATCACTCCAAATGCCTTTCTCCATTTTAACCATCCAACTTATATCCTGTGTGTGACATCTCCATCAATTTTCCCATCGCTTTGTAAAAAAGATCGCAAGTACTTAAATTTAGATATTTGCAGTATAATGTGATCTCCAATTCTTATCTCCAAATCATTTCTATCTTGCTTCTTATTAAACTTGCAATGCATATATTTTGTCTTACTCATACATTTAGGGATATTCCACCACCAAAAAAAAAAGAAAGAAAAAGAACCCAGCTTCTTCTTCTTCTTCCTCTTTTTTTCCCTTTTCTTGTGTGACTAGGTCAAGGTAATATTGGCAGCAACTTAAGGTCTGTTTTTCAATTTCCCTCTTTCAGAAACCTAGATCACTTTTTCAGGCTGTGGTGAAGAACACAGCATTGGCATAAGAACACAACAGCCGGTGAACTGTTTGGAGAACAGCAGGAGGGCTGTTTGATGTGATTGGAGAGGATTTAAAGGTCTGTTTCATGATCTGGGTTGACAAGTGGCTTCAACAGTGGCGGGCGCCATCTCTGAGCTGCAAGTGCAGTACACGCAAGTTTTCCAGTGACATGTGAGCACCACATGCAGTGCACTGGAAGTGCGTGTGAATCCCTCCCCTAACAAGCCTCCACCTGTGATGTTTGGCGACATCTTCCACACCTCCTGTGTGGTTGGTTTGTCATCTGAACACTGTTTGGCTGCAGTTTTTTTCAAATATTTGATATTTCTGTTCTGTTCTCATTTTTTTTTTCTTTTGGGGTACTGTTATGGGTGAATCTGGTTCTGGTTTGGGTGAGAACAAGTCAGACTTTAAATCCCTCTTCTCTGATTTGATTCCTACTGCTGCATTAATCATTAATCGGAAACTTACAGGTTTCAAAATTGGACCTTTGGTCTCTGAAGTGTGTTTTTCTTGGATATTCTTGTGCTAAAAAAGGTTATTGTTGTCATTCTCCTTATCTGAGACATTGTTTCATGTCCTTTGATGTTACATTTTGAGTCCGTTCCTTTCATTGCTTCTTCTACAGTTACTAGTTCATTACCTAAGTCAGCCTGTTGATGATTATTTCTTTGTGTACTCTACTCCTGCTGCTTCTCAAAACTCCTCTCCCCAACAACAGATTCCCCCTCCCATTAAGTTTGTTTATTCCAGCAAAAAAAAGGTACCTGCAACTACAGCACCTCCCTCCACTCTTGCTGAATCATCAAGGGTGCCAGTTGTTGACCAGCCACCTGCTTCATCTTCTTCACTGACTTCTTCCTCATAAGATTCTCTTCCTCTACCCTCTTAACTTCATGTTCCTATTGCCTACCATGAAGGTATTCGTAGTCGCACTCAGAAAGGTAGCTCTACTACTTCTATCCTATCTCTAACTGTGTTATATTCCTCCTTATTTGTGTCTTCCAAGTCCCTAAATCATATCATTATTCCTAAAAATGTTATAGAGGTTCTTTCTCATAATAGGTGACATGCTATTATGAATGAAGAGATGTCAGCTCTTGAAGCTAATAATACTAGGGATCTTGTACCCTTGCCATGTGATAAAAAGAATATTGGGTGCAAGTGGGCATATACAATCAAAGTCTATTTGGATGGTTCCATTGCACAACTAAAAGCTCGTTTAGTTACTAAGGATTATGCATAAACCTATAGTATTGATTATTCTGAGACTTTTTCTCCTATTGCTAAAATTATATCTATTCATTCATCTATTTATCTCTCTGGCTACTTCTTAGTAGTGGGCATTTCGTCAACTTGATATTAAAAATATTTTTCTTCGTGGTGATTTGCTTGAGGAAGTGTACATGAAGTAACCTCCTAGGTGTGTTGCTCAAGAGAAGGGAAAAGTGTACCGAGTGGCAAAAATTTTTGTATGACAAAGCAATCTCCTCAAGCATGATTTAGTAGATTCAATGATGTGATAACAAAAATTTCGGATGAAGAGTGACAGTGATCACTTCACCTTCTACAAACATTCAAAATTTGGGTATATCCTTCTAATTGTTTATGTGAATGACATTGTGATTATTGACAGTGATCAATTGAGAATTTCAAAAACAAGAAACTTTCTTCAATCCAAGTTTCAAACTAAGAACTTGGACCACTTTGATATTTCCTAAGCATTGACATTGCTTAAGGTAAGAAGAAAATCTTTCTCTCACAAAAGAAATATATTTTGGACCTTTTGAAGGAAACTAATTTCTTTGGTTCAAAATCATGTGATACCCTTATAATCTCGAATGTTATGCTTGGATTGGAAGATGGAGAATTATTAGAAGATCCAAAACATCACAAAAGGTTAAGGGGGAAACTGAATTCTCTTATTGTTACAAGACCTAACATTGCTTTTCCAACGAGTGTAGTAAGTCAATTTATAAATTTTTCAAGAACCTCTCATTGGGATGTAGTTGTACACCTAGGTGTGAAATATTATATAAAGATTATAGTCATTGTAAAATTGAATTATTTGATCTACTTCAAGGTACTATTTGTTTGTTGGTAAAAGTCTTGTATTTTGGAAAAGCAAGAAACAAGCAATGGTATCTAGATCTAGTAAAGAATCTGAATATCAAGCCATGGCTTATGCTACTGCTGAATTTGTGTGGTTCTCTTATCTTCTTCATCAAGTTGGGATTACTTCATTTAGAATAATACAATTATGGTGTGACAATCAAGTTGCCACTCACATTGCTACAAATCTTGTGTTTCATGAATTGACCAAATATGTAAAGGTTGATTATCACTTTATTAGGTAGAAACTTTAGGAAGGAGTTATTCATCTTTGATATATAAGAACTAGTGAACAACTTGCTGATTTGTTTACTAAAACTCTTCCCGGGAAACAATTTGATGATATTTGTAACAAGTTGGGCATATTTAACATCAATGTCCCTACTTGAGGGTGAGTGTTAGTAGCTAAGTTATTATGGGCTAAAATAAGCTAGTGAACCATGAGCCATGAGCATACTAATTGTAACCCTATGTACATACTTTAATAATGAACAGATGTCACCTATCTCAGTTGAGGATATCACCCTACAATTCTCTCTTCTCTCCTAAGTATGTCTGCAATGCCAATCGTTTACTTTTTAAATATTTTGTTTGTAACAACAGTATTAAAAGATAACCACCCATGAACCTCAAATATTGATAATGAATGAGCTTTGAATATTACAAATTACCAACAAACGAATAATGGTAGGGATGCCTGCCATCCTCAAAATTCTGGAAGGCATTGTGTCATTTTCCCTAATTATATCTTTTCGAAATCAAGATACAACTTTGAATGGTTCAAACAATAATCAAACTTTAATTATTTCAGCACGTAACTTATTTATATGTCCCTCATAAAAGAGATGATTCCAAACAATGTGTTAATTTTTCACAAGGGATCTAAAGCTTGCAATGCAACTAAACTTGTTAACTTCACTTGACATGAAACAATTAAACGTCAACTGTATATCAATCTAAGAAAAACATCACCTCAGATATTTTTAAAACATTTCAAAAGACCCAGACAACATGTAAGAAAGCTGCTAGACAAAACACTAAGCTGGGTCAAAAACAAGACAGCACCTTTGCCCAGGCATTTCTCTTGTATTGATTTGCATGCTGCTGTACAATCCTCCTATGTCGTTGTACCCAATCATCCCCCAACAAATCCTTGGCTTCAGACCTAAAGTATAAGAGGATCAGGTGAAATATAACAGTGGGAAGTAAGAAAATCACATGATTTCATAAAGTAAATAAACCAGTGCACGTGTATGACATACCTCCTTACAGATCTGACAATATAATGAATATTGTTCATGAGAAATAGATGAGTCAATGCTTGGTCTTTATACTGCTTTGATTTTGCATCTAAATTAGTCTGTAGAGCTTGCATTATTCGCATTGTTACAGAGGCTAGTTGTGAAGAATCATCGCCACCTTCAAATTCTTGGAAAAGTTGCTTCAGGGTGGACCGGTAGCTGTAAAAATATAGTGGACTTGATCGGATTAAATGTGAGGTTATTGTTGAGAATGCAATTAGGGTTTAGAAGGGATAAGAGGGGAGAGGCAGAGAGATATAGAGTTGAGAGAACTTGTTGACTGAAAATACAACAGCTGACTTGTACATCAGACATTATCCTAATACTCTATTTATATAGAGCTACCAAGAACATAAATAACAAGAACTCTAAGCCCATAACATGACTTAAGCCTACCATAACCTAATTACTATTATTACTTTTTAACACTCCCTCTGAAGCTGAAGCTCACAGAGCTCAAGCTTGCTACAGAAATAAAATGCACCTAAACATGAATATAAAGGAAACTTGAGAGGCATCAAATAACAAATGGCTTGCAACAAGTAACAACCAGTAAACAACTCTCCACTGAATGCAAACATTCACAAACCTCACACAATACCAAAATCCCAGTAGACACAATTCCTGGAAATCTTCAGCCAATTACTATGGATTACTCCCTCAAACTTCTTCCAGTCATTCTCCTTGGCACAATCAACATAGCATCTTGAAGTCTTTTGCTAGCTTCTACTGAACTACTCACCCAACTCCTTAGCTTGTCCTCAAAAACACAACATCTATGGTTGGAATTACACCATGACAAGAGAAAAAAACCACCAAAACAACCATAAACCAATTGCTCTCTCAAGTTGAGCTCATTGCAGCCAAATACCAACATACAAAAGCAAGAAATGCACAAATTGGACCACCAGAACAGCAACACAGATCTGGTTCAGATTCTCATCATTGGAGTTGCAACATAACAGGTCAACCAGAACACAACAAACACCTGAATAGAAGCTCCATCAATCCACCAACCAGAACTTGATGAGCCCATCCACAAACAACAACAAATAAACTTTCCACTAGGTCGAAGCTGAACCAAGGCAACAGTGATAGTTCAACATCAAACATCAATTTAATGCAGCCAATTATGAACACCTCATCCATCCTCGAACCAACTTCACAAACTGTAAACAACAGCACACAGTAACTATATTAAGCCATCAACACTCATTTTGAGCAAACTCACTATCAAACAACCAAGGAACTGGTTCTCCAGACCTAACTTCCACCACCAGTGCTAAAAAGAAAGCTGATCAGATCGGAATAACTCCACATCAACTCCAAGCAGCAACAAATCCAACCAGATTAATCAAAAAAGTTAGAAACAAGCAAACCAAGACAATGATCCAAATTGACAAACCACTATTACCCAATCTTGATCAAACTAAGAAAGCTCAGGAATCAGTAAAAATGGACTCAATTTAGATTTTCATAAAATCAAACCAAACAGAATCAGATCTGTTTTGAAATTGCACTGAAGTTCTGTTCACTATCAACCACCTTGAAAATTTCCCTTTGGGTGTTGTCACCTTCAAATAACAAACTGAAGCAGAAGAAAACACCCAAAATGCCCTCGAATTGCAAAGAAAACAGACCACGGTAAACTAGACCAGGATCCAGATCTGATTTATAGCTTCAATGGTGTTCCAGTCTCCACTGGCAGAATCCACCACAGATGACAAATGGCTGCAGACACAATTATCAGTAGCACCAAGCCGCTCAAAATTCAAACCAAATCCCCACACTTTTTTCTGAGCATCAGATGAACTGCTGTCACCAACAAACCTGCCAAAACCACCACCTTCGGCTGTCGGAGAGCAATCTGTAAGCATGGTAGGTTGCTAAAGCAAATCCATGAAATAGAGAGCAAAATCTCCATTTTTTAAGGCAGCTGGGGTTTTTAGACAATGATAGTATAAGCAATGGATAGAATAACACTAAGCTAACTATTCTAATGGCAACCAAACTTCTTTTAAGGTTGCTGAAAACATGATCCCCAAGCAGCCTCAAGAACAATGATATACCACTCTGATACATATTGAGAAATATGGAATAAGTAGAAAGACGCAGACAGACTAGAGTTGAGAGAAAACTTATTGAATGAAAATAAGAAGACTGAATTGTACATCAAACTTAACTCTAATGCTCTATTTATACACAGCTACTAAGAAACATAAATAACAAAGACTCTAAACCTCTAATATAACTTATGCCCATACCACAGCCTTGTTACCATTACTACTTTAACATTTATGATGTAAAACCACGCACAAACCACACACATGCATGTATAAAATGCAGAGACACACCACAGAGAGAGAGAGAGAGAGAGAGAAACAAACCAAATGCTTAATCAGAAACATCACTCGAATACCAGATAGAAAAGTATTTTAGCCTGCATTTAACTTGTTCAAAACATTTAACAATTTAAGAATACACAAATATACTAAGTTGCTAATAGTTGGAAATTTGGAATCATTTCAAGACAAATTTTATATGGTGGTTCAGTTGGATAAGAGAAACGATACCTTAGCTATGTAAGAAATATACAGGGGGCTGACTGCATAACAAGTGTGAGGTTTCTGAGGTCTCAGGGTTTAAACAGGTATCAGACAGTTAAGAGCACTTTCATGGCCCGTGTTATTTATTAGTAAGCAATGAAAGATGTCTGCTTGTTTTTCTTTCTTTTCTTCAGCTAATATTATGCATAAAAATTTGTCAGGCACTTTCAATATTTACTGATCTCTACATGGTTGTTGAGAATTAAAAGCAACTGCAACAAGTTGTAGGTTTAAGAAGTCACTTTCTCCATCACAGTATTGGGATAATGAACCACTTGTATTGGCGTATGGCTTGAGCAAAAACCACAGCCAGAGATCATATGTTTATACTAAAAGTCATAGATAACAGATAAAACTCTAATACTTACTCTAATAACGAACACACATTCAAACTATAATAATTCATATAATGTTCACATAGCAACTTTGCAGCATTTGCTTTTGTGAAAAATAATGTTAACATAGTCTATTATATTACATATACAAATGTACCAATTCAAAGAGACAAAGGTTTTGCCTCAATCACACAAAAGAGCTAGGAAGCATACACTTTAAATAATGAATTGGGTCCATGTTAGACACTGATGCCAGAATGGCACTCCAAAACCCAATAAAGGGTACCCTTGAGAATAAAAAGCACATACAATAATATTTTTGATAGTTCTTACAAGCTATTTATCTATGACTCAATACATTTCAAACAAGTCCTAGGCAGATTTCCATATATTGTGATGCGTCCAAGCTTCATTGGAAAAATTAAATATTATAACTTATCTTTACAGTGCTGGCAACTATTAGGTAAGTGAATAAGAAGGGAAAACTACAACGAACATTAAATGTGACGAGGTGTTTGACATAATCTGATACGATACCCACTACAGTAACTAATTTCACCTGACAGCTCTTGTTGGAGATAATGCATATAAATAAATAATGATAAAACTACTAGAAATCATCCTTCTAGCACAGCCAAGCTTACTTTTTTCTCCATAACTTCACTAGAAAAACATTTATTTCTTAATAGGGAAAAATGGGGAAAATCCCTATCAAGTTTAGGGTGGTTGGATTTTGCACCTAACAACTTCAGAAACTCGGAATTGAAGCCTTAAACTAAACAAAACCTCGGAATTAATTTCCATCATCCACCTAATTAACACTTTTTCTTAATAACATGATTTACTGCATGGCTTATACAAACAAGAATCCCAATATCATCATCATATGTTGGCTTGCCCCATCATTTTTTTAACATATTTCAAACTCTGTTTAAATAATTAGTTAAAATTTCAGAGATCTTATTTACTTGCAGCTAATTTAGATAACATAAATAAGTTGAAAATTATGTGAAACATGATGTGGCAAATCAATGTTCAATAACTTTGTGACAGAAGTTCAACAAGTCAATGAAAAATCAAGTAAAAAACAAAAGTGGACAGCTGCAGGTTAACTCCAAGGTTCAATATAGTTTAAGACTTTAGCTCTAATTTCTGAAGTTGGCAGTGGAAAATCCAACCACCCCAAAGTTGAAGGGGATTTTCTATATTTTTCCCTTATTTATATTGTGAAGTTGTCTATTTAGGGGAAATATTTCTAGTCTATTGCTGAAACTTCAATGCTATTATCTATCATACTTTGACAAGTAGGTTAATTTGACTTGCCAAAGATTAAGGAGCCAGTTTTCTGACCTGCCCAAAAAACAATAGGCAGTGTACTACTGAGAATCTTAGTACCATGGTAGGATTACAAACATTTCCCTGTTTCAGGATAACTAATTGTTATTTTCCAGACAAATGAGTTTTAGATCCATTCTACAATTTCCCCTGTCCATTTATCATAGCATGTTCCAGCAAAAAGGGAAACAGGGCAAGTGATGCCCCACTTTTGGGGCACCTCAAGGGAAGGTTTCATGTAGATGAGGTCCATTATGATGTGCATTCGATGTATACAAAAGGTGTAACTAAAATATTTAGACATACCATTCTAGCTAAGAATTATAAATTAGCCAAAAAAAAAAGTTTATATATAGATGTGAGATAGGTAAACAACAACTAATAGCCTAGAAATGATATGATAATCTATCTATCTAGAAAGAAACAAGATTAGCACAAGGCACAGTTGAACTTACTCAAATAAAAACTTCACATAGTTGATTACATAGCTTGTCAAAGGATGGACTGTTCCATCTGTTACAGCAGTTTTTGTAGCATCTTTTTCAACAGCTTCTTCAAAATCTCCAAATGTCTCTTGTGCTGTTTGGGCAAGCCTTTTTGTCAAACTCAATGCAGCTTCTTTAGTTTCAGTGCAAGCTTTACCTCTGAAGAGTGTTTCAATCTACAAATTTGCAAATATATTTAATGCTAATGAGATTATAATACAACTGACATATGCTGCTGGTTTGTTTGATGGTCTTCCATGCAGAAAACAACCATCTAAACTTAATTCACATAGCAGTAAATGCCATGGCCAATCTACAATTCTAACTACTATAGGTAGAATGAATAAAATGTAGGAGAAAAAGTCCATCAACATACCATTTGAAAAATACAAAACAGAGAGAGAGAGAGAGAGAGATCATAATGCTTCAACTGAAAATAAACTAAAAAAGACCTATAATTAAATTTAATGGGAAGGAAGTGCTTCTACTTCAATAAAGTTGGTATAGTGACAAAAGGAGGATTTTGACAATCTCCGTAACATTTTTTATGAAAAATTCAAGAAATAGATGGATGCAAATATATTTATCTATAAGAGCTAAAATGAAACCTCACATCAATTAGACCTGAGACTTGAATGCAGTTTATAATATGCCAGGTTTGACTACTTGGACAATTTGGACAAGTCTTTTAGGCAAATAAATCAAGCATTGTGTTGTCTTGGGCCAGTCAAGCTTGGAACATTACAAATGATATTAGAGCGCTCACCAATTATATACATCAATTGGTGCAGACCTTGGGCCATGACACATGTTAGGCCTAACAAGGATGCTAGGACATTTGAAAGGGGGGAGATCATGAAGCCCTATATTGACTAGATTTGAGACTTGAGTGTGATTTATAAAACACAAAGTTTGATTACTTAAACAACTCATACTAGTCTTTTCGGCCAATGGATTAAACCTAATGGTTGTTTTAGGCCAGTTGAGCTTGAGGTGTTACAGCCAAAAGAGTATACTTTAGCAAAAACAAGTTGTTGGCCACATTCTAGTCTCATAGGCAACTAAACAAGAAAATAGAGACAAGTCAACAATCCAAATTGAAATTCATATGATACAAATAAAAGAATAAAAATGTTAGAATATAAAAAAGAACACTTTCATAAGATAAGTTTACCATTTTGCCAATGAAATTTATGACCATCCAATGCCATGCTCTCACTAGAGTTAGACAACCACTATATATAATATAATACAAGATACATGTATGCAGAATATTATGTTACTTATCTACTAATATTCTGCCTCAAGTTGGGCCATAGATATCAATCATACCTAACTTGTTATAAATTTTATCAACCCATTTTCCTAGAAAAGCTTTAGTAAATAGACCAATCAATTGTTTCTCAGTACTAATTTGTTGAACTATTGATCCTTTCTTTTTGCCTAACAAAATGACAATCAATCTCTGCATATTTAATTCGTTCATGAAAACCGTGTTTGAAGCAATGAATAGTGGCTCGATTATCACACCATAATTGCATAATTCCAGGAATTTTAATGCTAAGTTGTTGAAGAAGGTAAACAAATCATACAAGTTTAAACATAGCATGAGCCATAACTCAATATCTAGACTTTGCATTGGAACAAGATACAACTGCTTGTTTCTTATTTTTTCACAACACAATTTCTACCAACAAATGCAAAATACCCATAAGTAAATCTCTAATTTATAGAATATCCTACCCAATTTTCATCAAAAAAAGCCTTTACAATGGCCATGATTTTCATGCAAGGTGCCTTAACTACAAGCCTTCTTCAAATACTTCAAAATGTGTGTAAGAGCATCCCAATGAAAAGTCTTTGGGGAGTTCATAAACTGACTAACTACTTACTGGAAAGGCAATATCAAGTCTAGTTATAGTGAGGTAGTTCAATTTCCATAGGATCTTCAAGTAACTCCCCATCCTCTAAGTTAAACTTAACATTTGTAATTATAGAAGTTTCATAGGGTTTAACACCAATAATCCTTGTTTCATTCAACAGGTCAAGCACATATTTCTCTAAGACAAGAAAATCCCTTTCCTTTCTTGAGCAATCTCAATGTCTAAAAAATTACTTAATTGTTGCTAAGTGTTCAGTCTGGAATTTAGTCTAAAAAAGAATTTTTCAACAATGAAATACCCAATTTGTCCCTTCTTATAATCACAATATCATCAACATAAACAACCAGAAGCATACGTCTAAAGCAGATTGCTTATAGAACATGGAATGATTGTGATCGCTTTTCTTCATTTCGAATTCTGTCACTACTTTACCGAACCTCACAAACCAAACTCGAGGAAATTGTTTCAACCTATATAATGATTTATTCAAATTTAGTATCTTTTTATATTCCCCCTAAACAATAAACCTAAGTGGTTGCTCCATATATGCTTCCTCATGCAAATCTCTATGTAAGAAAGCATATTTAACATCCAATTAGTGAAGTAGCAACAAAAAAGATAAGCAATCAAATTGAAGTAATTTTCACCACAAGAGAGAAGATTTTCAAGTAATCAATGCCATAGATCTAAGCATACTCTTTGGCTACTAAACATGCTTCCAAACAAGTAACAGAACCATTTGAATTCACCTTCACAACAAACACCCATTTGCAACTAATGAACTGTTTACAATCAGGTAAAGACATAACATCCCATGTTTGATTTGCTTCAAGAGTTAACATTTCTTCCTTTATAGTAGCACACCACTCATCATAAGAAAGAGTCTCAAAATATAGCTTAGGAATAGTAATAATATCTAAAGAAGCAATAAATGATCAAGTAGTAGGTAAAGAAGAATAGGACACATAGGTGGAAATGAAATAAGAATGGCTAAAATTACCTTTTCGAGTACAAGTACAAATACCTTTCCAGTGAGCAATAAGTAGATCCAAATCAAAAGACATAGGAAGAGGATCTAATGAGGAAAGAGTCGATTGAAGAGATGAAGTTGGCAGGTTATTTGAAATGGAATCTAGATCAGATGTTTGCGTCTTATCTAGTAGAGGAGCTACTCGTGGTACTTGCATTCTACGAGAATAAACATATTTAATTGAAGGTCAAAACCAATTTTGTTTCGAAGGAACTTGTAAGTCCTATGAAGAAGAAGACACAAGGAAGTATTCATTAACAGTTTCTGATTCAGCCAAAGCACAGCAAGATGGACAAGGGCTAAAAAATGGGATAAATTCAAAAAATAAAAATAAAAAATCAAAAGACATAAAATAACAATTTAACTCAGAAGAAATATATCTATACCCTTTCTAAGTGCGAGAATACCCAAGAAAAACATACTTCAAATTGGATACCTGATGACAATTATCATGAATGAAACATGTTCAACCAAAAATATGTGGGGAAATAGGAAATGAGGATTTAGGGGGAAATAAAGTAGAAAAGGGTACCTATCTATCAAGATTTAAAGAAGGCATACAATTTATTAGAAAATAGGCTATAGAAACTTCATTTGCCTTGAAAACTTTAAGAACCTTTATTTGAAATAAAAGAACACAAGAAACTACCATTAAATGTTGATTCTTTTATTCAGTTATTCCATTTTATTGTAGAGTAACCACAAAGGAATACTAACGAATTATACCATACTATAATAAATAAGTTGAAAATTGTGCCAAAAAAATACTCTTTAGCATTATCATTTTATAAATTGCAAACAATTGTATGAAACTAATTTATAACATCAACATAAAAAATACAAAAAATATTAAAAAACTCCGAATGATTTTTAATTAAATAGAGCCAGGTCATTTTTGAATAATCATCCATAAAAGACACAAATTAATAAAAACCAAATTTCAAAACAACTGGACAAGGCCCTCAAATATCCAAATACACTAACTCAAATAAAAATGAAACTCACTCATAAACCCTAGGGACATAGGACTAATGATGCTACTTAGAAAATTAGGAGAACTCACAATTTAAACGAGAAATAGATTCTAAATTAGGATACAATTTTTGAAAAAATATCAATAGAAGATGATCAAGGTGATAATGCAATTAATGTGGAGTAGGGGCAACAATAGTAGCAATTGGTTAAGTAACTTTTTCATCAAGCACGTACAATCCCTCAAATCCATACCCTTTATCAAAAATCTTCTCCGTCAACAGATCCTAAAAAATATAATAACTAAGAAAAAAGAAAACACCACTATTATACACACATGTAACTTGGTTGACTAAAACTAAATTAAAAAGTTTAGGAGACACAAAACATTGAACAAAGAAATATCAAAAGTAACAGTAACCATATCACTCCTAACAATAAAAGTAATAAACCCATTAGTTAGAGTAACATGACAAGGATAAAAAATATTAAAGAAACATAAAATACCTATTTAATTTTTCACATGATCAGTGGCCCCAAAATCAACAATTATCTAGAATTAGAATTAGAATTAGATATACATGTAAAATGATTACCTATTTGAACTACTATGGCAATGGGTTAGGTAGGTGGCAACTGTAAAGAGGCTTTTAATTGTAAATACCCAGCATATTTACTATTCGACAATAATTTAACATTATTTTTTTATTCTAATACCATATGTGCAAACCTAGATACCTGTGCACTCTTTCCCACCAATTTTAGACAAAATTCCTTAATATGTCCTTGTTCTTAATAGTAATAACAATTAAAACTAAATCTCATCTTCCTTCTTCACTAAAGTTACCTCATTCTCTTCCTTTATCACCTCTAGTATTACTACAACCACCTCAAATGCTTGAGCCAACTAATGCGACTAACTCATTCACATTTGACAATGGAGATAAGGAAGAAACATCCTTGGATGCTTTCTAAATTCGATAATAAACTATTTTTTGAGTGAGTGGCTCAAAACTGGACAAAACCTACTAATGTGTTGTGCTAAGCTTAAGAGGTAAGCACATCAAATAACATAGCTACTAATTGTTCTCGTTGAAAATGCATTTTATTAACATCATTAGTAATGGGCAAAAGATAATTCCACTATTCATAAATACAATTGAATTCAGTATAAATTTGATCATTAGTCTTACCTTTTTTCATCTAAGAAGTAAGGATACAGTCAAATCATATATCCGGTACAAATCATCCTTTTTCGAATATAATGACTTAACGAACTACCACAATTCCTCAATAGAATGACAATGTACAGTATTATCCTCAACTTGACTAGCTTAAATTGTTACACAACAATCTAAATAACCAACGATCCTCTACAATCCACTATTGGTCTACATCATCTACGAGGGGTCCTTAAGTGACATATGAACCTCATCAAAATAGTATTTAACTACCCTTTTCCAAATAACATTGTTTTCCTTTACATCCAACTTACACTTAGTTATTTTTTCACCAACTAGAAGTAATTTTGAAAAAATTGAACCTTCGAGTTCTCTTTTTTATTTTTCTAGACTTCTAGAAGCCCCAAACTTGTCGGTCTTACCAAAATGATCATCCATGATGAATAAACCTTTTCAGACAACAAATTATAAACCAAAAAATTACCCAAAAATAGAAACACTATTAAAGTCATCGAGTTGCAAAACCAATCCCATAGGATGACTCAAGGACCTTTGAAATGGTACCTGACCATGGCTCACCAGTGTTTGGACCACCACATGCTACCACTCTCTTTTATGCGAAGGCTTCATGTGCTACCATATACCCACACATACGATGTCACACGCTGCCTTGCCTAGATCGCCTTATCGCGATCTATTATCCAATATACCCAGATTTTCCTTATAGTGACTAGAACTGCTTCAACGATGCTAGAGAGCATTATTGCACCCCCACCACTACTTGCGTCACCAAATAGTAATTCAAGGTTTGCACTTCCACCAATATACGGGCTAAATTGCTCCTAGCCCCATCATGACCTTAGGCATGCATTAAAAAAAAAAAAGAAAAGAAAAGAGAGGGAGAAGAAGAGAGAGAGAGAGCTGGATTTTTTTTTTCTGTTTTTGTTGATTGTGGCAGGAGAAGGATACCTACATGGCTCTAGATACCATATTAACTAAAAGAGAATTTATAACACCATGCTTTCAATTGAGTTAGGTAGTCACTATATATAATATAAGGTATATGTAAGATACAAGCAATATGGGACATAATGTTTCTTATTTACTAATACATAAGATAAGTTTAGCATTTGCCAATGAAATTTATGACCACCTAATGCCGTGTGATAAGACCAAAATTCATAGATATGAATGTCAAATGACCCAACCTCTGAATGGAGCTCTTGTAATATTTCATACATGTCCAAAAGTACAAATAATTTTTCTGGTGATCTCTTGCTTTTGGCAATCGCTTCTCCAAAACTAAGAAGCATGGAGACACTGCCTGTTGTCACCTCGGCAAAACACTGATCGCCAAGTGAATCATAGCCTTCAAATATTTGGTCACAAATTTTGCGCTCTCCAGCAAACAACAATTTGACCTGTTCAAGCCTAACAAGGTCACATATTTAATAAAAAATAAAATCAACACAGGTCCAAAAAGATACTAACAGCTATACGCATGAAATGAATCCAGTTTCCAATTTTGGCTTCCAAAACCTCCCATGGAAGCCTTTGAACATCTTCTTTGCTGAGTTTCTCAACTCCAAGTTTGTGGAGGCTCTCTTCCAATACATTAGAACGGGTATCCCTACACATTAATAATAATTGCAATAATTATAGCAGCAGTGAGATGAATCGTAATACTATTAGACAAGTGCAATTGCAAACAAATAATTCATAACCTAATAAATTGCATAAACTGGAGTGTTTGTTTGTATATGTGGACATACACCCAGACATTACAGGTTTATTTAAAAAAGAAATGGAAGTTGATGGTTCACATAAACTAGTGTTTTAGTGCATGCACTAGAAGTCCCCACATGCATCAAATGCTTGGTGGAAAGATACAAGCAAAGATGGAGATTGATGCTTCACATAAACAATCTTCTGCCAACCTATTTAAGAAAGAAAAAAGGTCCCATATAACAGCATGAGTATACTTACATGAAGAAGCTGCATCACATTATTGTTTCTTTATAATTTAAGTTCAAAGCATTCAACCTTTAGTGTAGTCCAAATTTCAGAGCATTCTAATAATTATCCTAGCTCTTGCCAAAATACTAGCTATTTTCATCCAAGGTGAGCCCCATATGATGAAGATGGAGCAACAAATCTAGAACCCCTCTCTCTTTCTCCTGCATACACCCACACCAACAGACATACACTTCTTCTAATCAGTTAGGATTTCTCAAGATTGGTCAAGGAGAGTAGAGAGACCATGAGTACCTCAAACTCTTGGAACTTGACGAAATTTTAATCAATTAAACTTTATTTTGCAAGTTCAGAGGTCCTTGTGCAATTTTCAAGTTTAGAACACCACGGTATATCAATTTCACCTTTCACTGATGTTGGATAATAATGTAAATATACATAATTTTTGTACCTAGGTTTTTTTAGAATAGCTGGCCCAGGATCCATTCCTACTTGTATATATAGTTGTAGTTCTGATCAAAATAATACAAGTTGAATTTTTCTATGTGCTCTCTCTGATTTCACATGGTATCAAGAGCTAGGTTGTAGAAAACACTAGTTTTTCACCCTTTTTTATCTTCCTGGTGCCTCTACAGTATGTTGTCACCGCCATTGCCTTCTGTGGTTGGAGCCTTTCTTGGCACTACCATTTTTGAGAGCTCCTCACCAACCATCCACTGGAACACCATCCAATTCTGGCCCCACACACATTGCCACAGCCCGCTAGCATTCTGTCACTTTCCGTTACCAATCTTCCCTCTCCAGCGCACATGAATCTTCAATGTCTATCTACCAACCCCCGTGTTTCCAGCCACACGCCACCCACAAGCCACGCCACTGCCATTATCTTCTACTGGTTTTTGCTGGCCTTTTTTTTTACTAAAGGCTTGTTTCTGGTTTGATTCTCACATCTCTGCAATACTTTTGCTCCAATCATGTTTGGTGAGAATACCTCTCCACAATCTAGTTCCTTTTCTTTTACTGTCTCCAACCATTGCTACTGAAAAAAATGTTGGGATCTTCTAACTACGTTTCTTGGTCAAAGGCTATTGAAAAATGGTCCGTGGGTCAAAGTTTGAAAAATCATCTGACCCCTAGACCTGCTAATATGACAACTAACAAGGATGCCTGGAACCAAACTAATGCACTATTGTGTGCCCTACAGTGGCAACCCATTCATTCCTCTCTTCATTCTATCTATACTAGTTTTGATACTTGTTATGATTTGTGGACTTAGGCCAAGATTCTATATGTTAATGACATCAACATCTATATTCACTTGTTGACAAGCTCATGACTCTCCGACGGCAAGATATGATGATTCTAGACATTGTTCACCAGATGTCTTCCATTAAGGTTAAATTCAATACATTGTTACTTGTTAGTCAAACTGCTACCATACATCTGGCCCAATAGATAAATTCTTCATGGTTTGCATTCTTGCTGCTTTGGGTTCTGATCATGCATCTATTCAAGATCAGATTCTTGCTAGTACCATTGTCCCTCAATTGCCAGATGTTTTCTCCCATCTTCTCTGTGTTACTTCTATGTATACCATGCTAGGACCCTCTCCTACTGCCGATGTTACCCTGGTTCCACAGATTCATTGTAATCCTAGGGAAGTATAGGGAGGTGACCGTGGAGGAAATCAAAGGACGTGTCCTAAGTGCACCTACTATCATAAGTGGGGCCATACTAGAGAGAAATGTTTTAAACTGCATGGCTGACCACCTCGTGTTAATATTGCTCATGTTGATTATTCTCAGTCTAAGAAATCTAAGAGACAATCCTAACCTTCTATAACAATTACTGGAGCCAACTATGATGATTATCTTAGGTATCAGACATCAAAGCAGTCCTCTTCCTCAGTTGCTTCCATTGCCCATGCTAGTAATCCCATTGCCCACACTTGTAATCCCATTGCCTACACTACTCAGTCTAATTCTCTATGACCACGGGTTCTTAATTCAGGTGCCTCTAACCATATGTCTATTAAACCTCTTTTGTTTTCTCATTTTCATGCATCTACTTCTTTATCTTCTATAACTTTAATTGATGGATACAAAATGGTTGCAACAGCTATAGGCTGTGCCAAACCTTTACCTCCTATGTCTTTATACTTTGTCCTTTATACTCCTCATTGTCCTTTTAATCTTGTATCTATCAGTAAACCTACCCATGATTTAAATTGTTCTATCGTCTCTGTTAATGTGAGCTTATGTGCATGAAAAAGTCAATTCAAAAGCAGAAGTTTACAAAGGTGTCTCAGGTGGACTTATTCTGTTATTGTGTCATAATCAAGTTGCACTTCATATTGCATCCCATCTAGTTTTTCATGTGAGGACCAAACATCTTGAAACTGATTCTCATTTCACTTGAGATAAGGTAATATCTGGCTGCATTGTCACTAGCCATGTCAGCTCAAATGATCAACTTGTTGATATTCTTGCTAAGTCTTTTAAAGGTCCTCATATTGAGTTCATTTATAACAAGTTTGGTGCATATAATATATATAGTTGTTGTACCAACGTTTTTCCTAAGTTTTCTAGAATAGATGGCCCAAGGCCCCTTCCTACTTCTATATATAGTGGTAGTTCTGATGATCAGAATAATACAAGTTGAATTTTTCCATACCCAAGAAGTTTTATTTACCTATAAATTTTGAGCAACTGCTGTCGGTGACCAGCTTGAACCATTTGCTGAACTAGATCATGGAGCAGTGGTAAAATCCGCGGTGGTATCAGAGCAGGAGGTGTGAATACAACAGCTTCCAAGTTATTGTTTTGTGTCTCAGTATGGTTATGAGAATAAGGATTCTTGCCACTGGAATCAGCCTCATGACCAGGTGATCCAGAGGAAGGCCGCATTGAGTTTGGAAGGCAATCAAAGAGACGCTCAGGTTCCACAGGTTTGCTGCAGTTGCACCAAAATATATATATATAAAAGAACAAAAGTTAACATGCTTGCAAACACCATCTTGTCAAGAGCATAAGCAGAATGTGAAGGAAACGACTATGCATTTTACCAATCCATGAACTATGGCTAAAGCAAGAAACATTGAAAGTCACAAGTACAGAGCATCTTAGTACGGAAAATATGGAAACCAGTGTATTATAGTTAGGGGCAGATAAACATCAGCATAAATTTCAAAATGGATCCAACTCATTTCACAACTTTTTTTAACTTGTATAATTTTGAGCATTAATACAAAATTATTAATAACAAACATCACATTCATGTATAAAAAACCCAAAAACGACAAACATGTCCAACAATGTTAAACAGCAAGTAGGAGGAAACAACTGTTCCGCAGCTTGTTGCTTCTTTTTATATATTAAAATTATTCTATTGAATGTAATGTTACTTTCTCAGGTATGAAGATGTATTTTTTATTTTTTATTTTTTTATAGAAAAGAAATTTTATTAAAAAAAGGGAGAAAGATACAAAATAAAGAGAACAAGAAGTCCTCAAAACAGATGGAGGAATGCTTAAAGATACTAAAGAAACTAGCCTATCACCAATCTAAGATCAATTTCCAATTCCTTTGCAAATCTATCAAACCTATCCCATGAAACAAACCATGAGCTTTTAAGCCAAAGTGAGGTAACAAACAATATCTTATCCCACACCAACACTATCAGCCAATATAGCTAATTAAAAATTCTACCATTGTTTTCCAACCATAAGCACCATTAAACAGCAGGTCTTGCAACATCCTACAGAGCTCTCTTTTCCTTATTGCTCCCCAAAACATAGTATCTAGTAGTTAAGAAGCTATCCAAAATAGCTGGGAAAAGCAAATAACCTTTTGTCAAATATGGTAAAAGAATATCAACAATAATAATAAAAAAATACAAACCTGTAAGATGATAACAGCTGCTTAAACTCATCTTCTAGCTTAGAAATAGCTTTATTTAACAAATTATTGGCATGGCTGACAACACCATCACCGCTTTTAAAGCCTTTGCTACTGCCAAAAAACTTGATGTTGCTTCTCAATTGATTGATTGCTTCAAGATAGCTCTCCAAATCTTCATGAGGGCCTTTAAGTATTTTTGTCTCTGACTGTGTTTGATCAATAAACATTAGCTAAGGTTAATACATGGATGTGAGGAAACATTTATGTACTCCACATAACAAAAATTTTGGTTGCTTGGAGATATTTTCCATATTGTTTGAAGTGGGTTATAGGAATGCTAAATTCAATTATGCCAAATGAAGTGTTCATTTCCAACAGAAAAATTAGAGCAAAGAATCCTACATCCAAAATAAGAGTCAGATCACAATTTTCTTAGAGTTAAATAACCCTTTTATTTTACCAAAGGCAGCAAAGTGCAATGTTTTTTCTATTAATATTTTAGCCTCCACCATGGGAGGGTAATATCATTTTAGGGTATGTTAGCACTTAACTAAATAGATTAAGACTTAAAATTGGATTTTATTTGTTTGATTTATTAAAATTGAATATTATATTAAGCAAATATTCACTGAATCTGCAACAACTTCCTAACTGAATATATTCAACAACTATTCCTATTTTGATTTTAATGAAATTTTATTTAACAAATATCTGACGTGGTCTCTATTTTTTGGAATAATAGTGGAATATATAATATATATTACATCATTTGAAAATCTGGTATATAGAATTTTTAGATCAAATTGAAAGGTAATTATGAAATTATAAGAAATTTTAATATTTCACTATTAAAATTTTAAACTATCAACCACATTCAGTATTTAAAATAAGAAATTATTTAAATGCTATAAATTCAGTATATAAAATTCAGTGTTAAATACTTTAATACTATCAAACACATCCTTAGTTTGATCTCATTTTACCTTGTCTAAAGTTTCCAATCTACCCCACAACCAATTAAATATCAATATAAGAAAAAGCCACTGTCTTGAAAATGAAATGATAGAAGTGTCTAACTCTAAAAATAATTAAAAGCAAATAACAGGTTACTGCAGGTGTCCATCTGTCAAGGCTTACCCTCGTAGGGCCATCAAATGGGTTGGTCCATGTGGATACAGGTTGATCCGTAGCGGGCGGGGTCTATGATGGGTTGGTTCATATTACCCGTGTTCAAAACAGGTTCAATTTTAAGAAGTTCATATCTGTCAAAACCTGTGATGGATACAGGCTAGTCCGTGAGTTTTAACTAAAAGCCCACAAATTTGACAGATACGGGTCAGCTCGTCGCAGACCGAGTCTATGATAGGGGTGCTTTATATTATCCGCATTACAAAATGGACTCAATTTATAAGATCCAAACCCGTAAAAATGGGTCATAGGTCACAATCCATTTTACACCCCTATACTCTCAAATAACACGATCTCTAAAAATGAGAATTCATTGCAAATTATTGGCACATAAAAATTCTAAAATCCTATATCCCATCACCTGAATTGACAGGGGAATGAGTGTAATGAGAGTAGTTATATGCCAGTAAAAAATTCAATTAGGTCATCATACATACATGGGTTAAATTGACCAGAGTCAGGCTGAAAACATTTGCTTATAGTCAGGCAACAAAAATAACACCAAAAAAAAAAATACCATGCCCTCATCCAGAAAAAATGTAATCAAAAGCTCCCATACTGACGTAGGAGCAGAAGTGCATAGGACAGGGACTGAATGAGGAACAGAGACAGAGGGGATTGGTCTTTGGTTCAGAACCAGAAGAAACAGAAGAAGTCTCTTGTATTATTTAATAAATTGACTTTCCTTTGTTACAGCCTTTTATCCCTTTTATCTGGTATAAAAATACTTAAAACATTACCTAAGCTACTTCAAGGTTGAAAGAAACCTTTCAAAATGCTCCTAAAACATTATCTATCCCTTCAAAATTCTAGTGTCTTACCTTAATTGCCCTGAGATATCCTAATAACTAAACAAAATTACTAAGAATATATAGCCTACGAAAATTATATTAAAAATCAATACAAAATATTGATTGACCCTCTCGTCCTGCATCACATACCGTACAAGAATAATATATGACAAGTGCCCAAAGACAAAAATTGCTGGTAATACAGATGGAATATGGATTATTTAATCTTAACCAACAAGGACCCCCAATTTATGCACCAGTTTGGGTCTGCAATTCAAGACTACACAGAAGTTTCTGAATTTAAAAAGCTATCATCAGAGAAAGATCCTTGGCTGATTCAAATAATGACAGAATTGTTGAAAATTAAGCATACATGCGGCTAACATATGGGTAGACCAACCTGACGATATTGATCAAAGTGAGTCAATATGACCTCTGCAGCCTTCAATGTCTTGTCAATGTTCTCGTGAGCTTTCCTGATAGAATGTGTTCTAATCTGCAAACCCAAATGAAAGATCCACAATACAAAGAAGGAAAAGAAGATTATAAAAAATCAAAACAATCGATCTGGGCTATAATTGATAAAACCAACAAAAATTAAAATCCAGATGAAAAGGGCAAATATGATTCTTTCATTGACCAAGTAAACGACAAGTCAATCCAACGAGCCCAAATCCAAAAAGTGAGCTCAAAATTTAATACAATTTAATACAGTGCAGTTCCAAAATTTTCCCACTCTATTCACCCAACAATTTCAGGGCAACCAAACAGAAAAATGAAGCAAAAGAGGTCAGCAATACCTGAGTGGGACGCATGGCCGTTTCAAGGGCGGTGAGACGATGGTCAAAGGAACCCAGAATTGAAACTACGTTGTCTGTGATTGTTTGGCTTCTCTGCAGAGATTCCCTCATCAGGGCAGCTTTTTCAGTAAGTGGATCGACACCCGTTACTGCTATTCCCATCTTCTTCTTCTCTCGCCTATGTTTCTTTCTTCTCTAGACAGTAACTACAGAGAAAACGGGGACCCAAGTAGTTGTTGATGGTGGCGTTTCTGAATTGTTATGTGAAAATTTGGTAGTGGCGACGATGATGAATGGCCCGCAGTGCCAGTTTGGACACCCCTTCGGTTTTGGGTAGACATTTCTATATTTCTGTCATGCCTCTAGCCGGTTCTTTTTTGCGTTCAGATGATCGAGGGAGAGACAAACAAAAATTTTCCGATAAATTAGAGGAAGCCATACCAGTAAGGAAATCCTTAGTATGCTTACCTGTATTTAATTTAATTTATTATAAAATTAAAATTTAATTGATAAATTGATAAAAAAAATTATATATAATGATCAAGATTATTACATAATGGAAGTAAAATGTAAATTAAAATTTTTTTTTAATTTTGATGATATTATGAAATTGATATAATTTATAGTCACCTTTTGTTTTATATTTTTTTATTGAATTGACTCATTAACAATTAATAATTAATAAGAATATATTAATATTAATATTAATTATAATAAATAAATCATCAATCAATCAATAGATACACGTGTTCCTATCATATTTTATTTATCTAATTTCTTCGTATAAAAAATTACTTTAATTATCATATTTTATTTATTTGATTTCTTCTTTTATCCTAAAGAAAGTTACTTTCACTATCTATTTCAAAGTCTTCAAGCCAATTACCTTCTTCAACTACAGAGAAAGTGGCCTTTATTTCTTCTTCTTTTTTTTGGCATTTTTATGCATTAACATTAAGCATTCTTGGAACTTGCCGAGTTTTATCATTAATTGTGATGGATCATTATTAGGTGCTTGTTAAAGTACTCATAAAAGTTTAATACCCGATATAGTGTGGTAAAATGTAGATTATTGGATGAAATTACTAAATCATTACCAAAATTCTTGGTAATCTTATCTAATAACTTATATTTTGTCACTATTACTTCGAATACTAAACTCTTAAGGATAACTTAGAATTCCCCTCATTATTAAGTATCTCAATCAACCATTATCATAGGAATTATGTTTTGGCAATTATCTCTCAATTGTGTTTTTCACAATCATCTCTCAGTTAATTGTGATCATGAAAATTGTACTTTCATAATTATTTATCATTAACTTCTAAATTCAATTCACATTCTCAATAATAAGTCATATAATAAATATATTTAGTGTTTAATTTGTTTTCAATAAAAATTGGAATTCAATTAAAATTTAAATAAATTACTTAGGTATTAGAAAGGCCTAATTGTTATAATTCAATTAGACAAGCTCATGGTAATTATTTACAAAATTTTTCCTTTATTTATTTATTATATGTTCAATTTTTAAAAAAAATAATGTAAAACCTCACATAAAAAAAGAATTAAATCTTATCAAAATATTTAAAATACTAATTAAATTTTTTAAGTATGCTTTATGGCATTACAACCATTTTAGAATACAAGGAAAATTAGTATTTAGAGTTATATAAATAGATGAAAACAAAGTTAAACTATTATTATTGTTGTTGTTATTATTATTATTATACAAAACTCATCGAAGTTTTTTTTTTTTTTGCCAAAATTACATTAAGAATCTAGACCATTCTTAAGCAATTTCTCTCAATCAACCATTATCATGGAAATTATGTTTTTACAATCATCTCTCAACTAGATGCTATCATGGAAATTGTGCTTTCATAATTATTAAGCATTATTTCCTAAATTCAATTCACAATGTCAAAGATGAGTAAGCATAAATTATATAAATTACTGATATTTTCTATGTCATGGACTTTTATGAGTTTCCTCATTCTTTCCAAGTATTGCTTTACAGTATCAAATTACACTTTTCATATATTGTTTTGAACTAATTTGATAAGTTTTTATTTGTTTTATAACCATTTTCCAATAGCACAATAGATATATCTATATTAATGCATTAACCATCATTAAAGTCTCACAACTAATTAGACCAAATAGTGAAGGTTAAAGGTGATCTCTCAAATCCAACAATGATTTTTTTTAATTTTGCACACAATTGAATTCAATTATGTGAGTTTAGTTTGATATTGTTTTAATGATATCCAATACTAAAATTCATTAAGTGTTATTATTCATCAATGAATTCAAGAAAAACCCAATAGGAGATTTTTTAAAAAATTAGGCCAAAAGCCTAATTATGCCTAATAAGAAACTTAGCAAAGGCTCAATAATGGAAATAAAAGGTTAAATGGTAAAGAGTCTAAAAGCCCAAAAACCTTTTAAGAATGGAAAGTGGGCTTAAATACAGAAAAAGGCTCCAATCCAAAATCAATTAGTTTGAGCCTTTTTGAAGGGCTTTATGGATATTAGAAATGAATCATAGGAAGGTCCAAATGAAAGTGAGAAAAAGAATTACTCAAAAATCCAAAAGGAAACATTAATTAGAAATTCCTTTAAGTAATTAATTGGATAATGTAATGGCAGATTGTAGAAAAAATTGGGATATGCACCTAATTAGAATTTTTATGAGAAATTTAATATGGACTAATGTAAGTAAAAAAGAGTAAAAAATAACAAAAAAAACCACTAAGAGAGAATTTATTATATTTTAGCCCAGTAAGTTGAAAATTCACCTTTTAAGCTACAAATTGAAATATATTCAAATTGGATAATTTTATTTTATTCTAAACCCATTAGGCTTGGTTTTTGAAGGCCCAAATTGAGTTCTAGAAGGCCCCACAAGAAGCTCCCAAAGGAAGCTAGGACATAAATATTATTAGGTGAAAAGTTAAGGGCATTATTGGAAAGATGGATTAAAAGTTACAATTTGTTTAAATTTAATTAGCCTAAAAGTAATAAAATGGCAAAAGGGAAAGTAAGGCTTGACAATTGCCCCTAACCATGTTTATCATTTTATTTTTAGTTAAAATTAAAATAGAGAAACTTGGCAAATTATAATTAGTTAGAAAGTTATATATAAAAAGGATTTTGGCTAAAATTTAAACAAATCACTAACCATTTTTTGTTAAAGTAGTCATAAGTTTTGGAGAGTTGAAGAGGAGGTTTTTCATTTCAAAAGAAGATTTGCAAATAAATCTTTACAAATGATTGTTGTTCTTGGAAGTGTAAGTAAGAACATAGGAAAGCAAGAAAAGAAGGTGAGTGAAGTTCTCCTTTATCTCTTAAAAATTTGATTTTAAGCATTTTTAAGTCATTTATGGTGTTAGACTATGATCTAGAGTTTATGGGAATTTTTGAAATTTTTAGATATTTTTAAGATGAATTTTTATGAATATAGGTGAATTGATTGAGTTAAAAATAAAGGACTGGGTTTCGTCCATCCTGTTTCTAGGATTTTCAACTAACCTATTAATAGTTAAAAATTATGAAAAAATACAAGATGTTAGGAAACTAACGACATAAGTTTCCTTTGAAATGGGTTGCCTAGGTTCCAAAAAGGCCCAATTTTGAAAGTAGCTCTAGTGCTATGCAAAAATGGTAGCATCAGTTGGATGAATATTAATAACTAAGAAAATCGTGAGATTTTGATGGAGTAAAATTTTTCCTTGATTAAACAAATGTTGGCAACCTTGTATATTCATTTAAGAATTTTTGGAGATGATTTGAATATTTTAAAAAATTTATTTTTATTAATATTGTTAGTGCTGCTTTATTTTTACTACTATAGAATGAGGCTGCATGAACAATCCCTAAAAAGCTTGAAGTTGCACCAAACAATTAATATTTTGCAAGATACATGTGTTAGGTATATTGTTACCCATTTTAGGGATTTATGAAAATGATTTGAATACCCAAAAGGAATTCATTGTAAATACTAGTGGCTTGGTAGGATAGTATTTTTGTAAAACTCTTATGATTAGTTGGTAACTATTTAGCCACACCTATGCTTGATGCTTATTATGAATTAATATTATGCATTGTGAGGTGTGATATGTTATAATATGATATATGGTGTAGATATAATTTTATCCTTTGCAAAGAAGGAATACTATAATTTGATATGATATGATATAACATGAAGTGAGTAGGACAACATTGACCTAAAGATATAAGGGGGTTAAAGTGGATAAGGCTGGATTGAAGGTATAAGGGGTGACATGGGATAAGGTTGGATCGAAAATATAAGGTAAGGAACTTGTGTGTGCCAACTAGTACTATAAGAGTAAATACATTTATAAATATTGTTTTATTGAAATTTATTCCATAAAAATTTATTATAATGATGATTTATTTTTAATGGTGTATAAAATGGGTTGCCACATGTTAAGTTAATTAATAATACTACTTATTGGAAACACCCATTAGAAAAAAAGGTAGATATTTCCACTCATTGAGTATTCTGTACTCACTCTTTTGCTTATGGTATCCTATTTATAGATATAGAATGTAGATATGGTGTTGTTGTTTGACATATGTGGTGTACTTGCCATTAGACCTAATACAAAAGTGGGGATTTTGCTATCTACATTCTGATTCTATCTGTGTTATGATTTTTATTTATATACAAGATTTTTAAATACTAAAAATAATATTTAAATTATATTTACTATATGCAAATATGTTCTGAATTTTTTAGATATGTGTGCTTTATAAAATATTTTAGTTATATATATGTGTAAAATATCTTTGAAAGTCAAGAAAAAATAAGGGAATCGATAATATTAGTAAGGCTTATAAGGATATCTAACTAGTACAATAATACTAGTTATGTATCTCTACTTTGGTCACGATATTTGAAAAATGGGTCATGACAATCTACCATATTTGAATATACAAATTCCTTTCTCTTGACTTTACATCGTGGTTATCCACTTTTTAGAATTTTAAATAGCCTCTAATTCACTTGCACTTTTCGTTTTTGTACTGTAACTGGGAAGCAGATCAATCCTCAGCTTTTATATGTCACAAAAGTTTAAGATATGTTTTTGAAAAGTTTATATTTTTTGAGTTTTCAAATATTTCTACATTTTCTTCTTTGAATATTTTTTCACATGTTTCATTAATGAGAAAGCTGATCATAAGGTAGGAAAATAAGCTAAAAATTTTGATTTTTGTATTTAGATTTGTGGAGAAGTGAAAGGAAAAAATTGAAAATAGATTAACCTATAAAAATAGTAAAAAATGGCGAAAAATCATAACAAAGAGAATTTAAAGGATTTTTCTACCTTAGCTAGACTATTTGTTATTTTTTTTCTTATCTTCTCAAATCAAATTATTAGCAATTTTACTTCTTTCAATAATTTAATAAAAAATTTCCAAATTTGTTTCATAATGTTGATGCTCTTATGTGATTCCTTCCATTTTAGGGATCTTTGAAAATCAAGGAATAATCTAATCCACATTTTAGATGCAATGCCATTATATTAATGGAAATTATGTACACATGTCTTTATATTTAGTGAGGGTTATATCTATAATATCTAATTTTGACTCTTAAATTGTTATACCCTCTTTAAAATACGGTAATTTAAAATTTATCCTACCAGGGGAATAATTGAAATACCTAGTACATTTTGCTTAAATTGGAAATTTTGTGAGTAACTATGGAGAAAACTAAAACTTGAAGTTTTAGTGAATTTCAAAATAAGTTATGGTGAGAGACAGATAAGAAAAGTGTAACAAAGCAATATAGTGTAAGGTTTTAAGTAATTATTAATGAGTATGTGAATATGGATGATATTTAAGAATATAATTCCTAAAATATCCCTAGGTATGATTTCTATTTTTATGACAACCTTTATCTTTTGCTTTTTATTTTTCCTAATCCTCTTAAAACTCTATTTCTCCTCTTTCTACTCCTTCATCTCTCCTTCATCAATCCAAAGTAAGAAAACATCGATCTTCTTCAAATTTTTATTCAATCAAGGTAGAAAGGTTATCCTTATTAAATTATCTTTTCATCTCCTTTTAGATTAATGAGGATTAGGTTTTTTTTTGTTCTAAGGGAAATTTGAATCCTAACATAAGAAACCTTTTGATTTTAATGTGATTAAGGTTAAAAAACCTCAAATTTAGTTTCTTAGCTTTCTCCCTCATACTAAATGAGCAAATACTTCTTGATTTGCTAAATTTTCATGAAATTTAAGCTTGAATGGTATATTCTAAAGTTTTATGGTTATATGGTTACTAATGCTAGATTGATGTGTTATTTGATGATGTTTGCATGGTTTAATAATGGAAATGATATTAATGGCATGAGGTTGATGTGTATTTATGATTTCATGAGGATTGTTTGGGTGTTTGATATATTAACTGCATGATTTAGCATGAATGAATAGTAAAATTTTTAAAGTTTCTACAAAATCATTAGCAGTAATCAACTATACCTTAAAAAATGCAATCTAGGAAAGCATAGTTAACTCTATAGTCGATTATCTAGTAAAAAATTGGAGGTTAATAGTCTACTATGAACCTATAAGATGCCATCTAGAGCTTTATTTTTTATTATATAGTTGACTATTGAGCTCCAGAATTGCTTTAGGAGCTTATAGTTAACTACATAATAAACTATAAATGCTAGAATTGTTCTTAAGGCTTCCATAATCAATTATATAGTTAACTATACCCAATATACATTGTGTTATCATGTTATATAAAGGTCCAAAGTAGGTTGTAATGATCTTGAATATCAATATAAGATAAAGTATGATAAAATTGAGTTGTTTACATGAAATTGTAATATCAAATGTGAGTTTTAAATGTTATGCCACATGATATACAATAAGAATAGAAATGTTATGTTATCTATGAGTTAAAATAAGATTTAACAATGATATGCCATATAGTATGTGATATAATTGATCTTGTTTATGTAATTATATGAAGAAATGAGATGTATGGACATGGATTGAGGCATGACATTATTACAAGAATATACTATGGCTTATGATATAAGAAATGCGATAAGGGAGATAATATGAATGTTAAATGCCTAATTCTCAATAATAAGCTTATAGAGTTTATAAGATTAACTTAAAAGGCACAAGGATGGATGAATTGTGAAGGGTATAAAACTAATATGAGAGTCATAAGGAGGATGTATATACTTTATTTTTAAATTATATATTATGATATGAATTTAAAACTTAAAAGTTATTGAATAATTTAATGTGATATAATTATAGTGATATGGCCCTAGGTAAGCGTTTAATGATTATTTGAATTTGAATTGATGAATATGAATGTTTTATATAATAAGCTTCATAGAAGGATAGTCTAGCTAGTAGCTTGGTGTTGAGGGTGTGAACACTTTTAGGACCAAAATGAACATATGGATAGCCAAAGTGGTCATGATAAGAGTCATGATCAAGAAAGTGAGCGAGAGAGGAAGTGTACCCCTTCTTGTAAGAAGAACTAAAAATAAGTTCAAAGTGGTGCATGAGTTTTTTCAATTAAATCCACTAAAATATTCTAGTCTTAACCCAATAGTAGATCGTTATCAATTTTTAGTGCATATTGTATGGTTGGGCAACATGTTACAAAGCCCTATCTTTCTAGTAATTAAATTGGTGGGTTAATAATTAGACACCCATTATTAGTTCATTGACACTATTATTAGCTAGGATCCATACTTGGAGCCCGTAACTTAGGTAGTTTTTCTTAGAATTTTTTAATTGCTTCCTATCTCTAAGTATACACTAAGGAAAAGTTTGGAAATTTAAGAATTTAAAGCAAGAAGACCTTTTGGTTGTTGAATACAATGCTTGATTTATCTAGATGTCATGATATGTTCCTTATCTGATCTCTACAAAATAAGTAAAGGTTGAAAGATTTATGCAAAGCTTGTAAGATTACTATTTAGGGTAAATTCACATTAGCTAAAATATTATTTATTAAGAAGTAATGGATCAAGCATTGAAGCTTGACATAAGATCCAATGAGAAAAGAGAAAGACAAGCATAAAAAGGAAATAAAAAGAGAAATCAACTTGAAAGATCGAACTAAGCACAATCCTCTAGAGGGATGCTGCCTCCAGTAAGGCATGGTGGATGTGATTACACTACAAGACCAACATCTTATCATAACATATATGGTGGATTCTTTATAGGGAAGTGTTTTATAGGATAAAAAACTTATTCCAATCCCCCTCCAAGCTAACAAAACTAACCTTTGGTCTATAATGATAGGAGGCCTTAGTGCTCATCATACTATCTAATCTATGATAGTCCTTGTAATCATTTTAGGGGAGTATGTTTCAAATGTGGAAAAGTTAAGCATAAAGCAAGAGATTACTTCAATAATATCATGAGCTAAGGAACAAGTTATTTTATATCTTAACAGAATATCCCAAACCTTCTATCTGCACCATGTCCAAGGAATTTGCCAACACCCATTAGAGGTTTAATACAATAAGCCGAGGGAAAGAAGTGAGAAGAAGTCAAGCTTAAGTTTGTACTTTTAACTCATCAAGAGGAATGTACCCTAATATTGTGGTATCAAGTACCCTTAAAATCTATGAATTTCATCCTAAAGTGTTATTTGATCCAAGTGCAACATACTTCTTTATTTCAAAAAGATTTACTTCTACTATTAATAAAATGTGTAAACTTATGGAAAATCCTTTAGTTGTGATGACTCTAATAAATAAACCTCTATTTGCAACCTATTTCATAAAGGCTTGCTTTATATATACATGTATATATACATATACATGTATATACATATGTATATACATGTATATACACGTATATACACATGTATATACACGTATATATATACATATATATACATATGTATATATACATATATATATATATATATGTATATATATGTATATATATATATATAAATCCATGAGTATAAGTTTCCTACTAATTTGATTTTGTTAGACATGAACAATTTTAAAGTGATCTTAGGAAAAGATTGATTATCCTAATACAATCCTTTTGTAGATTGTTTTGACAAATCTATTACTCTTTCCATAATGGGTGCATCACCTATCTAATTTTAGGGAGAAAGATTTCTAAAAACCATTGGCTTGATCCCTAGCATGACATCCTAAAAGCTTGTTAGAAAGGAGTGTGCTATATATTTGGCAATGGTTTGAGGCTTAAACTAACCAATTCTTGACATAAGTAATGCTCTTGTAGTATAAGAATTTCTAAATGTATTTTTAAAAGGTTTTCCTAGGTTACCACTAGACTAAAAGATAAAACTTCATATTAAATTTGTGCCTAGCATTGAACGCATTTCAATACCCTATATTATATGGCCTTAATGGAATTACAAGAATTAAAGGAGCAATTACAAGATCTGATAGATAAAGGATACATTTGTTCAAGCTTTTCACCTTGGGAAGCTCTAATTTTGTTCATAAAGAAAAAAGATGGAACAATATGGTTGTATATTAATTACAACCAGTTGAACAAGATGACTATCGAGAACAAATACCCTTTCCTTTGTATAGATGACTTGTTTGATCAATTACAAGGAGCCAAGTATTTCTCCAAGATAAATTTATGCACAAGATATCATTAGTTGAAAATTTTAAAGGATGACATTCCTAAAATAATTTTTTGGACTTGGTATAGCCATTAAGAATTCCTAATTATGTTATTTAGATTAACAAATGCTCTAATAGCCTTTATGGACTTGATGAATTGGGTATTCAAACCATATTTGGACATATATTATGATTATCTTTATAGATAATATCTTAATGTAGGCAAAAAATGAAGATGAGCATTTGTAACATCTTAAAACAATTTTACAAACTCTATGAAAGAATAAATTATATGCCAAATTTTCAAAGTGTGAATTCTAAGCAACTAGTGTAAAGTTCTTAGGGCATGTGGTGCCATAAGAGGGAGTTCGATTTAATCTTAAAAGATAGAGGTGGTGGAAAGGTAGCTAAGACCAACTTTAGTTACAAAAATTTAAAACCTTCTAGCATTAGTTAGATACTATTGAAGATTTGCCAAAGACTTTTCCAAGATATTTATGCTACTAACCCAATTAATAAAGAAAAAGTGCAACATTTAAATGGATAAATACATGTGAAAGTAGTATTTAATATTGTGCTTGACTTTGACTATAATGTTAGCCTTGCTTTTAGGTACTAAAGGATATTTAGTGTACTATAATGCATCCAAAGTGGACCTTAGATATGTCTTGATGCAACATGGCAAAGTGATTGCGTATGCTTCTTGGTAATTGAAGAAGCATGAATGAAACTATCCTACCTATAATCTTGAGATGATAGTATTGGTTTTTATTTTGAAAATTTTGAGACACCATTCATATGGTGAAACTTGTGAGATTTACATAGGCAACAAAAACTTAAAATACATCTTTGAGCAGAAGGATTTGAACTTGAGGTAGAGAAAATAGATAAAGCTTGTCAAAGATTATACTTGCTCAATTTTGTATCATTTTAGCAAAGCTAATATAATGGCATATGCTTTTAGTAGGAAATTTGCAAGTAAAGGAGTAGAAGCACAACTAGTAAATTAAGGAGTAGTCCTAGCATATGTAGCAATCCAATCAATTCTCATGGAAAGGAATAAGAATGCTTATAATAATGATTCAAGTTATGTTACTTTCATAAAAGAGGTAACTAAAGGAGCGAAGTCTAATTTGATCATTAATAACAATGGAACAGTGCACTAATAAGGAGGGATTTAGGTTCCTTCAAGCAAAAGAAATGAATTGATGTAGCAAGTTCACAACTTATTTTATACTATGCACCCCAAAACGGCAAAGATGTACTAGTGAAAAGGAATTAAGAGTGCTTAACTTATCAACAAGTGAAAGCAAATCATTAGTGACTAGTTAGAATACATTAACCATTTTTTATACCATAATGGAAATAAGAAAGCATTATAATTGACTTCTTAATTACTTTGCTTAGAACACAAAAGGGATGCTATTCCATATGAGTTATCACTAACCAATTAACAAAATTGGCACATTTCCTACCCATCAAGACTACCTTCATAACAACTTAGTATACTTAGGTGTATTTGGATAAGATTGTACCATTACATGGAGTTCTAATTATAATCATGTTAAATCATGGTACTCAATTCATATCTCATTTATAGCAATCATTTCAGTAAACATGGGAACTCAGCTATGATTCAATATAAATTTTATCCTTAAACAAATAATAATTTAAACAAACTATTTAGATATTGAAAGACATGCTTAAGGCTTATACCTTGGAATTTAAAAGGATCTAAAAGGAATATTTATCACTAGTTAAATTTCCTGATAATAACAACTATTAATCTAGCATCCAAATGGCATCCTATGAAGCACTCTATATTTGAAAATGTTCTTTAGTAGGATGGTTTGAATTAGGAGAGGCAAAACTCTTAGAACTAGATTTGGTAATTGATGCCTTGAAAAAAATTCAAATCACTTGAAATCAATTAAAAATAGCTAGCTCAAGATCAATAAAATTCTTATGCAAATTAAAAAAAGAAAGAACTAGATTTTTAAGTATAGGATATAATATTCTTGAAAGTTTTACCTATGAAAGGCACATTATAGTTTAGTAACAAAGGTAAACCAACACCTCACTTCATCAAGTCATTCCTAATTGTCAAGTGTGTTAGGGTCATGGCTTATCATTTGGACTTGACAAGCAATTTATGAACCATTCATCATGTATTCAATGTGTCAATATTTCAAAAGTACTTATTAAATAGTCTCATGTAATTCAGGATGAACTATTGTAACTAGATCCTAAATTGTTTTATAAGGAATAACCTATAAAGATCCTAGATCGTCAAGTTAAGATTCAAGGAAGTTTTATGCATGAAAGTTTATTATGAATGCCACATAATGAAAAGGCTACATGGGAATTGAAAGCGATATGTGAAAGAAATATCCCTAACTATTTAGGGAGTGATTAGTTTAATTTCCCTATATTTCTATAACATCACTAGGATGCTATGCGTTCTAATAATTCAAGAAGGAATTCTTTTAAATAAGGGGAGTATTGTTACACATTCTTTAAAATAAAGCAATTTAGAATTTATTCTATGAGAGGAATAATTGAAATACCTACTATATTTTGCTTAAATTGGAAATCTTGTGTATAATTATAGAGAAAATTAAAACTTAATGTTTTAGTGAATTTTAGAATAAGCTATGGCAAGAAATATATGAGAAAAGTTTAACATAGTAATATGGTATAAGGTTTTAAGTTATTATCAATGAGTATAAAGAAGATTTAGGGAGACGATCCTTAAAATGCCCTTGGGCACTATTTTTATATTTATGATAACCCTTATCCTTTCTGTTTCATTTTTCCTAGTCATTTCAAAGCCCCACTTCTCCTCCTTTTACTCTTTCATCTCTCCTTCATCAATACAAAGCCAAAAAAAATTAATCTTTTTGAAATTCTTCATTTAATCAAGGTAAGAATATCATTACTATTGAATTATCTTTTCATCTTCTCTTGGATTGATAAGGATTAAGGTTATTTTGGTTCTACGAGAAATTAGAACCCTAATATAAGAAATCTTATGATTAAGAAACCTTGAATCCAACTTCTTAGCATCTTCCTCTATACTAGATGAATAGATACTCATTCTTAATTTGCTAGATTTTCATGAAATTTAAGTTTGAATGACATATTCTAAATATTAATGTTAAATGAATACAAATGCTTGATTGATGTGTTGTTTAATGTTGTGTGCTTGGTTTAATGATGGAAATGATATTAATGGCATAAAGTTTACGTGTATTTATGATTTTAAGAGGATTTGTTAGGTGTTTGATGCATTAAATGCATGATTTAACATGGATGGTTGAAGTTTCTCTAAAATCCTAGGCAGTAGTTGACCATATAGGCGACAATACCCTGGAAAATATAATCTGGGATAGCATAGTTGACTATCTAGCCACGGGTTACTCTCGAGTATAAAGCTTTGAGATGCCCCTAGGAGCTTCTAGTTGATTGTTAACTCTAAAATTGCTACAAAGCCCTAATAGTTGACCATGGACCCGAAAATTGTTCTTAGGTCTCCTATCACTAGTTATACCTAATATAAATCATGTTATCATGTTATATAATGGTTCAAAGTAGGTTGTAATGATCTTAAACATTAATATAAGATAGAGTGTGATAAACTTAAGTTGTTTACATGAAATTGTGACATGAAATGAGAGTTTTAAGTGTTGTGCCACATGATATACAAAGAGAACATGTGTTGCCTATGGGATAAAATTAGACTTAGCAATGATGTTCCATATGGTATGTGATATAATTGATCTTGTTTATGTAATTATGTGATAAAATGAGATACATGGTCATGCGTTGAGGCATGACATTATTATGAGAATATATTATGGCTTGTGATATGAGAAAAATGATATGAATGTTAGATGCCTAATTCCTAGTAATAAGTTTGTGGAGAGTATAAGGTTGACTTGCAAGTTACAATATGGCTAGTATGGATCCTAATGCTTAGTTTCCATTAACATTTTTCATAAGTTTGTATATTTCCATATTTATATTATAAATCATTAAGGTTACCTATAGTGTAATAAAGAAAAGAAAGCATTCATTATAGCTTAAAAAAAGGTAATTTCTCTTTATTCCATTAGACATGGCCCTTGCATTACTATATTACACTAAATGTTGCTATCATAGACATACCATTTGATTTTGGAAAGATGGGATGTTGAGTGGTGGTGAACTTTTTTTTAAGAAACCTATAGAGTTAAGTGCAAATTAGAGTAAGTTAAAGATTTAGAGAATGAATACACTTGTATAATAGACATTTTACATTTAAAACACATCTTGCTAATTGAAGAGGTATTCCCACCTTTTTACTAGTGAAGAATCTAGTTATCACATCATTTAAATGCTTATGCAATCACTCTAATACTTATAAATGCTGAGACTATTCTATCCTTGAAGGGTTTATAGTACACAAATGCTAAAGCTTTATAAACTCAAATTATCAAGAAATATTTATTATAAGAAAATATCAATATCACAAGTAATATAATCTTACGAAAGTAAGAAATTCTTTTTTAACTCTTGGTTAATTTTATACCTTTATAAGCATATCCTTATTCCTTTTGAGTCAAACCTTATATCTTTACAAGCTATTTCTAGATCTAGATTTCAAATAATTAACATGCCTTGTCATGCATTCTCACAAGTATATCAATATCAATCTTAATCATCCCTTATGTCATTTTGCATGGTTATATTACCATTCATAACATAATTATATCTTAACCAATCACAATCACATTCGTAACACATGATAATCCTCCTATACCTTCAATGCATAACCATTCAAATCATAACAATGCTATCTAAATGATATATCATTATACCATTAAATATAGTATGACCAATTGATTAAGAAATGTACAAAAAAGTCCTTTTTTTCATTTGCCAAAGGTTTGTGTGATGGCTCCTAGTGATTAGTCAATTAGTTATCAATGATTCTTATGATTGTCATTATCTTCTTACTTATTAGATTTATCCTCATCATGATATCATTTCATTTAAAGCAATCTCATTGCATCTTCATTAAAAGCAAGGGAGAAATGATCAATTATTTGCTACTAGAAGAAAATTTTAGTAGAGGCCTAGTGAAACAATCAAGCATTTTAAGCCTAATGATCAACCATTCTATTAGGTTTCTATAGAACTCTCACCACGAAACTATTGTCCATAAGGGGTTTCTACCCCTTGCAACTTAACTATTTTGCATTTTACATTTACCAAATCATTGATACTTCCTAAAGGAACCTAGTCTAAACCATTCACGTCATTAAATCTCATTTTGTACACTATTAAACTTAAGATTCTTTAAGATGCAAGAATTTATCAAATTTTCTTAAAAAGTCTAAACTCTTTAATAATCAAAGGTTGAGCTGGAATATTCACTCATCTTTCCTAGAGAAAGATTAGGAGATTAAATTGTTGCTCTTTTGCACTAATCATCCAAAATTTCAAGAGTTCTTGATTAGGGCTCCATTTCCTTTTTTAAACACAAAATAAGCTTTATTCCTGTTCAAGGAAGAAAATGACCCAAGATTAACAATGGTTTAGGAGTTCTTACCTTGGTTACATAATGATTCTAGCTTAATCCTTTACTCTCCTTCCAAGGCTTCATAGAAATTTCCAAGGAAGTAGAGAAAAAGAAAAAAAGGAAGGGCTTTTCTAGAAAGAAAGGGAAGAAATGAAGGAAGAGTTAGATTAGGTGTTTTATAGGCAATAGAGGCATTTTGGTTAATCACAAAAATTTCTCTATATTTATGTATTTATTTTACCCCATTTTCAACTTATAATTACTTTTTATTTCCCATTTCCCTTCTCCTTTTTTCTAAGTTTTTTCTATAATTTAAGGTTTTCTTTTTCAAATCAATTATAACCAGTATATTGCATTACTTGCTTTACTTAAATTCTCTTATTTCTAGAATTTTTTTCTTAAGGGCATAACAATACTCTCTTCCTTTAAAAAAATTCACTTTCAAATTCTCAAGACTTAGCTAATCCCAAATATGGTAGAAGTTAGTTTTATAAATCTTATAATTGCTTTCACTGGAGCTATTCTTTTTCTATCTTAGTCTTTGCTCTATCCAAGTACTTATGGTTTATTCTTGATCAAACATGTTTTGTTGATTAGGTTTACTTAGTGTTATTAATTTTACTATTATTATTTAATTATTTCAAAGATGTTGTCAGATTAGCACATACTTTTATACAAGTCATGCAAGTTGTGATTACCTATTTTCATAATTCACTATTATTTTGCAAAAGAAGGCTTTCCCTTTTCTTTACCTCATTAACACTTTCTTTTGCAACATAAAATGTAGCATTATAGTAAAATAATTGCCTATAGGCACAAAGTTTGCCTTAAATTAGGTTACTAAATTCCTTGGGTTTAGTAGCTAACGATTGATTATTCTGGCCATAACGGTCAACCATTCTATTAGAAACACTAAGAATTTGCAGAAAGGTTTATTTAACCCTACACACTTTAATGTTATCACATTCTATTACCCTTATTACCTAGTTACAACAAGCCACTAATTTTCACCTCTCACCTCATAACTAAGTAGTTACTCATATATTTACATCACATTAGCATAGCAAGTATTCATAAAGCATCCAAGGCAATTTAGTATCATTTCAACAATATTTCAACGGAATCTTTACACCTTAGCGCTTCAATAGCTAAGTCAACATAAACAACACTTATTCATCCTTTTTCTATAAATACCTTCGTAACTAATAACTTGTATTGGTACTTATAAAATTTGCATTCATTTATAAGAGCTAACCATAAACATTATCTTAGCTCATCATTCATAAATTTGGGAAATTTAGCATTCTAACATCATAAGGTCATACTACAAAGTCCATTTTCATTAAGTTATGAACTCATGCACTTATAACATATCAAGAATTCACTATCATCATCACATGCACTAGGCAATACCACGCCATGAAATTAAAAAGACATAATATTTGAAAATCAAAGTATTGGGGTTTATAAAAGCCTTAACCTTAAAATATTAATAATGTTCTAATATGAAACAAAAAGGCCAACCTTGGCCAAAATCCAAAATAAGGTTTACAAAAACCTTCCATAACAATGTGTCATTAAAATATAACTAAAATAGCAATAAACATAAAGGAATCAACTTTGGCTAGAATCATAACTAGAATAGTATGTATAAAGTCTCACTAAGTCTTTATAACTTACTTTATTGCTGATTAATATTTTCAAGCACTCATTAATACATACAGAGGATGCTTGCGCATGAAGAAGTACCTTGACTATTGCAATGGATTGTTTTAGAAGAAATTAGTTGATGGAAAATTGTATTCAGAGTTAGAACAAGTACAAAAAAAATTTTACCTTGATTTTCTAATTGGGTGTTACATGTTTAATTACCTAGTATGGATGAGATAATAAGATGGTGGAATTGAAGCTTGCTTAGCCTTTACCATTTAAAAGGTTTAAGTTAAGGTTCAATATTCTCTTTAAACCAAAACCTTCCAACTCAACCAATTTCAAAAAGAAATGGGGAAATGCTTAGTAAAGATTAATATTCAAGAGTATTACCTTAATTAAATTTAAGAATTTGATGAAGATTAACTTCCTTTTGTCTTGTTCAAAAAGAGGAAGGAGAAAAGTTAAGGAAAAGGATGGCAAGATGAGATGATTGGGGATTTTGTCGAGAAAGATGAAGGATTGGCTAAAATTTGAGGGATAAAAGGGAATAAGAGCAAGGTCAAAATGAAAAAAGTGTTCTAAATCTCCTTCATGCCCAAATATTTGCCTCCAAACCCTTTTAGCCTTTAATCATTTTATTTCATTCATTTTTTTCTTACTAATTCATACAAAACTCTCATTCAAAATTTATTTAAACAATTAATTATTATTTATGCTAAATTTTTACTCTATTTTTCCTTATGTTAACTTATTATTCTAATATAAAATCAATTTTAATTTTAGAAGGTTATAGCAATACTTTTCCTTCTCAGAAGAATTTGTCCTTAAATGCTTAGGATGGGGCCACATTAGTAAGTTCTACATAACTAGATTGATTTTATTCTAGCTCTTATTGAATAAGTGTGAAAACTACTATTACATCTCTAATTTTGGCTCTTAAGTAGATACCTCAATTTTGTGTTATTCCCAATGGACTTTCACAAACACCACATTTTTGGATCTTAATTTCCAAACTTAGCAATCCAAAATTTTAACTAGTTTCTCCTTATGAAGCAATTTGAAATCCAACTGCAACAGCTTGTCTCAAATCATAAGAGATGCACTTAGTCTGTATTTTTGGACCATAGAAACATGACACATTAGATGCATAGCATGAAAGCCATTTGATAACTCCAACTGATATGCAATAACTTCCACATGCTTGGTAATAAGGAAGCATCCAATAAAGTGAGGTGTTAATTTTCTTTTTCTTTTTTAAATCACATGACTCCTTTTATTAGTGATACCTTAAGGAATACTATGTCTCCTTCTTGGAATTCTAATTCTCTTTTCCTCTTATTCATATAAGATTTTTGCCTATCTTGTATGGCTTTTAACTATCTTGGATAATATGAACTTTTTCCAAGGCATTTATCACTAAATCGGGTCCTAGGAGTTTTTTTTCTTTCCTAGTTCAAACTATTCCATTGGGGACCTACACCTCTAGCCATAAAAAGATTTGTATGGTGCCATCTGCTGGAAATCGCGCATCATACATGCACAGCGGAATAAAATTTTTGCACGATTTCCACCACGGATCCATGCGAATTTAGAACGCCATAGATTAAGGATTAGGGTTTATACCTTTCGGCAAAATTCTTCTGACCGCTACACCAAGTCCGATCTGCTTCTAAATCACAAACCGGAATGGAAACCAGTAAATCAGATCACCAGTACAACGTTTATGTGGCTGCACCTCTGTGGTATCCACACGAACCCGTGAATCACCGATGAATGTCCGCTACACACACCGGTTGGAATTGATCTCCTTACACCTCGTAGTGCTAGCTATGCCTCTTCAGGGATTTTGGTCAAGGAGAGGTGCTAGGGTTTTCTATGCTTCTGCTTTTGGGTGCGTGAATAGTAATAGTAATCCTATTATTACCCAATAAGCCTATTTAAATAGGTGCATAGAAAAATCTAACCTATTTGGGCTTTATTCCATGTATAATTATAGGCTTACTATTGGGCCTTATAATTATAACATGAATTCCCAAATATTAAGCCCAAACAATTTGGTCAATTAATTCCAAATTCACTAGGCTCTAAGTATGCGACCCTACAGGCTCTCATTATGTTGGCAATGACCATTAATCATATTAATGATCATAAACAATGATTGGTGTCTAGCAACACATCATTGTTACCCAAGTAATGAGAAAGTCGGTGATTTGACTAAACCTTTACACGTGATCATCACTTATGTCCTTTTGTCCTATACATCTAGATTGAGCACGAGACATGGACCGTGTCATTCCCGTATAGCCCAATCTTGAGATTTCTTGATTCCTAAGTAAGCTGACTGAAACAAATGTAATTGACATCTCATGTCAATTCATCTGAGCATGGCCATACATTTTCTCAGCTTTACTTAATCAAGGGGCCCATAGATATTACTCTTGTTATATAGGAGGGACAAATCCCATCTTGATCACACAAACCCCTCCGCATGATATGCGACATATCCAATATCTACCCTTGCATTCACTTAACCATTAGTGATATAGAATAGTATCAAAATATGAAACTCACATGTAGGGAACTTTGGTGATTTCAGGTCAAAGGACCATATTAATAATGATCACTAAAAATCACTTATGACACTCATATAACGATCCATGTAGTGTTCTTAATATGGGTCGGTCCAGTATACAAGTTCTCTAACTTGTACTCATGTGTAAACTTAATATCCCATATAAGTCTTCACACATGCTAGTCTTAACATATCAAAGCAACCTAATCCACAATGATATATGACTAGGGACATTTAAGAATATAATTATTCTAAGGTTATTATTATAATTGAATATATTACGCAGATAATATATATAAATATAATAATTGGAATTGCCATTAAAATAACATGATTCAAAATTACAATCACCAATACAATTGGTTTTAGGGCATATACACTAACACCATTTAAGTACCTAATTGGTAGTTGTTATTGTAACTGAACTCATTCAATGATAAGTATATTTCCTAATTTCCTTTGAAATTTAGTGTACAACCTTCGAGCATATCTTTTAGAATCTAAATTAGTCATTCTGATTGTCCATTTATTTGAAGATGGAATACTTGTAATACCTATTAAAAAAACTTGTAGACAAAGATTATCAAAATAGAATTAGGAGACGTGTGAAGTGGATAATTAGAAGAATTACTCATTTATGCTAATAAAAGTAGTTATTAATGATAGTGGATCAAAAAATTATTTTAAAATTATTTGGAGAAAAATTAAGAAAATTAGAAGAGTTTATGAGCAATTAGTGGATAGAACTCAATAATTTTAGGAAGAGTGAAATGGATTTTAGTAATAGAAATTTTATAAAATTTTTCATGAATAATTAAAGTAATTCTATAAGTTATTCAAGGCACAAATTTGATAAAAATTTTGGAGTAAATAAATATTTTTATGGAAAAATACTTTGTAAAATTCAAGAAGGGTAAAATTGGAAACTATAACCATAAGTTGATGTAAATCTATGATGGATTGTCCTTAAATTTAGTGAATCAAATTAAAAAGGAGAATGATAGTCATGCCATGCTCTGGAAAAGGAAGAATAGGAGTAGTAAGTGATGATAAACACACCACAAAAGATATTAATCCTTTGACAAGTGAAGAAGAAATACATCACAAGGATGAATACTAGATTAGTGAAGATTAATGACAAAAAAGGTGAACCTCTTTTATAAGTCACAAGTTTTTTTAAGATCTCAAAAGAAAATACACACAAAAAATTCATTCAACTAATTATATTTCTTAAATGGTCTAAAACTTTAAATTCTGTAAGGAACAACCTTTCTTACATATAAGCTAGAAAACCAAAAAGTTAACTAAATGAACTGGGCTCTACTTAGATTAACTTGAGCCTAAAGCTAACACTCTAATTAACCCAAAATGGCCAACAAATAGAGTATTAAATGTCTAAAATAACATACTAGAATAATGGGCTAAAGTACAAAGGAAAGTAAAATGCCCAACAAGATAAAATATAGAATCAAATGTATCAGCTTGTGAAGGTATTCGAATATAGTACTTGAGTACTAGCAAGCAAAAATGAATTCTAATTGTAATACTCGAGTATAATACTTGATTGGTATGCTCAAAATGAATTAATACTTGAATATAATACTCAATTACAAGCAAACAACAGTAAACTTTAAGCATAGTAATTAAATATGGTATTCGAACACTTGGTTGAAATACACAAGATGCATTTATTTAATTCTTTAAAACTCCTCCAAGCCCTCCTTTTATGCATCTTAGCTCTTTGATTCTTGAAACTCTTCCTTAATTCTCTTAGTTAACTCTTTGTGGTTCCCTCTTCTAAGATCACATCATCCTTTTTTTATCAAAAGGATTCATCCTTAAATCTTTGAAACCTATATCAAAAGGAGCAAGATTAGAATCATCAAAAGAAACATTCACATCAAACTCACCATGATAAATAAAATTAAAAACATATTCATTGTTTTTTTAAGAACTTGGAATGAACCATCTTCACTTTAATGTAGCTTGGATTTTTCTTAGATTTAGAATCCTTTTTTCCAGTCACGCCATCAACAAAACAACCACCGAGGTCAGATACAAGGTTTGCACAATTAGGATGAGCAATTAAAAACAATGATATGACTAGAGTACATAAATTTCTCACAAGCTTACTATAAAAGCTATCCAAACCATAAGGGCCTCTAATCTTACTAAAAGACTTAGATAGAGGTTATTCTTTAAGTATTTTATATTTTTGTTCTCCCACCTCTATGTCTTTACCACACACCTTATTACACCCAAAATATAATTCTTTTCATGTAAAATGAGCATTTCACAAGATTAGCATGCAAAAGTTAATTTCTTAAAACCTTTAAGACATATTTTAAAGGCTAAACAAGCTCATTCAAGATTTAATTATTTACAAGAACACCATGAAAATGTGGCAATTCTTTCTAACTCTTTAAACTTTGAAACAATGGGATCCACTCTTTAAGCTTATGAAATCAATAAAAGTCAACAACAACAAGCTTATTCTTGAAAATACTCAAAACATGAAAGTAATAGAAACTTAAAACATACAAACTCATTATAAGAATTTCATCTAAATAAACCATAACATATTTATGAAAAGAAGTATGCAAGACATGATTTAATAAGCTCACAAAATACTAAGTGCATCAAACAAACTAAGTAGCAAAGACAATCATTTATACAAACCATGTTTTACTTTCAAACTATTTTTCTTTTTAACATCTTTTCTCAAGAACATTTAATGATATCCTCTTTTCAAACCATGTTTAGAAAATACACAAGGATCATTCAACACATCAAGCATAATGTCAAGAGTTTTTCTAATCACAAAATGATTTATCAAATTACATCCATAGGCTTTTCTAATAAATAATTCCCTTAAAGAACTTTGAGGTATACACAATCTATTGTTCTCGCACAAGAATTTATCATACCTAAAAATGTTTCTAAAAACTATTTCATCACAAGCATCAACATAGGAAGCATAAATAATATGTAGAGGAGTAGCAAAATCAAGTGAAGAGGTAGCATAACCATAATCATTCACATACAAATTTTCAATATTTTCATCACCAAACACATTTGTATGCAAAGTATTTCTATTATGTTCAAGATTCAACAATTTAGCATGCAAAGTAAAGTTGAGAGTGCACCTCTAAGGCAAACCATATTACCTTTACACATTTATATTGGACGATACATGAATAATTTTCAAGGAATTCCACCATCTTAGTATGCTTCCTATTTAACTTTCCTTAATTCTTCAATTGCTTCAAAGATTCAAAGCATTTAGCAAAACAAATTTAGAGTTATTAGTATTTTCATAGGCTTTCTTGTCCAAGAAAATTGACCTAGAAGCATATAAAACACTTTTTTATCCTAGTTTTTTTCTAATCACATTTTTAAGTTTTCTTTTCTTCCTTCTCCTACATATTTACTTTCTTTTTCTCTTAATTTATTTTTTTTTCACTCTTTTAACATTTATTTTTTTATTTCCATCATCTCCATTCTTCTTTGCTTTTTTCTTCTCTTTATTTTTCTTTTTCTTTCTTTTCTTCTCATTCTCTCTTTTCTTATCTTCCCCTTTTTTCTTTCTTCTTCTTCCTCGCTCTTCTTTTACATTCTTACTTGGTCCTCATACACTTATTTTAAGGTTAAACATTTAAAAAACACCTTTCTACCATTCATTTTAAAACTTAATTGATACTTCATTATCAATAACTTTTCTATTAAATTGCCAAGGCCTCCCAAGTAATAAATGACAAGTATTCATAGAAGTAACATCACATAATATCTTATCTTGGTATTACCAACTATAAAGGAAACCAACACTTCCTTTATTCCATCACTATTATCCAACTATTGTAACTTGTATGGAATAAGGTATATCAAAGTAGGCAAGTTCAATTTCTTTACCATATAGTTCCACTATTAATAATCACATTTCACATCTTACCTTTAATGTTGAATTTAGTATGGAAGATGCTCTCCTTTTACTTTTCACTTTTTCTTTTTGGCTTTTTCTTCCAAGACTTTTTAAATCTTTAAGGCTTTTTTGAGTAGAAAATTAATGGCATGATGATTATGCTCCAAATATTTGAAGTACTTGTCCTTGGAATGCTTTTGATACTTTTCACTTTTGTCTTTACTCTTAAACATTTCACTTTTAAGCTTTAATAAAATTCTATTTTGTGCTTGACAATGATTTTAGGTTTTTCTCTTTTAAATTTAGATAAGGAATGGTTCTTATATTTCTTATAGTGCTTATCTTTCTTTTTTTTAAATTTCTTTTCTTTTGACATGAAGGACTCTTCTTTATAATGTTGTTAAGATTATAATTATCCTTATCTTTCCTTTATTTATCATCTTCTTTTCTCTCATTATTCCCTTCACTTCTTTTATTATCTTTTTTTTCTATCATCTTTCTTTTCATTCTTTCTTTTCAACTCCTTCTTTTTCATAATATTTCTCTTTTTATTTCCTATTTTTTCTTTATGGCCTTCTATCTCCCTCAATTCTTCTACATTTTTCATCAAAAATTTCAAGTTGTTATTGTATGGCCCTCAAGATAACTTTCTTATCTACACTTCCTTCTAACATTCTTAAAAGACAAACTTGTAAGAAAATGTTAGATAAAATGATAAGACCAAACAAAAGCACGTAACTCACTTGATTTAAAGGCACTTATTCTCGTGTTTATACTTTAATTAAGGTTTTACCCTTTAATGAATTGATACACTCATAAATCTTTCCATTCTTTTAGTCTTCCCTTTTATGGTTCTTTGAGAACTAGGAGACACAACCAAATAAGATTCCACAATTGTGATAATCAATTTCACTAATTAAGATTCACACAATTGAAAGATCAAACAAGACAATCAAAGAAATAACAATTGGAAAAATCAGTAAGGAAACTAGCCAAAACTCAATAATGAGAATTTCAAAGAAAAGGAATTAATTAGGACTAAAAAATTAAAGACAAGCAAGTAAGGAAGATAAAACGAACTCAAGAATTTTAACCAAGATGGACTTGAAGATTTTATGACCAAAATGAACTCAAAACTCAAAGTTTAGAACAAAATAAACTGAAAGAAGTAGATTGAATTGACAAATGAAAGAAAAAACACAAGACTCAAATTAAGGACTAAGATTTAATTTAGATAAAGGAAAGAAATAATGAACAATTAGTTCAAAAAAAATAAGAAGTCCAATGATAGCACAAAGCATTTAATGAGTAGTAACAAATTTCTTTTGCTTTTCATAACTTCAAAATTTTTGTTTTAATTTTTTAATCAAAATTTTGTTTTTCAACTCAATAATAATCTTTTTTATACCAATAACACTTTTTGTTCTTTTTTTTAGCTCTTTGCAATTTTTTTCACAATACTACTTTTGTAATTCATTTTTAAATCACACCCCAAAAATAAATATATAACAATTTTATATAAAAAAATAGTGGTATAGACTTATAATGCTTAAGTACCTCAAATTAAAGTGGTGTTACTCAATTCTAGGATTTGAGTACTCAAATTTTATTGCTTACTAGCCTCTACTACTTAGGTATATGACTCGGGTATTGCCTCTTGAACTTTAATTAAATATGTGAGATACACTTTGAACAGAACCAATTAGCAAAGTAATTCTAAAATTAAGTAAGACACATGCATTACCATCACTAAATGTTGATGACATATTTACAACTAAGGACAGTAAGTGATGTGACAATATAATGACACAATTTGAGAATTAAAGCAAGATGTGACTTCAAGATAGCACTTTATGACTTGATGCACTGGAAAACAATAAGCCAAAAAATAAGTGATGACAAATTGATGTTAAACAAAGAAATAAAAACATTGAATCAAACTTAATTTAAAGCAAGTTAAAGACTAACTTGACACAAAAAATGATGCAAAATCAAAGGACTTGACTTAGACTTAATTAATTAATGTCAAATCTAGTATAGAATTTGAATTAAAATAAAAGCAATTAATAAGACATGAAATTTAAGAACACATTTGATAGAAATTAAAACAAGACAAATTAATTAAAATTTAAACAAAACAATTGATGTCAAATGACAATATATACAATGTGATACAAAACCAAATGTAACAAATGAATTTAAACGACTTAAATTGACTTTAGAATAAAGACGTTGATTGAAGACTAATTTAGTAAAATTACGATAATAGAACATACTTAAAGAAATTTAATATGATACAATTTAAAGAATAACTAATTAACTTAAACTTAAAGAATTAAACTAAGCAAATGAAATTGGAATTGATAAAAAAATAACACATAAACACAATAACCAAATTGGCTTGAGACAAAGCGAACAATGTCACTAATTTGCACTTTAATTTAAATAGCTTCAATGCAATTGCAATGCAATGTGAATTTAACATTTGAATTGAGGGCAAACAAGATGAAATAAAGTCACAATTACTAAATGAAATTAAAATAAACCAAGATGTAATTCAAATGATAGAACAATTATAAAAATAAGACAAATTGCCAACAAAATAAAGTTCAACAAATCATAACAACACTAAAGCACAATTTTAGACAGAATAAAAACAAAAATGAATAAAGCAATATAATGATAGAAAATAGAAATTAAATTAAATAAATAATGGATGCCTTACTTTAAATACCAATTAATGGGAATCTATGATGGATTATCTTAAAATTCAGTGAATCAAATCGATAAAAAATGATAATCATGCCACGCTTTAGAAAAGGAAGAATAAGAGTGGTAAGTGATGATGAACACATTATGAAGGATGTCAATCCTTTGATAAGTGAAGAAGAAACATGCCATAAGGATGAATACTTGATTAGTGAAGATCAATGCCCCAAAGGGTAAAATCTTTTGATAAGTCATAAATTCTTTTAAAAATGCAAGAGAGAACATACTTTCACAAAAAAAGGCATTTAGCTAATTTTATTTCTCAAATGTTCTAAAACTCTAAATTCTATAAGGAACAACCTTCCTTATATAGGCTAGAAAGTTAAAAACTCAACTAAACAAATTAGGCTCAAATTAGACTAACTTAAGCCTAAAGTTAACACTCTAATTAACCAAAAATAGGTAGTAAATAAAGTATTAAATGCCCAAAATAACATGCTAAAATAATGAGTCAAAATATAAAGAAAAATAAAAGGCCCAACAGAATCAAATTTATTAGCTTATGAAGATATTTGAATATAATATTCAAGTACTAGTAGGTAGAAATGATTCCAACTATAGTACTTGAGTATAATACTTAATTAGTATGCTCAAAATGAAGTAGTATTCAAATATAGTACTCAATTAAAAGCAAACAAAACCAAACTCTAAGCTGAGTAATTGAATATTGTATTTGAATAGTTAGTTGAAATATACAAGATACATTTATTTAATTCTATAAAACTTTAAGCCTTTCTTGATATGAACTTAACCTCTACTTTGCATGATCAAGCTAAAATAGAAAAAGATTAAACTCTAAGTGAAGGCTTAATGACAAGAGGAAGGCTTAAAAGGACACAAGAGGCAATTGGAGCCCATGTGAATGCAAATAGGGCTGAAGTTCTGTTTATTCAAGCCCAAGAAAATCATGACCAACATGGAGTGTAATAAATAAAGAAATCTGAAGACATTTTCCCATAACAAATAAATAAATCTGAAGACATTTTCCCATAACAAATAAATAAATCTGAAGACATTTTCCCATTATGGAGTGCAACAAATAAAGAAATCTGAAGATATTTTCCCAAGATAGAATGCCACAAATAAAGAAATCTAAAGATATTTTTCCAATTTAATTGCATGATAGTCAAAGCCTTGTATTTTCCTAAGTGTGGCATTTACTATTTGCAATTTATTAAGAGTCTTCTTAAGGTTTTCAAGAAATCACAAAGCAACTTCTCTTAGAGCTAAGGTTAGTATAAATAGGAACTATGTAACTCAAAATTTAGTAGTTGATGAATATACTTCAAAATTTGGCGTTCTCTAAAGTGTGATAATTTTATCTTTTTATACTCTTGTGAAACCTTACTTTGTCAATCTTTCTTATAAGATTGATCATTTAAATTCATAAAAGCCCTTAATTTGTGCTTCAACCTAGGTGAGTTATTATATGGATTAGTTAACTTGTGTTCGTGGTTAGGCAAGAGATCTAAGTAGTAGGTCACATTCTATATAATATTGATTGGCCACTTGCATTTGTCAGGTCATTAAACCACCTAAATTTAAAGCTTATGACTCCCAATTCCTCTTCTTTAATTTTGGAATGTAGCACTTATATCCTTCTTTTTACTTTGTTTTGATTTCCTCGAACAACCTACATTGTGAAGATCGGGCCACCCTTAGCAATTTCCTATCATTGCTTTAATGCATTCAACCTCTTTGAATTAACCTTTGAAATTCTTCCCCAATTCTGTGACGAAAAAAGATTGAAATTCTTCCTCAGTTCTCTGTAGGATTAAATCACAAGTATACAAAAGGCTCGCAATTTTGTGACAAAAAAGGAAGGAAAAAGATCATTAATGGTAATAAGGTAATTAGGCTTAGTTAATAAGATGACAAGGTTGGATTAGGGGCATTAAGAAAAAAAAATAAGGAATATTCTATTAATGATGCAAGTAATGACATAAGCATAGTGAGATCATCAACTTAGGCATTATTTGTAATAACCCAATAAAATAAGAAAATTTAAGAAGAAATTTTGGATAAAAAATTACCCTAATAGAAATCCAATAATGAAATCGAGTAAAATTTGGCGAAGCTATAAAGATAGATTTAAGGCATATGTTAGGCATTAGTATGGATCAAAATATCATAAAAAGCTTAACGTTAAGCTTGGAAAAATATTATGGAAATTTAATGTGAAATTAGGATCTTGGGTAACCAAAAAATGGCTCTATTAATTTGAAAACCTAGATATTAAGCCTAAATTTGAAATAAATCATTTTGATTCATTTAAACTGACTTAAATCAACAATTTTAAGCCCAAATAGGAATTTGAACTAAAAAAATTTAGACCCAAAAATAAAGGCCTGGGTGTGTAAAAGAAGCTTTAGTAAAATGGTAAAAAACTTGCAAAACTAAAGGCATTTGTTAGAGAATATTTTAAAGCATTTTATTTGACTTAAATTTACCATTTTAAGCCAAAAATATTCTAATTTCCAATAGCCAAATGATATTCCGTTGCCTATCATGAAACAATTTTGCAAAATTTTAAATTAAGAAACTTATTTTGGAAGCTTAAGGTTTTATATATATGATTTTTTAAGGTTAAAAAATTGAAAACTTTTTCTTGCCCATATGTCAGCAAAAACTATCCATTCTCTAGCATTTTCTACAAAGGTTTTCGATTTTTCCAACACATTCCAAGAGGTTTTCAACTAGGTTCTTCAATTTTAGTAAGGTACTTAGGGTTTTCTTGATCCTTTTCCAAGTTTTCATAACTATTTCTCCTCTTAAACTTCTAAAATTTAATTTATTTCAATAGAGTTGTTCTTATGCTATTCTAAAGGGTTTTTACAAGGTAGGGATTCAAGAGGTTGAGATAAGTGACAATTACACCTTATTTTATTGAGTTTTCTCAAAATAGATGAATAAATTTGATGAAGTTATCATTATAGATATAATTTAAGTGTTGATGTTGGATGGTTTGGTTTTAAGATGTATATATGTTATAATGATTATAATATGTTGGTATTATAGTGTTGAAATAACTTAGAGATTATTTATGAAATTTTTCTTCAAGAAATGATCATAGGAGAATTCTAGGATCTAAGTGGTGTTAGGATAGTTCTTTGATATGTTTTTGTTTCTCTTTGTAATCATCGATTATAAATTGTTGAAATTTCAATCCTTGACATTTTAAGGTCATATTTAGTATTAGGGTGATAGTAGAAGAAATTGAAAATTTTTATATGCATGAAAAGCCAATTTGTAGGTGGAAAACTTGAAACTGCCAATTTTAGAACCTTATTCTATGTAGTTTTAGGTTTTGTTTTTTTTTAACCATTAAATAATTGAGAAAAATTATTAAATTCTATACACATGATATTTAGGATGCTATTAAGTTTACATCAAAATTTGATGCTAATTAGAGTTAATTTAGTTATCCAAATGATAGTTTTATTTTAACAGCTTCAATGCTGTCCGAATTTAGCAATTTTAAGCTCATGCCTTTGGTTCATGGGTAAACCTATGAAATTAATTGTACAATAGTTGAATTATTCTTTTTTCAACTTATTACGAGTTTCTAGCAAATTTGAAAGTAATTTGTTTTCATTTGAGTGATAAAAAGAGGCTTAAATTGTAAGTGTGCGTATGTTGTCTTATTTTGAGATTCCCATTTGGGTTCTATTAAATAGTACCTATGGGAATAGATAGTATAAAATAATTGATGTTTCATATGTAATAGTATATTGGGATTGTTAGGAAAAATTTTAGTAAATTTCTGAATTAATTTGAAAGCTTCTAAAGGTATTAAATTGCGACATATACAAGTAAGTGATATTGTAAATATTTAACCTTTCTTTTTAAGAAATATTGGGAAGAATTTAAACGAATAGAATAGATGATGAAATAGGAATCATGTTAGAGTTAGTCATGTGAGTTATGTATTGTTATTAATAAGAATGAAATGTTGCTTGTATCAACCTTGAATAATATAAAATATGATCAAAGAAATTGAATGTATGAAATTGGAGATTTTTATTGAAAGGTTGATAATGGCTTTAATAAAAAAAATTATGTATCACTCTTAGATACATTGTCAAAAAATGATAAAACATGGATGTATATAAGAATAACTAGGTTTTATGGCATAATTGATATTTTGACCTTACCTAATGAAATTGAAATGAGCAATTGATGCTACAGCTGACATCTTATTATTACTAACTTTATACATGAATTGTGAGGGGGTGATTTACATCTTTTGCAGAGAAGGAAAGGGTTAGAAGGATAAGGTTGGAAGCTTAATGCCTAGGCTGGTGGGAGATAAGATTGGATTGAAGATATATGAAGAAACCTTTATACCAATTATTGCTATTTATTAGAATGATCACAGTAAACATTATACAAAAAGGTTTTAATAGATACAGTAGAGTTAATGTCACGACCTAACTTGATTGTGGTTGGTGTGGATCTTAATAATCGGTTTCTATAAGCCTTATCACTTTTCACTCTTTCTATCCAATATAAGTTTCCAAACTTTTAGGGGAACTCAAAAATTATATTAAAATTTTGTAGAAAAATAAACAGAGCCTTTTCTATTTTTGGACACTTCCTGAGGATCACGCGCTTTAAAATATAATACCTATATTATTTCTAGATATGACAATAACAACTATACACATTGTACAATATAGTTTTAAAATTTACATATATGTAACAATTCAACACATCATAAATCTCTATTTTAAAGCTGATTCCAACTGTTAAATCCTTTAACCTAAGTGGTCTTTGCTTCTTCATGGACATTACAAGGCTTGAATCTTAACGTAAAAACATTGAAGATAAATGGAATGAGTTATAGAAACTCAACGAGCATATATTTAATACTATTTTATAGGGGATTAATTTTATAAACAATAACTACAAGTTAATCATATTCTCAATTAGAAAATATTAATAAACCCATTTCTTTGTCTTTTTGAAATATATGAAACTATACCCTGAAACGAGAGGTCTCCTACATATAATTTAAACTCTATATCTCACATCATAATTTATAGAAATTTTAACTATATGATAATACACAACACAATTATCATATCACATACTATCCATTCTAGGTAGACATCACAATCACAAGCAACCTTTAAGGCTTAAATACAAATAAATCATCATAATCACATTGAGTCTTAGCAAACATGTCAATCAATGATATTCAAACACAAGCAAAGTTCTAACACCTTATAACCTTTCACAAAAAGCAAACATGTGTCCATATCTAGATTTTCAAGTTAGTTTCATATCCTTCATAGATTGTTTGCTAGGAATTTTCCTTCCGGCTTCCAAATCATTGCCCTATTATAGATCATAATTCTAATGCCATTACTCTAGCACTATTCACAATTACCAACACCTCATAAGACTTGATTTACAACATAGTAAATTCGCTAAAGCTCAACTCTAATACAAACTCATATGAATAACTTCTTGCTAATATAGGGTACTTACAATAAATATCACTATATATATATTCATATGACTACATCTTTATATTCTCTTGCATCAGCACAACATTCTCTTATAGTTTGATATATATATCACTTTGTATTTTCTAACGTACCCATATTGATATAATTCAATCACAATATGAACTATTACAATTCTATCATAATTAATCAGTCAGAAGCTAGTTCTAACACCACTATGCTTTTCTTATACACTTTGACATAATAGTATTCTCTCAATATATCATGGAACTAACTTTACACATGAGTATAGGTATATGTATTTAGGAATATAGCATTAGTACTATCAATAAGAAAAATACCAATTGCAACATTTAATTTATATTTTATTTAGATAAAAATTCAATGGTGAGATATATACTCATTTGGTAATATTGATCCACCTTTGGAAGTTTCGAAACATTTATAACCATCTTCTCATATTTTCCTCATATTATTACCAATTATAAAGATAAATTATAAATATATAAATATTACTTATTTTCTTCCTATAAATTTCAAATCCTTATTCAAATCTTAGTATAATAGTATTTCTCATTATCAGCTTCTCGTATTTCTTAACATAGTTTATGCAGTCAAACACCACATTTTATATTTAGATTAACCTCGATTACCAAGATATTAATTTCTATAATAGAAATGTACTCTAAATATAGTAATCCAATATTTTAAAGTCTCTAATCATACTTTACTTCTTTTTTAAGATTGAGTTATGAATTAGGAATCTACCATAATATATAATTAATTATAACTATCTTGTAATTCCCTTGAAGTTGATCATAGAAATCCAAAAAAAAAAAAAATTGCCATAATATGAAGATATTTCAAAAGCTTATATTTTGTATATTTAGGGTTTTACCCATTCAAGTTTGAACCATTGAAAATATTGAATCTTCCTATCATTTACCTTAAGCTAGTCATACACTTGCTCTAAATTTATTTCAAAGCCATCATTAAGTATTTAAATAGGTATAAAATGAATTCTTCTAAATCATGCTCAAATTTGTAAAATATTCGAATATAACACATTAGAGATACTTTAAATATATTATTCTGACATTTTATATCATAAAACCCCTATTTTTAAAACCTTTTTCATGTATTTCAAATACACATAAAATGAGTTTCCTAATTCTTATGCAAATTTGTCAAAATAATGATTCATTTATGTTTTTATTTATTCTATTTTAGCATTTTATAACATAAAAATTACATTTTTATATGTATAATTATATATCTCAAAAATATCCAAATGGGTTTTTCTTGAATCAACCTTCAAAACATTATGAATATAAAAATCTTATGATATAATCTTCCTCACTAAGCAACAAGAGGTTATTGGTAGCTCGCTGGTGGATGAAGCAAAACCGCACCTTCCTTGCTATATTGCTCAGTTGTTGTCCAGAAGCTCCTTAACTTGCTTTAGTTGGGAGAAAACCAAAGGAAGGTCTTGGGAAGCTCCAATGATATGTGAAGGCCGGAGAAAACCAAACTCATCAGTCCTTATCTTATTGATTATCATCAGCTTAACTGACAACTAGCTATTGATGGCGGCACTAGCAAAGGAAGCTGAGTTGCAATGCATGATGAAATAGCAGTAGCATCAAGGATGATGCACTTAGGAAAGATGCACCTCATGGTGGTGAGCTGTGACCAAAGAGAAGGAGCAAAAGATGATATGGCAGTGAAAAAGAGAGAGAAACAGTAATAGCAACAAGGAGAGAGAAAGAAATGAAAATTCTAGAATAAAGTGAAGCTATTGTCCAAAATTTAATAAAAGAAGAAACACATAATCTTTATTATTTATTATTTATTATTTTTATTTTTTAAGAGAGAAGGAGAGAGATTGAAATATGAATTAAAAAGGGGAAAAAGATTAAACAAAAAGCTTTTGGGTTTTGCTCCATGCATTATGGTGCATTATTACCCATTTCCACATACATCTTAGCCATTCATTCTCATTAACTAATTTCATTTACAATTTCAGCTTAATTATTTTTAATCTTTTTTCAATATAAAAATATTTATATATTTTCAATAATTTGATAAATTTTAAAATTTTAAAAATAATTATTATTTTAAATAGTTACAATCCTTAAAAATAATGTATTACATACACAAATTATTTTATAAATTTATGCATTCTTGCTCTCTAAAAATAATTTCTTAACTTATGAGAACTTGTAATATTATTTTAATCAAATCTAAAGTTAATAATCATCATAAAAATGAATTTATTTCAAGCATTATCATCAATATTATTTTAATATTTTAAAATCCTTTAAAAGAAAAGAAATATATAATCAAATTTTAACTAAATAAATATTAAATAAAAATAGGTAATCACAAGTATTGAAATTTATAAAGATTTGGGATATTATAGTTAAACTAATCAATACTCATTTATATTGATATTTACATTGTTTATTGTTATGTCTTTGATTTATCATGACAAGAACACCACAGGAAAGGAAAGGAATAGTCATCCATTAAGTATATTAGTACTCACACTCTCTATTAATCTTTTACTTATAAATTTCGAAAATGGTTCGCCTAAGGAAAATTGATATCTACACCAAAACCCTTCTAACAGCATGTGGTACTTTCTTGATCATATCTCAGTATAAATTCCATATGTCTGCATCGAGGCCTTGTATTGACTATTTTATGGACCTCAAAAGAATAAATTTTGACTCAAACCCTTTTGTGATAAATCTTGTGTTGCCAAATTGTCCACAAGGAGATATAATGACTAGTTTTAATTTAGTTAATATGCCTCTACATTCCCCATTTGTAGAATCAGATCCTGACGAAGATCTTGATTGGTCACAAGATGGTTCAAATTAAGAGTCTCTTTGTATTTAATTTAGTGTTTGCATATAAACTTTTGTATCTTTGTAATATTTTGAAACTTTTATATAATCCTTTTCATATATGTAAAGTATGTTTTTCTTTTCAAGTGCATGTGCAATAAATTTTATTTTTTGCTAATGTCTATTATTTTTTAAAGTTAAGTAATAAGGAGTCAGAAATGTTTTAAAGGCTTGTAAAGATACTTGATAAGTAAATTGATACTAGTCAAGTGTCTTTTCGCTAGTCATGATACCCAAAAATTGGTTTATGATAGAGTTGGTATTAGAGTATGGTTTAGGATGGTCAATTCAATAGAGTTAAAAGAGGACCTAGTCAAAATATGGAATATATTGAAGGTTAAAAGGAAAACATATATTAGTTATGGTGGATCCATGAAACTTCATAAGTATCTTTCTTATTTCTTTTTCTAGAAAAGTAGTATTTACTAATTAAAGCTATTTGATAAAATTATGGCTACAAAAGGGCAAACTCGAGTTACAGTGCCTTAAAGACCAACCAAGGCATATCTAAAAGTACTAGAGCATGAAGCCTCCATAAATATACCCCTAGAAAATGTACATAGAGTAGAAAGAGAATAGCTCGAAGCTCCAACATGGGTTATGATGTTGTAATAGACCTTGAAAAGAGTCTTAGCTTAAACCTAGCAACCTCCTTTTTCAACTCCAACTCTACCAGCACTGAGGTAACAAATTCATCCATTACCTCTAAGAGAACGATTGTAGATAGTGCACAAGTTTTAAAAAATTGAACCCCCTAAAATACGACGGTACAGATCTACAATGGATCTTTATTAATTTGTATACTAGAGAAAGAGAGAACTTAGAGGTTATTAGGATGTAATAAAAACATGATGGTGGAATTAGCGGGATACCAATTAGAGGATGTAGCTCATTTCTAGTACGTTCATAATATTGAACCAATAATCATTGCTAATCAGTTAATCATTTTAAAGCAATTTCAAGATGAACTAATGGATAAATTTCTATCAATAAGTGTCCTTAAGGTTAAAGCTTATGAATTTGAAAGATTAACCTAGGGATCTATGACAATAGCACAATATGATGGATAATTCACTCATCTGTCTCAGTATGCAGAGCATTTAGTGCCTATAGAAAAAGAAGGGTAATCGATTCAAATACAGTCTTCAAGATTATTTTTATGATCAAGTGGACATTTTAAATGGAATGACATATAAGCAAGCCCTGGACTAAGCAATAAAGTAGAAATACATGCCAAAGAGAGGCAAAGGAAGGAGGCAAATATAATAAGGAGGAAAGCTAAATTTCAAGAAGGAAGCAGTAAGGGAACAAAGAGAATAGTAACTATTTAAAATCCATTAGTCAAAAGTAAGCAAACAAGGAGAAATAGATTCCTCAATCGAAGAAATTTCAAAAAGAGAACTCCGAGTCACAAATCTGAAACAAGCCCTAATAGTAGCTTCTCATTACGCACTCTACCTAATAGATCTCCTTGTTGTCAATGATGTGATCTTAATCATTTTGAGTCATGCAAATCTTGCTTCAAATGTAGACAAATGGGACATCAAGCTTTTAAGTGTTCGACTACCCAACAAAGGAGTAACATTATTGGCCCTAACATATAACCCACCCAAAATACAATTATAGCAAAACCACTAATAGCATCAAATAAGAAGAATAAAGGGAAGGAGCCAGTGGGGATCTAGGCAAGGGTATTTGTTATAACACATTAGGAGGCTTAAGATTTTAATGTTGTTGTGACAAGTACTATATTAGTTGAAACTTTTTCAGTAAAAGTGTTGTTTGATCTTGGTGCTACGCATTCTTTTATATCTAAAAATTTAGTGAATAAACTTTTGAAATTATTAGATGACTTAAATAAACCTTTATTATTGAATACACCGGTAGGAGAAGTCACTCTAGCAACTCACAGTGTTAAGACATGTATGATAAGGATTGGCAAACATTCCACTTCAGTTGATTTGATTATGTTAGAAATGGAGGATTATAAAATAATTCTGGGAACGGATTGGTTATAAAAAAATCATGCTTATGTTGATTGTTACACAAGATTGTGACTTATCAACTAGAGGAAGGAGAAATTTAAATCTTCCAAGATAAAAAGAAGGCAGCGATGCCTACTTTTGTGTTATGCATGAAAATTCAAAAATTGGTAGACAATGGATGCATCATACAGGCAGCTTCAATAAAGGCAGTTGAAAAGTGAAAGACAGGAATAAATGAGGTTCCCATAGTAAGGGAATTTCCTTATGTTTTTTTCAAAAGATTTGCTAAGATTACCATCAAATTGGGAAATTGAATTTACAACTAAAATCATTCTCAAAATAGATTCAATTTCTACAGTACCTTATCAAATGGCATCGACAAAATTAAAGGAATTGCAGGAGCGATTGTAAGATTTGTTAGATAAGACTTTTATACAACCTAGTACATCACTATGGGGAGCTCTAGTACTATTTGTCAAGAAAAAGGATGGTAAGTTGCAATTGTGTATTAATTATAGGTAACTAAATAAGGTCACCATTAAGAACAGGAATTCTTTGTTGAGAATAAATGATTTATTTGACCAATTGCAAGGATTTCAATATTTTTCAAAAATTGATTTATGGTCAAGTTATTTGTGATTGAAAATTTAGAAGGAGGATATTCCTAAAATGACATTTCAAACACACTATGACTATTACGAATTCTTAGTTATGTCATTTGGATTGACCAATGCTCTTGCAATATTTATGGATTTGATGAATCGTGTTTTCAAACATTTCCTAAATAATTTTATTGTCATATTTATTAATATCTTGGTATATTCTAAGAGTGAGGAGGAGCTTGCATAATGCTTAAGAATCACATTACAATCATTGAGGAAGCATAAGTTATTTGCAAAATTTTGAAAGTGTGAATTTTAGATAAAATTATGCTTAAATGGTCATGCCATCTTTAGTGATTGAAATGTGTAGTTTCCTTAGGCTAACTTGATATTGTAGAAGATTCATAAAAAGCTTTTCAAAAATAGTTGCATTGTTAAACAAGTTAACTCATAAAGGAGTTAAGTTTGTGTGGAATGATGAATATGAGTAGAGTTTTCAAAATTTGAAAGAACATTCAACTTCTGCTCTAATGTTAGCATTGCCTAATAGTACAGAAGGATATACAATGTCTTGTGATGCTTCTAGAGTGGGACTAGGATGTGTGTTGATGCAGTAAGGGAAAGTAATAGCTTATGTATCTCATCAATTGAAGAAGCACAAAATGAATTACCCTACTTATGACATAGAAATGGCAACTATAGTACTTGCTTTAAAAATATGGATGCATTACTTATATAGGGGTACTTGTCAAATTTATACAGATCATAAGAGCTATAAGTATATTCTTGAGCAAAAAGAACTTAATATGGTACAAAGAAGGTGGATGGAGTTCGTGAAAGATTATGATTGTTCTATTCAATATCATCCAGGTAAAATAAATGTAATTGCTAATGCTTTAACCCGAAAAGCTCCTAAAGGCAAGGGAAAAAAGTTGAAAAAAGATAAAAAAGGCATATATGACTTGTATAACAATGCATTCTACTATAGCAGAATAAATCAAAATAGCCTAAAAAAAGGATCCTTAATATACTATTATACCTTAAGTTAAAATTTCAAGATTCATAAATTTTGTTGTTTATGCAAAATTATTTATTTATTCAATTAATATTTAATTTTAAATTTATTTTTTGAATTAAAGATTCCAAAATATTAAAATAATATCGATAATGATATTTGAAATATATTTATTTTTATATGACTATTATTGACTTGAGACTTGTTTAAATATTTTCTACAAAGGTTTATTTTACATATTGAAAATAAGTTTAGTAATCTTGGGCATGAGGATTTAAAAAATAAATTGTTTGTATTAGATAAATTATTTTGGGACTTAATAAATAATTAGTACAACTCATTTATATATTCGTAGGTCTTTTAATAATTATAATTGAATTTTATATTCTTACTAACGGGATTTCAAGTATTTTTATTATTGAGATTTAATCCACTTCTACTCTAATATCATTAATTATGATTGAATTTAACAAACTACTAATCCTAATACTACTAGGTGTAATGGTTTAGAAGGGATGAGTGGAGAGATACTAGAGAGATGTAAAGAAAATACTTTGATGTTTTTTTAAATGAAAATAAAATCCTAAACTTTAAAGCTCTATTTATATAAAGCTAGTAAGAAACATAAAAACTTTAATTCCCTTCAAAGTTTGGGTGTAAGACAAGTAACCCATTATATAGCCTAAACCTAATTATTAATATCACTATTTGACACTATCCCTCAAGTTGAAGCTTATAAAGCTTAAACTTGTAACATAAACACTAACTCCTAACATCAAATGAAATAAAACATAACAATAAAGAAAAGATGATAAACATCAATCTTGATGATTAACTTGTGAATACTCTCCCTAAATAAAAATATTCACAAATCCCAAAACTTTGGTAAAAATACCAACTACTTCCAAAATTTTTCTGTTAATTTCCCTTGAGTTACCTTATCAACTTTCAAGCAAAAAATACCAACACTTATGGTTAGATATAACTTTTAGAAGTATCCTTAATTTCCAAGCTAAAAACTACCGACACCTTGTAGAACTAGTATAATACCTCAAATAAAGCAAAAAAGTTCAAGAAAAAAATTTTGACTAGGAATCTCCCGAATGGAAACACGATAAGGTAATCAAGTGAAGTTTGAATAAATCGTAGAAACAGTTTGGAGCTACCTCTGGCTAGAATTTTTGTAAAAAATATATTAAAGACTAGTATAGTTCAAAATACATTTAAAAACCTAACACCAAAATAAGAAAATTAGATAAAGACCAATAGAAAATTAAGAGCTCAAATAGCTTGAAAACCTAAGGATTGGGCCCAAATTTGAAATAAACCATCTATGCTTGTTTGGGCCAATACAGGGTTTAGTTTTTTTAGCCTAAGTTCGATCCCAAAGGTAAAAAGAAAAAAAAGAGGCCCAAGTAAAGCCTAATATTATAGAAAAAGCTAATGGTAATTAGCTAAATAAGTGAAAAACTAAAGGCATTTGTTAGTGAACTTTTCTACTTATTTCCCAATTCGAAACAATGACTTCTTAGGGCTTCTCTTTTAAGGTTTTCAACCTCTAATAAATCCTAAGACGTTCTTTAACTAGTTTTATCAAATTTTTATAAGGTAATATAGGTTTTCCTCTATTTCATTCAAGTTTTATGAAGATCTTCTCTTCAAAATTCCTAAAACTTGATTTCTTTTAGTGAAGTTATTGCTTTAAGAGATATTTGAAAGGTTAAAGAATAAATGATTTAAGGTGAGTGACAACTATCTCTGGTTTCCTCAAGTTTTCACATGAAAAGAGAAAAATATAGTGATATATGCCATTCTAGGTGTTTGGTTAAATTGTGGTGCTGTATGATTTGATTTAAGTATCGTATAAATATTAATATGATGGTATAATATCGGTAATTTAGTATTAAGATTGATAGAAAAAGATTCATTAAGTCCTTAAAAAAAAAGATAGTAGGATTATGTTGAATTTAGAAATAAAACCTTTAAGAAAGGAACATATACGTTTTTGTTACTTTATGGGAACAAGGATTAGAAATTGTTTAAATTTTAATTTTTAGTAATTTTGATGTTACAAATAGTGTTAGGATTGGTGTGAAGAGAATTGGAAAGTTTTGAAAAATTTTAGAGTTATGAAAAGTGAATTTATATATGCTTTGGTTACAATAACTTAAAACAAAATTCTAAATTCTGTATGTTGAAGTCTGGTGTTGTTTATGCCATAATTTAATTGAAAAAAATTAAGATAATTAATGTTCTTTAATTATTAATATGTCAGTAATTATGCATAGAAATTTGGTGACAATTAGGATTAATTTATATGCCAAGAAGGCTTTTTTTCTACAACAACTCCAAAACTATCCAGAATTAGCAATTATAAGTTTTTGATTTTATACGAACAATACCTACATGGAATTTTTGTGAAATAATTGAACTTTGAATATTGTATCAAAATTTAGTGATGATTGAAGTGGTTTGAATATTGAAAATAGACTTTATTTCAATTATGACATGTTGTGCTATTTTAAATTTTCTTATTTTGATATTGTGTGAACAATACTTGAGGGTTAGAAAATTGCAAGAAAATTGACGTTTGATGCTTATTAATATATTAGAAATATTAGATAAAATTTTAGTAAAATTTTGAATTGATTTGGAAGATCAAAGGGCACTAAACCATGAAAGTATTCATGCTTCCTAGCATGATTAGTGTTTATTATTTCATATTGCAAAATATTGCAGGTAATTAAAATCTATGTTACAAGAATGATGCTTGTGTTATAAATTTACTAGTAATTCAAGAGAATTGAGTATTGCCATTATCTTAAATGGAAAAATTATATGCTATTCTTGGATATAATATCATGTGAGGGTGAAATGTGAACATATATAAGAATAGCAAAATTTTATAGCATAGTTGGTATTTTGACCATACCCTATAAAATGAATGAAATGAGTAATTGATACTACGGTCAGCATCTTGATATTACTCACCTTAAATATGATTTGGGGGGAAGATATGCATCCTTCACAAAAAAAGAAAAAAGTGGTAAGGGTTCATGGTTTTGTGCCTAGAGTGGCAAGGGTCAAAGCTGGACTGAATATATAAAGAGAAACTTATGTACTAACTATTGTTATTCTCTTTAACAAACTTTATAGACCATGTACATAGGAGCATTAATCATTTATTATTTTACACTATTATATTTATACATGATCAATTATGGTAAAAACTTTCTAGAAAAGGAGAAAAGTATCCATTCATTTAATATTTCAATACTCATATTTTTTGTTGAATTTTATTAATAGATATGCAGCATAGATTCTAATGAGATGACTAACATTTACACAAGAACTTTTCTTTCTCCTTGGGGTATCTTTCGAATAATATTTTGTTATAGTTTACAAGTAACTTTAGCAAGTTCTTAAATAGACTATACTGTATAGTTTAAGAAAATAAATTCTAAATCTAATCCTTTTATAATTAATTCTGTTTAATGAAGCCATTCATTAAAAGGCATAGGTTGTAGCTTTGACTCGATCAATATGCCTTCTTCCTTTTTCTCATCTATGGAAACATGCCTTGAAGAGGACAGTGAATAGTAATAAGGTAGCTTTAATTAAGGGTCCTTTTTAATAATTTTCATGTACAAATTTATGTTTACAAATAGTATGTACTCTTGTATAAATATCTTTAGTATATGTAAATTATATTTTTTAAAAAATTTATTTTTATGGATGTGCAATCAATTTTATTTTTTTATAAATATTTATTTATATTCTTAGTAGAGTTAAGAAAGTGAGTGAATAAGAAATGTTTTAAAAACTTGTAAGGACAATTAGTTAGTATAATAATACTAGGTAAGTGTCTTTACACTGATCATAGTACCTAAGAATCAAGTTGTGATAACTAACCCTTTAACTAGTCCCTCAACCATATCTGATAGGCATAAACTAGTCACTAACCAATCCATTATTAGGTACGCAAAGTTAGTGGTCTAAACCACCTTAAATAATGGATAACCTTACCAAATTAGACTAGTAAAAACATAAGTCACCAAACAATGCTCCAAATCATATTAAGAAATTAGAGCCAAACATTTATAGCATTAAACAACATAATTTTACTCAGTAAAATTGTAAGAATCAAAGCAACACTTAACACCTTTTCATTATCGAAACTATTTTCGTGAGAAAATTGTCCAAAAAGCTACTCATCAGAGCATCGCACTAAATTACATTTCCATTGGCCCAAAAAACTGAACTCAAATGGACTACGTAACCAATTGTAGTGTCAACACCTTGAAAAACATAAAATACTATAGCTCGTCTCCATGCTAAACAACTATGACACACCTAAAACTAAAACACAGGAACTATGAAAATTTATCAGTCAAATGCTAAAATAGTCATCAAATCATACTTAAAAAGGCACCAAAATACTCCCTAAATAGTAATAATTCCCTATCAGAGCTACCCAAATTATAGCAACCTATTGAATTGAACAAAATGCTCTTTAATAGAATTGAAATTCAATGATTACCTCCATCCTAATGACATTAAACATGGCATGAATCAATAGAAATCATGCTTGAAGCATATTATAAACTAAAAAAATGCAGAAAATCCAAACACAACCAGTAATGTTGCACCAAAACTATTCTTCAAATGTATACCTAAAATAAAACAATAGTAGGTCATGCTCCAAAAGTTTTGTATCATGTGGAAACACATCAAATTGAATAGCATTGCTATAGAAAATCCAATAAATGAGCTTACCCAAATCATTACGAGACCTTAAAAAAAATTACAGTTCAATTAGTTTAAAACACATTAGGTGCAATATCAATCAACATGTGAGACAAGATGAGAAAATACCAAAATTTTATTGAAAACACCCAACATTTAAAGTTTTAAAGATGTAATCACCAAATCAAAAAACTAACCTTGCAGATTGACTCAGAGCTGCCAGAGGAGTTGTCACTAAAAATGTGCCATAAGAAAAGCCTTAATACACCACCTAAAATCTCCAATCCCTTCTTTATCCTCTAGACATCCTAAATCTAGTTTTCAATCACTGAAGCTACCTAAAAACTTTGAATAAAACTAAATGCCAAAATTTCACTTTTTTTTCAAGCAATTAATACGCATCACTATCATAGTCTTTACAATTTATAAGAGATCTTGGGGAAAAAAAAGGCGATGCTACTTTTGGATTTTTAGAACTATTCATGAACTCTAAGATCTTAATCTTTAGAATTCTTGAGAAACCCCAAAATCTCTTTTTCTAGAAACAAATCCTCGTCATTATTGCAATCTTTACAATTAAACCCCATGGCACTTTAATGTTCTAAGAACTCTACAAATCTCTTTTTTTTTTCTTTCCGTCCATCCCACAAACTCTAGAACTCAATTTCTTTTCTTTTTTAAATTCTCATCAAAACTCTTCTTTTAAATTTTTTTTATATCACAAAAACTCATTTTTTTCACCAAAACCTAAAAAATAAAAATAAAATAAACCTAAGCCTATAACAATATAATCCACAAGCCTCATAATGGATAATACTGCTCTAATGTCATATTGAAAAATATGGTTAGAGTTTAGAAGGAAAGAGTGGAGAAGGACTAGAGAGATGCAAAGAAAAGAATTTGGTATCTTTATTGAATGAAAATAAGATAATAGAATTGTTCATAACAATACTATATTTATATAGAATTACTAGGAAATATAAAAACTTTAATATTCTTTAACTTTGGGTACAAGACAAATAAATTCATAATATAACATAAAACTAATTATTAGTATTACTCTTTAATAGGCAATCACTAAGTTCTAAAATTAGCAAAATGATGTCATTTATTTAGTATAATAATTTTTTAAAAGTTAAGTAGGAATTTTTTTAAAACCATGGAAATAAGTTCAATAAACAATGAAATATTTAATATTAATTCTCTTTATTGGATTATACATATGGGTTCTATAATGTAAACTTAGATTATGGTTGTAACACTTTCAATTTGTGCAAAATGAGAAATAACCAAGACAACAATAGTTACCACCACCAAGAAATTTCATTTGCAAATTAAGTTCACAACCATAACATGTCAAACTTAATATTATGTCAATAATATTAAGAGTAAAAGAAATAGGGAAAGATAACAACACTAATAATCCCAAGTGTCCTTCTCATCATTTTCATCTCTTTCATCATCTACTTATGCGTGGCCATTTATAGCATCTATTATGTTATTGTCCTCTCCATTGATATCTTTATTGGTTATTTCCATAAAATCTTAAACACTTTGATTGGCCAAAATTCTCTAACAAATGAATATCTCAAGAATCAGTAAGTCTAGAAAAAAAACATAAAATAGATATAAAATAAAAATATGGCAATTTATTTCCTCTTTTAGCCGATAAACTATGTTTTAGGCTTTTATTTTGTTTATCAAGCTGAAAAAACTAATTGCAAAAAAGTGCTTTCAAACCATATATGAGAATAGATTATCTTGTAGATAATTTCATATGAAAAAAGAAAATCAACTGCTAAATAAGTGTTAACCAAGATCCCCCATAGTGGTATGACCATATGGAATAGAAAACCTAATAGAGAATGGAATAAAAGCCCAATCCAAGATATAGTCTAGCCTAGAGCTAAAGGAATATTCTAGAACTCTCTAGTCTAGGGAAAGAGATAGATAATTCTAGAAAATTCTTGGGATTGAAAATATCTCATTAATAGGGAGAGATTTTTGAAATTTTTTAAAGATGAATTTACCTTTATAAATAGCTATAAATACTCTCTAAAGTTGTAGTTTTCATGATCAAGTGAATAAGAATTCCTTTCCTCCTAATAAAGAGTTCTCTCTTCTTCTTTTTCAATTTGGCTTTTGAGCCATTTTGGTATCAAAGCTGATTTTTTCCAGTTCCTTGCGCAAATGTTTGAGTTAGAGGTGGTCGAATTCTCGCCAATTTCATAGTTCTACAATTGCCAACCTTGAAACCCCTTTCTTTGGTAAGTTTCTTGGCAAAACAACATCGCAGATAGATTCGAAGTGGCCCAAAACACTGGATTACAAAGTTTCACGACAATCGAAGCTTCCATGAGCCCACACCTGCCTTAACCAGAGTTCCACACACTGACCACTTGTGCCACATGCCACCTATGCCTAATTGAGTTAAAAGATGACTACGTCAGCACCATGTCATCCACTACACAGGTGACACGTGTCAGAGGTGTTGCGTCAGCATATCCAATTAGCTCATTCTAACGTCAGCTACTGAGTCAGTTCTTTGGTACAAAATCAATACCATGTTAGCCAATATAGTTATGTCACGTGTCAGGTTAGCCACGTTAACAACCTTGTCAGCCATAATTTTTTGAAATTTCATAATTACCCCTCTAGTTTCTTATATTTTTACTTTGACCTCCACTTTTTTCTTAAAATCACACAAAGTGCCTAAATTTTTCATAAATTTTTTTCAACCCCACACTTTTTCAAAAATTCCTCTTAAACCTATATTTTCCCTTAATTTGCCAAAATACCTCTAACCTTGCTAAAATTTAGTTTTGACCCTAACTTTATCTGGTTACTACAAATAACCCCAAAACTTTCCAAGAAACCTTATTTTACCCTATAACCCACCATAAATTACTAAAATGCCATAAAAAAGACAATGAAAGAAATGCCCAAGAGGTGGAGATGGAAGAAATGTGGAGATAGATTCAACAACTACAGGGAATTGTTAATGCTCAACAACTCTTATTGAATCATAGAAGAGATTCTAAAAATGACTTCGATAACAGCTCCTTTTCATCATTAAGAAGCTATCAACCTCAAAGGCAACCAACCTAAGGGAACGACATTAAAGTAAACATTCCGAATTTTGAGGGAAGGCTCCAACGAAACGAATTCATAGATTAGCTTCAAACAATTAAAAGGGTATTCGAGTTGAAAGACATATCAGATGAGCAAAAGATTAAAATTATTGCTATCAAGCTGAAGAAACATGTCTCCATCTGGTGGGAAAATTTAAAAAGGAAATAAAAACGCGAAGGACAAAGTAAGATCAAGATGGATAAAATGCAACGAGAACTTACATGTAAGTTTTTACCTAATTATTATTATCAAGATAACTTTATTCAATTGCGAATCTTTGCCAGTAATCCCTATTTGTGGAAGAATACATTAGAGAATTTGAGAAATTAATGATGAAGTGTAATATTGAAGAGAAGGAAGAGTAAACTATTGCTCGATATCTTGGAGGTATGAACTTTAAAATTGCCCAACTAGTCTAACTTCAACAATATTAGACCCTAGATGATGTCATTTGGCTCGCCATCTGAATTTAGAAATAACTATCCAAAAAGTCCATATTCCAACCTTCTTCTTCAAGAAACCCTACTCGTAAAACTCAAACCATACAACATAATACCTCTAACAAGACTCCACCTAAACCCATTAAAAAAGCTAATCCTAAACCACCTATTCAACCTAGACCACCTAAATGCTTTAAATGTCAAGGATTTGGTTACATTGCATCGAATTGCCTAAAAGTTATCATCATTGAGGGAGAAATTTAGGAGGTATGGAAAGAAGAAGAGTTCAAGCAGACACAAGATGAGTTCAATAAATCACCCATGTTTGACAAAGAACTTATCCCTATTGATCATAGAGAACCAGTGGTGATTAGGTAAAGCTTACACATTGTAGCTAAGAAAGAAGAACCCTGACTAAGGCACAACATTTTCCACATTCGATGCACAGCCCAAGGAAAAGTTTGTGATGTCATTATAAATAGTGGAAGCTGTGAGAATGTTGTATCAAAGTATATAGTGGAAAAACTCAAATTGCCTACCCAAAAGCATCTGCACTCTTACAAGTTGCAATGGCTTAACGAAGATAGTGAGGTTAAGGTTATGGAACATTGCCTTGTTGCCTTTTTCATAGGCAAAAAGTATTAAGATGAGGTATGGTGTGACGTCATCCTTATGAAAGTTTGTCATCTCCTTCTAGAAAGACCTTAGCAATATGACTGTCGTGCTATATATGATGATTATACAAATGTCTATTCCTTTGTAAAGGATGGAGTAAAGTAGCCCCACTACCACCTGAAGAATTGAATCGAGCCAAAGATGAAGCTAAATCATTGATGTCTTTAGTATCCAAAGCTCAGTTCAATATGACATTAGTAGAAGCCCAATTTATATGCCTTGTATTATTGCTTAAACAAAATGACAAAGCAACCCTTCCACCAGAAGTTAAGCAACTACTTGCTAAATTTTCAAATGTTGTACCAAAGGAGATTCCTTCTAGCTTGCCACTAATGCGAGATATTTAGCACGCCATTAACTTTATCCTTAGAGCAGTCATTCCAAACAAACCAACCTATAGGATGAGTCCTTAGGAACATGCTGAGATCCAATACTAAGTTAAAGAGTTACTAAAGAAAGGACTGATTCAGGAAAGCATTAGTCCCTGTGTTGCACCTGCACTTTTAATTTCAAAAAAGGATGGAAGCTAGAGGATGTACATTGATAGTCGAGTTGTGAATAAAATCATCATCAAGTACCAATTCCCAATACCTTGACTCGACATGCTTGACTAACTACTTGGTGTTGCTATTTTCTCTAAAATTGACCTTCACAGTGAATATCACCATATTAGAGTATGACCTGGAGATTAATGGAAGACCGTATTCAAGACTAGAGATGGCTTGTATGAATGGATAGTAATGCTCTTTGGATTATCAAATGCTTATAGTATTTTTATGCACTTGATGAATCAAATACTTCGACCTTTATTGGAAAAATGTAGTTGTATACTTTGATGATATCTTGATCTATAGTAAAAGCAAAGAAGGACATTTAGAGCACATTCAACAGGTGCTGGAGATCCTTAGAGAGCAAAGACTTTATGTCAACCTCAAGAAGTGTTCTTTCTTAACAAATGAAGTTATTTTTCTTAGGTATATTATCACTGCAAAAGGCATCTAAGTTGACCCAAGCAAGATAGAAGCCATCAACAACTAGCCTACTCTTAAGTCCATCAATGATGTTAGGAGCTTCCATGGGCTGGCTTTGTAATATCCTAATTTTTTTTTAATCCTATCATTTGAATTTCTAAATTCTGAGGCCGTAAAAACGAAGAGCACGTTTGAATTAGCTTAGTGGGTGAATCTTAAGTTGAAAGGAATTAAGTGTAAGTGTAATTGAAATTTTGAAGGAAAAATGATAATAGGAAAAGAATTAATTTTTCTAAACAGTATAGATGATCAGAGGAGGTTAGAAAACCCTAAAAAGGGAAGTTGTCTAAGTCTGAAAGTGTAAGGAATTTTTAACAGACAGAAACCCTATGGACTAAATTGCAAAAGTGCAAAATCGGTGTGGTTAAAGTGGAAAATAACCAAGAAATTGGGATCCAATATGAATAACTAAGAATTTAGGGTATGATATGTGATTTTCTTTTAGTGAGACCATTAGCCACATGACAAGTATCATTGTTAGAAAAAAATGGCAAGAATAGCCTTATTACTTGGTGAAAAAGGACTAAAATACCCTTGAAATTTTCAAAAAGGACCAAAACACCCTTGAAGCTTCATGAAAGCTCTTCTTCCTTCTCCTTTCTTCTCCAAGTTGCAAAACACCTCCATGAAAGCTCCAAAAACGTGCAAGAGAGAGAAGGAAGAGAGAGAAATCTTCTTTTGAGTTTTTCACCCAAAAATAGTGAGAATTAGGCTTAGTTGTAGAAGGGAAAGTTGCTCTTCTCATCAAGCTCTATCTATTGGTGTATTTAGATTGAAGAAAGCTCAAGTTTGCTCAAGCTTGGAGAGCTCTAAGTGAGGATTTACAAGTTGCAACAAGAGGTAAAAATGTTCTCCTCTAAGAGCTCTTTAATGTACTCTTTTTAGTTTCTTGAAATCTTGATGTTGGTGTGGTCAAAGGTGGTTGACCATGGAGTTTTGGATGATTTGAACATGTCTAATGATGTTTTGGATGTTGTTATGTTGATCTATGGCTTTGGTTTGGTGTAAAAACAACAAGAAACCATGATGTACACACTAGGGTTTTAGAGGTATAATGGTGCATGTGTGGAAATTGGCATGATTTAAGCTAAATTGATGAAATTAAGATGAAATTTTGAATTATGAAAGTGTGTATGAAACTTCCCTTTTGAGGAGCCAAAGCCATGAATGTGGAAAAGAAGGAAGGAAGGAGATTTAGTCACTTAAATTTATGTTTTTGGAAGACTGGTAATGTACATGGGGTATAACACGGCCCATGTTGTACCCCGTGTTCTTTGTCGAAGGCTGATCAGTAATGTACACGGGGTAGAACACGGCCCGTGTTTACCCCCGTGTTCTTCTCTGAGCAAGCCAGTGAAGCCTCGAAGTGATCCAGTAAGAAACACGACCCTTAACATGGGGTATGAGAACCCCATGTACTTTGTTAAGTGAACATTTTGGCTTTGATTCTTCAGGATTTGCACAATTTTGCCTTTGGATCCTTTTCTAATGCTCATATATGTCATTTCAAAGCCTAAAAACAAAATATAAGAATGCATTTGTGCATCTATCAATATGGAGGAAGTAAAGAATATATGAAGTTTAAGGGAAATGATGATGTTCTAATAAGAATTATGATGTGTATTTATATAGACTAAGGAGTGACAAGTTGGAAAGGCAAGAGAAATTGTGAATAAGTTTTTAAGTGAGGGCAAAGAAACATCACTATTGGAAGCTTATAAAAGGTAGCTAGCTTTATCCTTAAGCTCTATTTTCTATTTACATGATTTTATGTATTTTATGTCATTGTATGGAATGTGTATGAAATTGCTGTGTGCGTATTCCGGGAAGACAGTAAAATACTGTGTTAGGCCTATGGCTCGAATTCCCCGGGATGATAATGCAATTGCTGTGTGCGGTACCTATGGCCCGATTACCTTGGGAAGACAGTAAAATGCTATATGTGAGGCCTACGGCCCGATTACCCCGGGAAGACAGTGAAAGTCCTGTGCATGAGGTCTAGGTACGATTATCTGTGATGGCCATCTAGATATTTATATAAGTCCTTAAATGGACTTGATGATTGCTGTGTGCAGTGCATATTTCTTACAATGATATTGAATGGGATGATAAATGATTAATTGTTTTTGAAATGTACGTTTTATTTGCTTAAGGATCTGGAATGGCTTGATATATTTATGGTAATAACTAGCTACTGAGAAACTTTGTTTCTTACGTTTTTGTCTTGTTACTAACCATTCTAGGTGATGCTTCCAAAGGCTCTCATGATAGAGGAGAATGATGTTTTGAAATTGTATTAAAATGTTTATATAGTTGGTGATGTAATATGTGATGGATGTACGATTTGTAAGTTAAAAATTTTGTTTAATTACATGACTCTTGCCTATGATGTATGAAATACAGGAATTTGAGGCCTTGTGCGCTAGTTTAGAGCAAAAAGGCAAATTAGTATTCAATAATTACCTATTTATCGAGGATTAAGGTGTTATTAAGTAAGGGAGTTACAGGCTTCCTTTTATTGAAGATTCATAAAAAATTTTAGTTCCATTGCTGCTCAACTTACAGACTTACCGTAGGAGACAAATTCCAATGGTCAGAACAAGCCCAAAAAAGTTTTGAAGAACTAAAGAAATAATTGAGTGAAGCCCCAATATTAGCCTTTCCAAATTTTAACCAAGTCTTCGAAGTCTACCGTGATACTTCTAACACTGGAATTGTCCCCATTCTAAACTAAGAAGGATGTCTAATTGCCTTTTTCAATGAAAAACTCAACAATGACAAACTCAAATACTCCACTTATGATAAAGAGTTTTATGCCATCATTCATACTCTCCAACATTGGAACCACTACTTGTTGTTTAAAGAGGTTGTCCTCTACTCCGATCACAAAGCCCTTAAACATTTGAACTCTCTGCAAAAGATCAGTTGTAGTCATGCTACATGGAGTGAATTCTTACAGAGTTACCAAATTTTATTAAAGCGCAAAACTGGAAGTCAGAATGCTATGGTAGATGCCCTCAGTAGAAGATATGCTTTGCTTTCTACTCTCCAAACAAAGACCGTTAAATTTGAAACTATTAAAAAACTGTACCAAGATGACCCAAATTTTAGAAAAGTTTAGAGTGCCACTAAAAACAACCATTCCAACAACATTACAAGTATTAAGGATTCCTATTTAAAAATAAGACCTTATGCATTCCTTAATGTTCGCCACGAGAAGCCATTATTTAGGAAGCCTATGATGGAGGAATAGCTGGTCATTTCGAGCATAATAAAACTATAGCTCTAGTCAAAGAAAATTTCTACTAGCCTAAGCTTGAGAGAGATATCAACAAGCACATCCAGAGATGTAAAATTTGTCACATGGCTAAGACCAAGAGTCAAAATATAGGGTTATACATGCCCTTACCAATTCCAAAAGCACCATAAGAAGATGTTAGCATGGATTTTATCTTTAGACTACCTCAAAGATGGCTCATTTCATCTCGTGTCAAAAGATAAGTGACATCATCCAAATTGTCGACTTGTACTTTAAAGAAATTGTTCAACTTCATGGCATCCTAAAAACCATCATTTCTGACCAAAATATCAAGTTTTTGAGTCATTTTTGGAGGACTTTATGGAAGAAAATGAGTACCAAGCTTCAATTTAGTAGTGCCAGTCACCCTTAAATAGATAGGCAAACAAAGGCAATTAATAAACTTCTAGGTAACTTACTCCATAACTTTCCTAGTAAGAACTTAAAGTAATAGGACCTTATACTTGCCTAAATCGAATTTGCCTACAACAATTCCTCCAACCAAGCCATTAGGAAATGCCCATTCGAGGTGGAGTATGATACTCACCTTTTTAGTTCACTTAACTTAGCATTATCCATTACTAGTCGTTAGTACAATGCAGATGCAAAGCAAAGAGTAAAGGAGAAGCTTCATCAACAAGTCCGTGCAAGAATCCAAAAACAGAATCCAAAATATAAAGCTCAATGAGACAAGCATTGATAGCAACATATTTTCAAAGAAAGAGACTTGGTATGGATACATTTGCAAAAGGAAAGGTTCCTGAATCAACCTAATGCCAAGTTATCTCTAAGGGTAGATGGACCATTTCGAGTTGTGCAAAAGTTCAATGATAATGCCTACAAGATAGAACTACAGGCTCTTATGGTGTTTCTACTACCTTCAATGTTATTGATCTTTCCTCATACTATGAAGATGACAACTAAACTCGATGGCAAGTTTCATCCAACCTAGGGAGAATAGAATAGAAGACCCAATGGAGGATGGAACAAAATCCTAATGAAGAGTTTAGTCTAAGACACAGTCTAGCTTAGGACTAAAAGAATATTCTAGAACTCTCTAGCTAGGGAAAGAGATAGATAATTGTAGAGAATTCTTGGAATTGAAAATATCTCACTAATAGCGAGAGATTTTTAGGATTTTTTTTAGATAAATTTACTCCTATAAGTAACTATAAATACTTTCTCAAAGTTGTAATTTTCATGATCAAGTGAATAAGAATTCCTTTCTCCTATTGAAGAGTTCTCTCTTCTTTTTTCCAATTTGGCTCCTGAACCACCATAAGTTGCAAGAAATTATTGAATATTGATGTGTGACTTCCATAACAGGAAAGGAAATTATTGAATATGCTATAAATGGGATAATCATGCTTTATGGCTAAAAAGAACATAGGTATATGATTCCAATCTTTATACTAGTCCTTATCATGATGACTTGTGTACTTTTAATGAATTGTATGATAATAGAAATGTTATGGAATTTGATTGCTCAACTTTTTATGACTTTGAAATTGAGAACAATTTATCCAATAGGAAGCTTAACACTTAATTTGTACATTTTCTAAGTCTTTGAGTGAAAATATAGATTTTAACATTAAAAAGTTAACAAAATCTCTTGACAAGTTTAAATTAAAGTACAATTTCTATAAAAGGAAAAAAAAATCAGATTCTAGTAGAAATTCTATGATTTGCAATTATTATAGTCATGAAGGTCATATTTCTCACTTATGCCTTATTAAAAGAAAATCTCATGTGAGAAAGAAGGAAATTTGGGTTTCTAAGGTATCTAGATAAGCGAATGCATTTAAGGACCCAAAATGAAATGGGTATCAAAAAGTCCTATTAGTGATTTAATTATGCAAAAAATTTATTACAATGTTGGATAATTTGGTCAAGAAAAGAAGTAGTTCTCAATAAGAGCTTCTCCAAAGTAAATGGATAAGAAAAGAAGGCTTAACATTAGTAAAGCTTCTAAAACAAACAATGATGATACTTCAAAGTTCAAACCTATAAGAGAGAAGTAATGGATAAGAAAGAGTAATCATTTCATTACAATGAATAAGGTAGCAACTTCTCAAATCTCTTATGTAACTTTATTTGATATTCAATGAAAAAAAAGTTGTAGATTTCAAATCTTTGCATATCTTTAAGATTGTGATTCACCTTGATCAAACTCATATATGCATATATGCATGCATATGAGTTGTTATCATGAATATATGACTTACATTTTTTATGTACTACTAACTTTTTAATTATATAGCTAAATATAAGAGTGTGCAATACTTATTATATTTTTCATTGAGTTTAGAGTTTAGGATTTAGAGTTTTGTATATTTTTCATTGATTATATATGGAAGACATGCAAATGCTTTGGAAATAATTTTCAAGAATATAATCATCATGCTCACGTGCTTGACTTCATTAATCTTCTATGAACATATTAGTTTGATATTCATCTAGCCTCCATAGGCACAAGTCATGGTTGGGTACCAAAGAAGTTGTCTACAATTTTGATATTGGAAAGAAGAGTGATACTACCTCAAGCATAGTTTGAAAATAGAAGATAAGTTCAACTGGAGGCTAATCTAACTTAACTTTCAAAAAAGTCAACTTCCACAAAGAAGGATGAAATTCAAATACTTGGTATACTCTATCCTTTCTCTATGCTCCATATGCTTTATATCTCTTTAAGTATGGATAGTTAAGGATTAATATATCATTGATATATTTAACTTTATCTTTAAGATAATATGGGTTCTTTGTGCTAAATGAAGGTTTTCCATACATTAAGGCAAATATCTCACCAATGTATCTTGAAGGCTTATATGCTTATGTTTGAATTTGCAAAGATAATAGTTTCATGATTTTCAAAGATCAAAATTTGTAAATGTTTGAGAAGAAGCTCATTTCATTTATTGATGCATATCTGTATTCTCAATGGTTAGAGATACTTTTTTGCTCCTAAGTGTTTGTTCCCGTAAGATATCTTTATGAGTTTTAATGATCTCAAATTTTCATAATCATAAATCTTTGAAAGTTTTTTAAACACTTTTATTGGCTTTAAAATGATTTCATATGTATCTCCTTGAAATTTTAATTTACATGGTTGATAAATGTATTCCAAGAAATGTTTGAATGATGCTTATAACTAACCTTTCTTTAGAGAATATTTACAATTTGCTTTGTATATTCTAATATCAAATCTTGAGCTTTGTTCTTAAGATTGAAAGAATCCTAGTGATTTGTGAAAGGATTCAAAGATCAACTTCAAGATTATAGGAAACTTGATGGAGTTGGAAGATTAAGTGATGACTTGAAAATGTCCTAATTTGAATAATCCATGGTTTCCAATCCGCCTCAAAAAGAAAGAAAACCAATGAAAATTCATCACTCATGAAGTTCAATAATGTTTACCTAACAAGCGATGAAAAGGAAGATGACTACTACCAAGAAGCACCATATATTGTTATAATCAATGAGTATCTTATTCTTTTTTTATGAATCTTAAATGTTTTGAATTGCATAATACTTTTAGCATATTTGCTCTTGGTTAGTTAGGATAAAATCATGAATAGTATACTTTATTATGATGGCACAATGCTTAGCTATTGTTGTTATATGCTTTTTGTCATTACATGTAGAGAAAGCTTGATATTTTTTGATGTCTTTTAGTCCTTATTAAATATTCTTTCATGATATGTGCTTGAGTTATTAAGAAGATATGCAAGCATTAGATTATTTCAAATGATTTCTTTTTAATCCTTTTCAAATTAGTTTGAAAACCAAAGGTCATTGATTTCAAATTGTTTAAATCTTTTATCATCTTGTTATATTTTTTCCAAATGAACATGTTTGAAAGAGTTGGTCTTAACAAGTTATTTTGAAAGCGGGAGAAATTCAAGCACTTGTTAAATTAAGAAAGATTTATGTTTACTATCTTTTAAATAGGATTATATACATTGGGAGGCATATATGTCATAATCATTCATGTTTTTCATATTTTCAATCCACTTTATATCTTTTAAAAGAGGACATTGTTTTAGAAACCATAAGAAAATCAATGTTCTTTCATTAAGAGAAGCTTAGGTAAGATTCATAACATGATTTAAAAGAGGAGCTTTGCTTATATTTGATATATGTTTTAGTTCATATTTCCTTTTGAAATGAAAGGCTTCCAATATTTATTTTCTTAGCATGTAAAAAAAAAAAAATCATCTTATGAGGAAAAAAAAAAGAGAAAGGGTAAAATGTTATATCATTTGACTTATTTATTTGATGAATATTTTTCATATGATTATGATATACAATCCTTGATAATCTTGTTAAGATCATATGACATAAATATGCCTCTGTTTACAAAAGATGAATAGTATGGCTTTCAATGATATTTATCTTTTAAGTTGCTTTCATCTTCTTAAAAAGGGTAAAAAAAGAAAAAAGAAAAAGATGAAAATGAAAAATAAGGGAGAAAATAATGTCAAATGCTTTAATATGCTCATTTATCCTTTTTGTTGATATCAAATAAGGGGGGAAGATAATGTAAGGAAAAATATGCCACATGCTTAATATTTTGACATTTTCTTATCCTTGATGAATTAAATATTTATATCACATATTTATCTTTGGGGATTTGTCATCATAAAAAAAGGGGAGATTATTAACTCGTAAAGTTCAATATGATGAATTTTGATGATAAAAAATAAGTATTGCAATTGCAATGCATGTCTTATGCTAAAGTGATATATAATGTATTAGCTTTCATGCATATATATAATAGAAGTAAAGCAATAGAAGATCATTTCATGCTTAACTCAAGAAGAAATAAGGAAGAAATATAAGAAATAAGATGTAACTCAAGTATTGAAGGATAAAAATATTCAAGTTTTCAAAATTTGGAAGCATAAAAAAGAGTTTAGGGACTTCATTCATATTTTTTTTTTTAGGCTTAAACTTTCTTGTAAGATGAACTCATTCATAATATAAAGCTCATTAAATTAGTTGAAAATAGTTTGAGCAATTGCTATAACTATGATATCTATTTATATGTAAAAGATGTAACCAATCAGAGATATTACAATCAAATCCGAAATATTAATTGTAATCATAATCAAACTAGAAAAGAAACAATCTAAAATCTTCTAAATAACTTTCTAATATATTTTAACACTTCCCCTTAAGTTAGAGCATATATATCATATGCATCTAACTTATTACATATATGATTAATTCTTGATTTTTAGAGAGACTTAATGAAAACATTAGCTAGTTGACTATTAGAATTCATAAAAACAATTACAACTATTTTGAAATTATCTTTTTCTGAATGAAGTGGTAGTCAAGTTCAATGTACTTAGTTCTTTTATGAAAGATTGGATTTGAAGCAATGTATAATGCAATCTAATTATCATAAATAAGCTTCTTAGAACCTAATTTATATAGTTTGAGTTCTTGTAATAACTATTTCAACCACATAAGCTCACATGTGACTAATGCCAAAACTCGATATTTTGTATTTAACTAGATCTTGCTACCACACTTTACTTTTTACTCTTCTATGAAATAAGATTTTCCTCTAAAGAGAATACAATACTTGAAAGTGGATCGTCGATCACATGGTGATTTGACCTAATGTGGTTTCGATTTTCATACAATAATCCTTTTTTTTAACTTCCCTTAACGTATCTGAGAATTCGCATCACAACATCCCAATGAACTTTACAAAGGGAGTTAAGGAATTGATTTACTATACTTACAGCAAATGAGATATCAAGTCAAGAGATTGTGAGATAATTCAACTTCCAACAAGCCTTCGATATGTTCCTGGATCTGCAAAAGGCTCCCCCTTATTAGGCATAAGTTTTACATTTGGATCTATAAGTACATCAATTGATTTATACTCCATCATACATGTTTTACTTAGTATATCAAAAGCATATTTCCTCTGATATATAGAGATATTAGATCGAGATTGTGCTACTTTAATACCAAGAAAGTATTGAAATTTATCAAGATCCTTAGTTTGAAAATGATGAGACAAATATCATTTAAACTGGTCAATGCTGTTATGATCATCTCTTATAATTATTATATCATAAACATAAACAAATAGGTAAGATGCTTAGAAATAAAAGAGTGATAAAAGACAAAGTGATTAGCTTCACCTTGAGCAACAAATCCTGGTAGTTGTTCCATGTAAACTTCATCCTCAAGATCATCATGTAAGAAGACATTTTTAATATATAACTAATGTAAAGGCCAATGACGAATGGTAGATAGAGAGAGAAAAGGGTGAACTAAATTAATTCTTGCAACTAATGAGAAAATATCACCATAATCCAAACAAAAAATTTAAGTATAGCCTTTTGCCAGAAATCGAGCTTTTAATCAATCAATCTTTTCATTAGGATCAACTTTAATAGTAAATATCCAATGAGAACCAACTAAAAATTTACTAATAGGTGAAAACCCTAAATTCCATGTACCACTAGTGTGTAATGTAGTCATCTCATCCAACATTAATGCCACCCATGGTGAAAGAGAGTTTCTTGTACAATTTTAGGAATCGAAATAAAGGACAAGGCAAAAACAAAAGCATGATGAGATGCAGACAAATGATGATAACTTAAAAAATTATAAATAGGATATGAATTTCAAGTGGAATGGTTACCTTTTCAAAGTGTAATAGGAAGGTTGTTAAGATTCTCTAATGAATTAGATTTTAGAGATAAAACTAGAATAAGAGATGAGTCTATAAGGTCTTTTTCAATAATTTGGGTTAGTGCTAAATCAATTGAATTTTCAACAATTTAAGTTGGACTAAGTTGCCATTAATAAGTAATTAGAGGCTTATCTTGTGAAAATGTTACAAGTGTAGAATCATAAAAAGGAATAAATAATAGCTCAGTTATAGGAATGGATTTTGTAAAAGAGGAGGAAAATGGAGAATACTCATAAAATGTGATATCAATAGAGGTAAAAAATTTATGTAATGTTGGTGAATAAAAATTGTAGCCTTTTTGCAATCTTGAATACCTTAGAAAAATATATTTGATGGATTTATGGGATAATTTATCTTTTCTTAGAGAAAGATCATGAACAAAATAAGTACATAAAAAAACTTGAAAAGGAAGTTTGCATATAAGTTTTTTTGGAAAAAAAAAGAGAGTGAGGAACTAGATCATTTAAAACAAAAGAAGCCATACGATTGATTAAATAACATGCACTTTGAACAACATCTGCCTAAAAATGAAAAGGAACTTTTGCATGCATCAAAAGAGTTCATGCAGTTTCAATTAAATGTCGATTCTTTCTTTTAACAATGTCATTTTATTAAGATGTATGTGGACATATGAATTGATGAAAAATGCCTTTGGAGGACAAAAAAGAAAAGGAAGATGTAGAAAAATATTCTCAAATATTGTCACTCCAAAATATGTGAATTTTTAAACCAAATTGATTACGTATTTCAAAATAAAAAGACTTAAAAATTGAAAAAAAAATTCAGAATAATCTTTCATTAAATATACCAAGTGCATCAACAGTAATTATCAATAAATATAATGAAATACTAAAAATCTAAAATTGAGGTAAAACAATTAGGACCTCAAATATTAGAATGAACAATAGAAAATAAAGACTCAGCTCTATTTGAAGTTCTACTAAGAAATGAATTGCATATATGCTTATCGAATTGACAAAACTCGTACTCTAAAAACTCGAGTTGAAAAATTAGGAATCGTTTTATAAAGTTTTCCAATACTTGGATGTCCTAAATGGTAATGCAGTAACTGGAAGATTCAGCAACAACACAAATTACTGGAAAAGCTAGTTTGATGTAGTAAAGTTCTTATGACTCATACCCGAAACCAATTATCATTCCTGTACTCCAACCTTATATAACAAAAGAATCAACAACAAAAATCACAAAATAATTAAGAGTATGTGTAAGTGAACTAATTGAAATTAAATTAAGAGATAATCAAGTATATAAAGAACTAATTGTAGTGGTAAAGAAGGAAGGAATTTTACTTGGCTGATACCTTAGGCAATAGTCTTATATCCATCAGCTAAAGTAATTATAGGAAGAGGTTTCTTGGTGCAATTAAATTGAGTAAATAAAGATTGATTACCAATTATGCAATCGGAAGCTCCTAAATCAAGTACCCAAAGGCCAAAGGATGTTGATGCTGAATGAGATTGATGTGTTATATGATTACTAGACAAAAAGAAAGAAATAATACCACATATGGAACTCATGATGGATGCTTCTAATTTATTTTCTTTCTTTTTCTCTCTCTTTTTTCAAAGAGAAACTGATCTAACTATTTAAAAAAGTAAAGTTTCCTTTCTTAGATTGATGAATTAAGACCACAGGCAGAGTCAGCAAAAAAAAGGGACTAAGCTATGACAATGCATATAGCTCCCGCGCAAGTACAGAGGTAGTGTGTGTAACTTGCACGTTTCATGAGGTGGCACATGTGATGCACACACTAATGGCTCTTGTTGGAAAATGACCAACAAACGGGTCTGTGCAATTGATTTCATGAAAAACCTTGTAACGCTCCAGGAATAATGGCAAATGGTTGCAAAATGTTGTGCTATCTAATTTTGGGTTTTGTATTCTATTTATGAGTTTCTATGTTTTGTCTCAGGGTTTCTAGGTTTTTAGGTTTTGATGCTAAAATTTCTAGATCTCTGGTTTCTATGTTTTCTTTTTGGATTTCTAGGGTTTCAGGTTTTGATGCTGAAACTTTTGAAATTAAAAGATGGCTGTAAAAGTAAAAGCAAAAGTAAAATCCCTTCATGCGAGAGCTCTACTATCATATTGAATTGGTTGAAAATGACTTGAGCAATTACTACAACCATAATATCTATTTATATATAAAAGATGCAATCAATCAAATATATTACAATCAAATCTGAGATATTAACTATGATCATAATCAAACTAGAAAGGAAATAATCCAAAACCTTCTAAAATAACTTCCTAATATATTCCAACAAAGCTTAAACATATTTTACATAACCTTAACTTGATTAAGATGTTTTAAAAAAGATAACCCACAATCATGATCTAACAAAATAGTCTATGTGACATTTCAAAAACTAAGATATGAGGTTTTTTATTTTTTCAATTTTGACCTTTAGTCACTCTTTTAAACATATCTTACAAATTACTTATGATTTGATTGTGAAATTTTATAGACTTAAAAACAAATTTTCATGGATTAGTCTTTGTTTAAAATGATCAACATTTGAAAAAGTTATAAATTTTACAAGTTAAGTCTCAAAAACAATTTTTTACAATTTACTCTTTATGATCTTTGCTCATTGTTCTAATTATATTCTAAAAATTATATAAGATATGAGCATGAAAGTAGTTTTATTTTAAAATAAACTCCAATAGCTCTTTAATAATAGATCATTTACTTAAAATAGACTTAAAATAAAGAACTTTTGATCTTTTAAAGTTAATCTCGTAATTCTGTTTGTGAGAATTGATTGCCCAAATAATTCTAGTCAGACAAAAGCTAAAAATTTCATTAGAATCGATTGTACAACAATTCTTCTTGTCCTGGAGCGCAAATAATAACTATAAACAATTAGTTTTCATTTCTAAGTGTTCCAAATGACTATAATACCTCATAGGTTTCTTATATAAACTAAGAAACATTAAATACGACATATAGAAAGCCTAAACTTAATCTTTTAATATCATTTTACTTTTTCTTTCATCCAAGTCATGATATAAGCTCTTTTTTGTAAAATTTATCAATTTTAAGAGTTTCATTCGTTTCATCCACTCTATAAGAGAGGTTATCTGTGTTGTTTATCATCTTTCATCATATTTTATTATATTTTGGATGAGAAATCCTAAGGAAACCAAGAATGATATATCTCTCAAAGATTAAAAGCTGAGTAAAGAATCTAAAAAAAAAGTTCATTGTATTAAAAAAAAAGATTATAAGACTTCTTTAAGTGTCGATTGAAACTTCAAATAATAGTAGATTGAATACAAGCTTAAAGAATAAATATACACCTTAAAGAGGATATTTAAGGGGAAAATCACTATAACTTCTCATATTTGATCTCTCTACCCTCCCTCTCTTCATATTTAATTGCATGCTTTCTTTTTATTAATTAAATTTATTAAATATATTATATTTCAATGTTGCTAGGATGATTGAATAATTGAAAGAAAAATCTATTTATACACAAGCTTCTTGATAATATATCTATGCATAATTAATGAATTTGTTGAATATATTATATTATAATGACTATCTTGACATTTAAATGACCAAAGCATAAAAAAATGTATATTTATATATGAGCTTCTTAATGATTTATCTATGTATAATTGAATGAATTAATTTATACAAGTTCTTTAATGCTTATATTGATAATTAGTTTATGCTAATGTTTAGATAATTAAATGAATGAGTGACATATCTATCTATGCATGTATTTCTTAATTTGTTTATCCATAATTGAATAATTTGATTTACATTAATTTTTTGAACTATTATATCTTAAGTGCCAATTTTTTTTCATAAAAGTCTTTTGAATTTGTTTGATTAAAATTATTCTCATAACTTTACAAAATTAAAATATTTTAAAGAAGAATTTTAAAAATTGTAAAAGTTCTAAAAACACTCAATTCACCTTACTTTTGGGAGTGGACTACCTTGACCTACATTTATGCAAATAAGCATGACCCAAATGCCAACATAAATTCCAAGATTACATGCACTGTCCCAAATCTGTGAAGTCCCCATCAATATCTTGAAGAATGGACCAATTTACTCCTTAAAGACTTCAGTAAACCACAAAACACTATTTTTCTCACTAAAGGGCTTAATGAATTAATTTGCATTACACTCCATAATCAAAGTAGAACTATAAATGAGTTGAGATAAATGAAAAAAACAATTATATACAAACTACACATTTTGAACTAGACATGTTTTCTAAGACAATTAATTCAACACATAATTTCATCCAAACCAAGTAAGCACAAAAAATAGAAACAAACTTCTTAGTGAAAAATTGAAATACTTTCTTCTAAAAAAAGTCACATTATATTAATATGGATGTCTAAAACTTTCTATCACAACAATGATATAATGAAATGACTAAAAGTTTAAAACATAACCTATCTAATAATTTATTGTTCATTAATATCCACTACAATGTTTCAAGCAAAAGTCTATGTTTCATTATCTAACTAATCAAATTTTTGCAACTTGCTTGTTATATTTAAAAGTAGAACTTGACATAGAAGTATGATGAAATAAAATAATGGATATTTGGTCTTCAATTGGTTTGTATTCTAGATGATTGAGATTGATATTCATCAATCAGAAAACAATACTTTTTAATCCCCGATAATTGCACTAATTCTTTTATTATTCATCTAAACCTTTAAAACAAAGTTAAAGCTTCTAGCTAGTACCTATATGTATGTTTAGCATAAACTAAAATTAAGTTTTGAGCGAAATAAAATAAAGTGAAAAGTGTCTTAACAACAAAGACATATCTACAATTTGATAATTGTAAGTTATAAAAAAAAATAAGAAAACTATATTTTACCCCCTTCAACTATGGGGTTATCGAATTTTAACCACTTTAACTATGAAAATTTAGATTTTTCATCCTTCAATTTTATAAAATTTAAATTTTACCTCCACCGTTACTAAGTTAATGGCTATAACACTTAGTAACGATTTTATATAACCTAGCGGCAGTTAGAAACTGATACTATTATCTTAATGGTAATTCATAACAACTTATAAATAAAAAATTTTAAAAAAATTAGTAAAAATAGCAACAATTTTTAACCACTGCTATTATATTTCACTTAGCAGTAATTTTTCTAACAGATTTCATTAAGTTAGTAACGGTGGAAGTAAAGTCCAAGTTTTACAAAGTTTAAAAGGATAAAATTTAAGTTTCAATAGTTGAAAGGGATAAAATTCAATAATCCCATAATTAAAAGAGGTAAAACGCAATTTTTTCAAAAAAATATGTGCAAAACATTCAAAGCCATCACATACAAATTTGGGTTTGAATTCAAAATAATCTGAGAACAGGTGGATGGCTTATAGGAAATTTACAAAATTCTTATGGATTTAAATCTGAATGTCTATTTTTTAACCCTATTTATATATCTTAATTTCAGCATTCCTATAAAAAGTCATGAGAAAATATGCAGAGCAATCTAAGATGAATTCTAATTTGACTTCAAACCAAAACTAATAACAAATGGTACATAATCTGCTTATGAAATTTATATGGCTCAAAGCTTGCATGTCTTGTTTTTAAATAAATATATGGATCTTAGTTAACCTATTTCAATCCAAAGTCATGAGTAGAATATTAACAATTGCCTAAAATACTAATAATCTGCAAGTTGTCTTAAGTTTAATTATTTTTTGTATAACATTTATTTAAATACAAAATCAAGGTCAGCTAATTGATCCCTATTATTGAGTTCCCTGACTAGCCATCAAGGTCCTGTATACCATTTAAATTCACAATCACATTTATACATATATTATGCCAATTCACATTCATATATTAATAGTCATGTTGAATAGTAGACAAATCAAAATACAAGTATCACATTTTGGCAATAGCTGTCAATCAAATTTATCTTGCTTAGTTTGGACTAGACATTATAGACTTCATCATAAAATGCAAGCATGTTGCTTATGCTGATTAAATTCCACTCAAACAAATGATTAATTCAACTTAGAGAAATTAAAGTTTGTTTTCATTACTTCACTACCCAAGTATTTCTACTATAAAATGGGCATATTGATTCTACAAAAAGCCTAACCCAATTCCATAGAATCTCTCACCTATTATGCTTAATTTTTTTTCCGTGCAATAGTAACAATAAGGATTACAAGGAATAAATATACAAATTTGTTGGGAGTATTTCAATAGGCTCATGAGTTTTTATCCTCCTATAACTATTACAAGTTAGCCTAAACAATTCACTACTTATTGCACAAAATTTGAGTTGATATCCTTGTTTCTTCAATTGTTGCAAATCTTCCCATGCTCCAATGTGGTGCCTAAGTCTAATTCCTCTTTCTAGACATATGGCTTGGGAATTTTTCTAGAAAACAAATTTTAAAGACATATCATTCCTCAATTTTCTAGTTCCTCTAATCTATTGGATCCATTGATGAATTGCTATTAATAAATCCATGGTAACTGTAGTTGGTATCCTTCTATTCTTTATCACTCTGTTTAGCAATCTAGTGAATCTAATTTTGATAGATAACTAATAGTTTAAAGTTTCTCTGATATGTACCTGATTTTCTCTCCTTAAACCACTTTGATCCCCATGCATAAATCTTGAAGTCACCTGTTATGCTTAAGTAGGATTTCATCAGCCTCATTTTTTCTCTAATATTCCCCGTTAGTTCGCTTAATATGTCACTACATCTCTAATATTCCCCGTTAGTTCGCTTAATATGTCACTACAACAATAACTCGTAAGAATTTATTGATAGCTCCCCTCTCACTTGGTACATCTGTCAACCCAATAAGGCATATAATTTGTGTAGGACTTACCATAGTTAATATATACAAAGGCCAGAGAAAAAGATGGACTTCTCCAATGAACCACCCAAAAGTAATACAGTTCAACAAATATAGGCATACATCGCGGGGTTATCAGTTTTCCTCTTGTACAATACTTACCTTTTGGAAAGAGAAGAGGGCAAAAAAAGGGAAAAACCTTCATTTTCGTGTAGTTTTATCATGCTATCACCTAAAAATAGTTTTGAGATGATCCCCATCTACTACACCGAACCCCGTTCTGTCAAGTGGTTGGGTGCATATTACTCAAGCCAATTCTTTCTTTCTATTTACAGGCTTATTCAATTAAGAGACATCTTTCATTGGTAGAACTTTATGGAGCAAATTTTATACTAGACTATTCTTGCATCAGTTACATTTTGACAAAATCATCATATTTTCTTGCCCATTTCCTTTGATTGTTATTCTTTAAGTACTATGCATAATGAGATTAACAAATCTAAAATCTCTACACTACTTTTTCTCATTTTAAGCTTACATATAACAACATTGCATTGTCTTTTTACACAATACCTCCTCATCTACCACAGCCTTGCCAAATTAAAGAATTTCCTGATATTGGCCAGCAACCAGCACCAAAATTAAATTCCACCTTTTTCGATGTTGGTTTAAGGGCAGCACCATCCCCAACCCCAGCCCATCAAGTATTTCAAAGCATACGCATGCACAGTTAGTGCCTGGATATTGTCTTATTTTTTCTTAGGGCTGCAGCATAAGTTCAGCACTTGTTCATCAACATCTTACAAGATTAGGACATAGATCACCATCAAATAATATTTTCTCGTTCTCATTTTGACTCACCAAGACCGGTGCACACAGCAAAAAGTAACACCACAATTACAACTATAGCTTTGCTTGGCTACTAAACATCAGGATAACCAAGTAAATCCATCTAAAAGACGAACCAACAAAATTTGACAGGAAATTATTCATAACAAGCATCTGCCCTTAGCGAAGAGACAAATTCATCTGCATTGATCTTACAAACCAGTCAGCATCTTCTCTATTCTTTTACCCCCAAAGAGCATCTTTTTTCCTTGTATTTTGGTTACACTTCTCTGAATCTACTATATATATGCCTAGAAACCGTTTTTTAGCCTGTTCTGCATGTTTATTTACTAGTTCTCAACATTTGTTAAGATAAAGTTATTCTTTGTTTCCTTTTCTCCCTTCAACACTTACTCCATAAGTTACCACCTAGTGTCTACGCATGATGATATGAAACCAACACTTTGCATAAACCAGTATTTATAATTTTAACAAAACTGGTGTTAATAATCATTCTCACTAAACTAGCATTCCAAAACTGTCTTTTATACTCAAACCAGAATTTTTATGGCAAAACGAGTGTTTTGTAGCTAATCAGAATTTTATAAATACACCATTCTTATATAACTAAACCAGAATTTTACAATTAAACCGGAGCTTTTGCTACTCAGCACATGCATAAATTTAATAAAATCCCATTGAGCAAGGTTATCCAACCGTTTAGTTAAAAAAATAATTTATCCAGCCAAAATTAATTCTTGAATATTATTAATTCTACAACATATCCCATACCTAGTCATAGTAAAGTTCCACTGTATGAGTGCAGCAACTTAATTTACCTGATGAATGAGAATTGTTGATGGTGTCATTCTGGGCATGGGCATAGCATTCACCTCTATAACCAAAACCTACAGTATTGGGTATGACCATAAAACTAAGAAAACAGACGCACAATTAGTTCATGTTATAAAACTCTGCAGGTTAGACTCTCCATAGAACACTGTGATGCACTACGACACGGATGTCAGATCAGCATATGGGTGACTAAAGCTTATAGCAGTACTACTCTCACCTCAAATCCCACACCAAGGCCTACACCTCCACCCAATGTAACGTCGTACAAAATTGTGGGACCAAACTTTGTGCACGGTTGCTTTTAGAGGGTTCACACTTTATCTGTGATTGTGGATCTTGGCATATGGGAAAATAATTTTTCTAAGGATTATTGTAGAGAACACAAATTCTGTGCCCCATGTATGTGCTAGACTACTAGTTCAGGACAGATATTGACGGTTTCTTCACCAAGCGTCTAAGATACTTAAACTACATTTCAAGGCACATGATACATTCACAAAGTATCACGTGGAATTGATGGCAACATTTATTATATCAACTTCAGAGACAGAAAGTAGAAGGTGATCAACAAACCTCTCTATTGTCAACATTGATGTATGCATCATCAATGCAAGAAAATCCTTCTAATTGTAGAATGTTTGCAATGAGTTCAATATGTTGTTTAGATCTCTCCAAAGCTTCCATGCCATGACATTTAAAAACAAAAAGGATAATTAGAAGTATTAGGGTAAAAATATAGGTAGTTCATGAGTGCATTGCATACTTTAAAAACAACAGTTAATCAAAATATACAATTATTGTGAAAATAATAATAAGATCTAAAAGTGAAATGTAGCCAGCAAACTACCAACAAGGAACTCTGAAACCCATATTATAGTTGAACTAGCGTTAAAGCAAAGAAATGGCTACAACACCAAACATAACAAACCTTTAAATAACAGATGTTGGATTTATATTGTCAACTCATACTTTTAAACAACCTCAAGTGAATCAAATCAGCAGATATTGAGACAACTTTGTATTGCAACCATGCATAGTATATCAAGGAAGAGACATTAAATTAATTCTTAATACTTTTCCTTGACATAAGGAGTCTAGGCAGTGTCTGTATTATTACAGAAGGCATAAGAATTATGAATCTATTGTATCTTAGAATCTTAACTAGAATTGTATTGAATCATACAATTCACAACTTGAATCCTACAATCCATACAATTTGTCTGATTCTTGGATTTATAATCAAGTTGTAACACAACCCAGCCAAATTTTACAAAATTGAACTTTAGAAACCTTAATTTGCCCTTTATTTTCATTATAATGATATTTTTTTTATGATTAGCAAACATTATTTGGCTATTTTGTAATACACTTACATGCTTTATTACTCTAATATTAATTAAATATCTATTTCGACGTCAATTTAATTACTTCCAAATTATTTAGTTATTTTTTTATGTATATAATTTTAAGCTTATTTTAAATCTGGATCATGAATCTTACGATTCAAGATTTGATTCAATTTATAATTCAAATTACTGATTTTTTTATTCATGATTCGATTCACAATTTAACAACCTTCCTACAGCCTATAATCAATGAAAAAATTCAGATTGTTCTTTAAATATCAGTGACTTGCTTGAGCAGAAAATGGTTTAATAGAAAGCCGTGCATCCAAGTGAAAAACTCATGCTGTAAGCCTTAGTGTCTGTCATTAGAACATGAAAAGAAATGCAAGCAGGGTATACAACTCTCAAATAAACAAGTTAGAATTATGTGCAAATGGACAATTTATTTTCACAAGCATGTTCAGATGTCAAGAACAAAGATGTGGTATTTTCTTATATCCTAAAGAAGAGAAAGACTTCATACTTACAGCAATGACCAAACTGTTCAATCCCTCACATGATTTGCTAGCTATCAAATATCCTTGCCAGATGCATTATACTTGTTGAGGCAAGCAGACATGGAATTACCTCATGCTGTAAGCACCAAGGATGTAATCTCAGACATAATCGTAAGTTATCACTTTACTTACGATTTTATTGAAGCACTAAGGCTGTAATCTCAAACATAATTTTATCTATATCACTTTGCTCAAGAATTATTGTTTTAGGGTTACATATGCAACAACAACAACAACAACAACAAAGCCTTATCCTACTAAGTGCGGTCGGCTACATAGATCACACGATGCCATTGGGTTCTATCAAAAGCCAAGTCTTCAGTGATATTATTTACCAAGAGATCCCTTTTTATAACTTCCTTTAATGTCCTCTTTGACTTCCCTCTATACTTTTTCACAGGGCTAAAGATCATGTGATCAACTCTCCTTACTGGTGCCTCCAATGGCCTTCTTTACACATGGCCAAACCACCTTAATTGATTTTCTATCATCTTCACTTCAATAGGTGTCACGCCAATATGCCCTCATATACAATCATTTATTATCTTGTCTTTTCTTATATGAGCACACATCCATCTTAACATTCTCATTTTTGCTACCCCCAGTTTTTGCTCTTGTTGTCCCTTTAGAGCCCAGCATTCATTACCATAGAGCAAAACTAGTCATATAACCAAGGTTGTCAAAATCATAGATCTTACCTAAGATCAGATGAGGTAGCTAAGATCGTAATTCGTAGGATCGTAAGTAGGATCGTAAGATCTTACCTATACTGTAAAAATACATAAATTTATATATATATGCTTCCTAAAATATTAAATATAGGCAAAATAATTCCAAACATCTATAATTTAGATAAAATAAAGGTCTTATACAATAAGCAAAAGTTCTTTAACATGTTGTAAATCACAAACAACATGAGCAATGTCAAAATTCAAACATAACAAGTTAACAACCATACATAAAACAAAATTCTAGAGGTTTATCATATAAGCAAGTCATTGACATTAAAAACATCCATGATTTCATCTTCCATGGGATCTTGATCATCATTGTCAATGTTCTCCTCTTCTTCTATTTCATCATCATCATCCTAAAGGTCTAGATCCAAATAATCTTTAGATGCACCATCTACATTGCTACTAACATCCCCAACTTCATCATTTTCATTTGCCACCTCTAGGTCATGTGCACCATTATCACCATCTAACTCCAACCCTACATTAGTAGATAAATTTTCATCATCCTCCACAATCCACTCATCATCAGAAGAAACACAATCTATATCATAATTCATATCTTTGCCAACATGTTTCCTCTCCATTAATTTGGAGTTGTACATGACAAAAACAAGATCATTCATTTTCTTTTGGTGTAGACGATTCCTTCTCTTTGTGTGAACCTAAACAAATTAGGGAAAAAAAGAAATGAGATTTATTTGCAAAAACAAATATACATAAACTCATAATCTATAAAATTTTACCATCTCAAAAGCACTCCAATTTCTTTCACATCCAGAAGAACTGCAAGTCAAACTCAATATCCTTATTGCAAATTTTTGCAATTCTGGATGTTCATATCCATATTAATCCCACCATTCAGCAGGTGCTTTTTGAGTCCTCATATTTTTTGCTGCTCTACTACCAAAAAATCCTCTTGCATGTTTGAAATCTTCAAGTTGTGTATCAATTTTATTGAACTCCTCATCATCAGGCACCATCCTCTCCATACATTGATACAATCCTCGTTTAACTTCTCTATCTGCTTTGAAATCATTACTATAATGGAAGTGAGGATTCAAGTAATAGGTTGCAGCATGCAAAGGCCAATGGAGTTAAGCATCCCATCTTTCATCAACAATATCCCACAATGGTTGGTAGCTAAAAAAATTACATAAATCAAATTAAATTTTGTTTATATGTGTAAGAAAAAAAATTAGATTATTGAATATCTAAGTAAACTAAAAAATAACTTATATTTACCTTTTTTTGACATTTTTAAAATTTGCTTGTAGTTTCTCTTTAGCACGGTCCATCTCCTCATAAATAAATCCCATGGCTGGTCTTTCATCTGAATCCACCATACAAAGCACTTTGATAAGAGGATAGGCAGCTTTCAAGCATGTCATAATATTTTTCCAAAACCTACCATCTAAAACATAATTCTCAACCATCTTTCCATCCTTTATTTTTGCAAAACAGCTAGAACTCCATTGTGTAGACCCAAACATTGCTGTCAAAGCTCCTTTATTATCCAAAAGACAACCCAAAGTCAAATAAGCAGTAGCAAATCGAGTAACAGCTGGCCTAATCAAGTCTTTCCTTTAGTGAAGGTCTTTAGCATGGAAATCAATAAAGCTCTTGAATAAATGAAGGTTATGATTTTTCTTCCCTTTTTTATTGTCTCATTGTGAACCTTGATTTTTTTCTCAAAATCTTCTAACATCAAATCAATACAATGTGCTGCACAAGGAGTCCAATACAGTTTCCTCCTTTTCTCCATTAACATTTGCCCAGCTGCTTTATAATTTGCAGCATTGTCTATGACAACTTGGACAACATTTTCTTCACCAACTTCTTCTACAACTTCATCTATCATTTTGAAAATTTTATCTGCTGTTTTGCATATGTTTGAAGCATCTACAGATTTTAGAAACATTGTCCCTTTAGGGTTATTGACCAGAAAATTACAAATAGATCTTCTCTTCTTATCAGTCCATCCATCTGTCATAATTGTGCATCCAATTTTCTTCCATTCAGCTTTGTGCTCTGCTAGTAATTCTTCTGTACGCGGGTCATCTCTTGCTTCAAGTACTTTTCTCTAATCTCATGATATGATGGTGGCTGGAATCCAACTCCATATTTTCCAATCAAGTAGCACATCTTCTCAAATTCAGGATTCTTTATACAATTGAAAGGTATGGCACTTGTGTAGAAAAATTTGGCAACTTGTTGACATGTTTCTTCTCTTAAATTCTTCTTATACATCTGATTAATAGTTGATTGTGTGCTTGGATTTGTACTCCTCTTGAATATAGATGGCAATGCCACATCCTTCTCCTTTCCTCCATTATTAGTATCCTCCATGCTATCCTCTCCTCCATCAAACCCATGCCTTTTTTTAGAACTTGATTTTTCCTCCATATCAATCAAAATCTGCAACATAAGTTTCTTTACATCATCAAGAACAGAAATGCAAGCACCAATATCCTTTTTTGTACAAGCCAAATGATGCTTTAACCGGTAGACACCTCCTGTTAAAGTCTTCTCACAATATTTGTATTTAATCTTTCTAGCATCATTTTCAACTTCATAACCATGCTGCCATCCTATATCACTTCTATTTCCTGAAGCATTTTTACGTACAATCTTTTTACTTGTACCTGTACTCCCACTTGCACTTGCACCACCAGATGAAGCCATTTTTTAGCTTCAAAAATATCAGAAATCCAGGTAATATATCCTATATTATAGAAATCCAAGTATGTCTACTCTTAGTCTCTTACGATTTACCTCCCAGGTCCCAGCAGAAGTGCAGAACAGACGTCCTCTGTTTTCCCCTGTTCGGAGTTCAGCTCTTGTGTATCTGAGCAGCGTCTTCTCTGGCAACGTTCTCTTCTTCGGCGACGGATGGGTGTCCAATAGCTCCAAGCAATCCGGCAACGTTCTCTTCTTCGGCGATGTTCTCTTCTTCTTCTAAGTTGGATTTTCTGATTAGGGATTTTTGGATTTCGGGAATTCGGGAATGGGCTGAATGTGTTTTTTCTTAAAACTTTAAACAAAAACGCAGTCGTTTTGAGGGAAATCAGAAGCAATATCTACCCTTCAATGGGATCGTTTGACACGCACGATTCAACCGATCTTACGGTGAAAATCGCGATCAGGCAACGATCCCACCGTCTGCGATTTTTCTCTGGGATCGAACTCGGATGGCTGTGTTTGAGACGTAAAATCGCACGATTTTACAATGTAAAACGCAATTTTGACAACCATGCATATAACAGTCTGATAAAACTTTCCTTTGAGTTTAGTAGGTACTTCACGGTCACAAATTACTCCAGATGCCTTTCTCCATTTTAACCATCCAGCTTGTATTCTGTGTGTGACATCTCCGTCAATTTCCCCATCGCTTTGTAAAAAAGATCCCAAGTACTTAAATTTAGATATTTGCGGTACGATATGATCTCCAATTCTTATCTCTAAATCATTTCTATCCTGCTTCTTGTTAAACTTGCAATGCATACACTCCGTCTTACTCCTACTCAAGCGAAAACCTTTTAATTCCAACGCCTGTCTTCAAAACTCCAATTTATAATTAACCTTTTTTCATGATTCCTCAATCAAGATTATATCATCTGCAAATAGCATACATTTAGAAATATTCTCTTGTATGTCCCTAGTAAGAACATCTAAGACTAGATTAAACAAGTAAGGACTCAAAGTTGAACCCTGATGTAAACCTATCCTTATAGTGAAGTCCTTTGTCTCTCCTCTAGGAGTTCTTACACTTGTAGTTACTCCATCGTACATGTCCTGTATAGCCCGAATATATACGACACGGACTCCTTTCTTCTCCAAAGCCTTCCACAACACTTCTCTTGATACCCGATCATAAACTTTTTCTAGGTCAATGAAAATCATATGTAAATCTTTCTTTACTTTGATACCTTTCCATCAACCCTCGTAAAAGATAAATAGCCCCTGTTGTAGACCTTTTTGGCATAAATCCAAATTGGTTCTCTACAATCTTAGTCTCGTCTCTCAATCTATGCTCAATCATTTTTTTCCATAACTTCATAGTATGGCTCATAAGTTTTATCCCTCAATAGTTTGCACAATTCTGAATATCTCTTTTATTTTTGTATATAGGCACCAAAATACTCTTTTTCCACTCATTTGACATTTTCTTAAACTTCAAAATCTCATTAAATAACTTGGTCAGCTAAAAAATACCTTGCTCTCCTAAATATTTCCAAACTTCAATAGGAATACCATCCAGACTAACGGTTTTACCATTATCCATCCTCCTAAGAGCTTCTTTTACCTCTCCAACTCGAATCCTACGATAATAAGCTAAATTCTGTTCATTTTCTTGGGTTTCTAATCCTCCCATATCCCTAGTCACTCCTTGCTCATCATTAAAAAGCTTATAAAAGTACTTCTCCCATCTTTCTTTGATATCTTCATTTGTGAGTAGAACTTGTTCTTCTTCATCCTTAATACACCTTACTTGATCCAAGTCTCTTGATTTTCTTTCCCCATTTTTAGCAAGCTTGTAAATCTTTCGTTCTTCATTCTTTGTCCCTAAATCTCGATAGAACTCCTCAAAAGCTTTAGATCGTGCTTCGCTTACTGCCTTTTTGGTCTCCTTCCTAGCCATCTGATACCTTTCCCAATTCTTCACATTGTCACACACATGCAAAGCCTTAAAACATTCCCTTTTGATTTTGACCTTTTCCTGCACACTTTCTTTCCACCATCAAGATTCTTTATCTCTCCGTCCAAAACCTTTTGATTCACCCAAAATTGTCTTAGCAACCATCCTAACCCTTTTAGCCATCGCATCCCAAATATGGTTAGCACTTCCTTATACTACCCAATTACCTTCCTTCAATAATATTCTCTTAAAAGTCCTCTGTTTCTCATCTTTGAGCTGCCACTATTTAATCCTTGGATTTATAACTTGTTGTTTCTTCTTATTATGGAATTTAAAAAGGATATCGAGGACCAAGACTCTATGCTGTGTAGTAAGGCTCTCCTCCAGAATTACTTTGCAATCCTTACAGATTTTTCTATTTGAACTCTTTACCAAAAAGAAATCAATTTGTGACCTTGAAGTTCCATTCTTGTACGTGATTAAATGCTCCTCTCACTTCTTAAAACAAGTGTTCGCAATCTTAAAATCATATGTCATAGAAAAATCAAGAATGGATTGTCCCTTCTCATTTAGCTCTCCATAACCAAAACCTCCATGCACTCCCGAAAAATGCCTTGCCTCACTACCAACATGTCCATTTAAATCCCCTCCAATGAAAGTCTTTTCTTCTTGTGTAAATCCTTGAACCAAACCTTCCAGGTCTTCCCAAAACTTCTCCTTCAAATGTATCTCCAATTCTATTTGTGGTGCATAGGCACTAATAATAGGGTTACATATGTAACAAATTTAACAAAATGCAACAATTCTGTCACTTGGTCATCAACAAAGATCCCAATATAATCTTGATGAATTTTAGACTGGAACCTAAACAGTGAAATATTCTAGAAAGATAAAAATGACTTTCCAGGAGAAACATATGTCTTTCTCCAATGCAAGCATAAAAGATCTTTCGGTAAAATTGCTTTAAAAGAAAAAGACTTCACAAGGGCAGGAATTACATTCTTGATTGAAAGGAATGCTCAATCAACTTCTGAGGAAGTCTAGTGGTGCATTTGGAAGAGAAAAAATGGAGTGAAAAGAGAGGAAGTGGGAGACTATCCTCAAAAAGTGAATAAACTAAAAATGAGAAAATAATCACCTGTTTCCTCCCTTTCCCCTCCATTTACTCTTAAACAAGCCATTAGTATCAAATTTTGAAGTTCAATAGACAGCAGGCATATTTTGAAGCTCAATAGGGACGAAACAGATCTGAGGCACAACAGCTGCTGGCAAACAACCAAATGCTTTAAGACTCCAGTATATGGTCAGCCGAAACTTAACCAAGCTCAACCTAAAATGATGAGAACCTTCTGATCATGCCCTCAATTTCCTTTCTACCTTTGGCCATTCAACTTACCAATGCTGGATGGAAGAACAAATGCATCACCTGCCATTTAAACCTTGGAACTGTCAGTTTGTGCAATGTGTGCAAATGACAAATCTGAGACCAAACACTTCTGCTATGTCAGTCTTCCTTTTTCAAATTAGCACCTCCTATGAAAACAAAAGACTGCAAAGCATCCGTGCTAAGCTCTGAGAATTTTTTTTCAAGCATGATATTGACGAAAACATCCCTCTTTTTCCTACACTCCAACTGAAAGGCTATAAAGACTACAAGAGCTTTCAATTTCTAATTTTTTGCATATAATGAACTCTTGTATGCATGTAATTCTTCTTTCATTTTTATCATTGTAAAAAGCACCATATCAATGAACCATATGTTGTCAACTGGATAATTGGAACAAAGAAAGATTTTCTTTTCTTTCCAATGAAGCAGAACAAGGATCTTCAATTGTGTTAGTTTTCCAGTTGTAACTTCTAACACTAGAGTATTGCTCCAACATGATGGAGCTTCCCATTGCAAATATTTCATGTTTCTTGGATATTCTTTCCAATACACACAGTGAGTTAAATACTGGTGATGTTTATTTTTTAAAAAATGGTTAAGCAGTGATGTCTTGACTCTCGATCAATTCCTAATTCAGTATCTATTTCAATGCTCGATCCCATTACAAGCAAAGCTTTAGAAAATTTCAAAAGAGATCTTCACCTGCAGAAAATTTGAACCAGTAGCTTTTAGTTCTCATCACCCTAATATGTCTCGTATATGGTTTGAGACAATGTCTGCCACTATCTCAGGTGAAAACCTTCTAATCATGTCCTCCCTTGCCTTTTTGCCTTTGCCTTTAGCCTCATTGAGATTATCCAAGACATACCTCATCAAAACTTGAAGCTTGCTCACAGAAGGTTCAGCCCAAAGATGTCCTTTGAATGGCCCTTCCATTACTTTGCTCATTCTATCTACAGGTAGTAAATAGCTATTATCATCCGTCAGGTATTCAGTCGGTCCAGACCAATTTGTGGCAATTACTGGCAATGACATTGACATGGCTTCCACAAGAGGTCTCCCCCATCCTTCTCCTCTGGAAGGGAGAACAAAGGCATCAGCTGCCTTGTAAATACGTGGTAAGTCAGTTTGTGCTATGTGGAAGTCAATGACATGGATTGGTGTCCAACCACTAACTGGTTCTTCTATATCAGATTCCTTCACAAAATCCAAGATTTTGCTCCCAAAATCCTTGTCAGTGTGATATGGGTTTGTTAATAGGTATAAAGCAACCTTGTCAACCTTTGAGAATTCCTTCAAGTACGATTTCAGTAAAACATCCCAACCTTTCCTATGTTCCCACTTAAAAACGCTTAAAAATACAAACCTATTTTTTATAATATAATTTTTCGTACCACCCAAAACCTGTTTTGAGATAGAACCAAGATCCAGGGGCCCATACTTGCGTGGATCAAAGAACTTCACATCAATAGGCTGAACGACTTTCACAACCTTAGATGGATGAACCCCACTTTCTATAAATGTGGACTTATGAAACTCTGTGGGAACCCATACATAATTCATCCTGTCACAGCGCTTCACATGTTCAGGATTCACCCTATCAGTCTCAAACATGGTCCTGCCAATTACAGACTTGAAATTTTGGTAAGCATTTGGTGGGCAAGGGAAAGTTTCAAATAGTGGAGGATACCAAGCACCAGGCTCACTATGACACACTACAATAGTCTCATTCATTCTACATTCTGTTTGGTACAACTCATAGGTCAAGCTCTTCATATCTTGTGGCAATCCCTCCCAAAACTCCAGAGATTCCAGGTCACCATGATGCTGAATTGCCAATTTAAAACCCAGATGTCTTTTTTTCATGTGTCCATGCAGTGCCAAGATATAAGACCAACCTTCTGAGCTATATCCACCACCTGAAAGAAATGGAGCCATCCACAAGAGACAGTTGGAGGGCATAGGCATTGGTTTTGGGGGCGAAATGAGAGACCCAATTGCTTGAAAGAGGACCGGTGACCATGATAAGCTATATTTCAAGTAATGAATTTTATATAATTTTGTTTTAGTGAAGCTGAAGGAGATTGCTAAAAAGAGAACTATGAAGGGTAATAAGTAAAAGGCAAAGGTTCTGAATTTTTTTTCGAGGGATCGAGTTCGATTGGGAATAGGATGTTGCTTGGTTTTCTCGGAGTAATTCATGACGTTTCTATAGAAATTTGGGTGTGGTGATGAAAGCAGGAAAAGAACACAAATTTTTTCGAATAAGTGGCACCAAAAGAATTGAGACGGGGACAAAGGGAAAGAAACAGACCTTCAGATCGAATCGAACAGGTAGAAAGCTACAACAGTGACCCGAGTACGGGAAAAGTTAATCTACCAAACCGCTCCAACCCCAACGCTCGTAGAGACAATTGCTTACCATTCCTTACTCGGCCTTTCCGCTGAGATCAAGTAAAGGAGACAATCGCCCATTAGACCATCAACGCCGCATACGTACAAAGTCAGATAAAACATTAATCCGATGTGTAAAAATAGGTTAGGTTTACCGGGTTAATATAAAATTAGTATAATTTTATTTGATTTAAAATTGATATAAAAAATGATAACAGTGACCCGACCTAATAAGGAATTGGGATTGATTAATCCGATTTGATAAAGAACCGGGACTGATAAGTGTTAATCCGTTGAATTATTAGGTTAACTCGTTAACTTAATAATGGTAGTAAGTAATAAAAAATTAATTTATTATATATTTAATTTTTATATAAATATTAAAATAATAATTTTGATATATTAAAATTAAATTTTAATATATATAATATTAACATTATATATATGAGCAAAATTAAATAATTTTTAATATTAAAATTAATAAATTTATATATTTAATATTGTTAATATATATTATATAAATTTATCAAAATAAATAATCATATTAAAATTTAAATTAATACTTTAATATTAAAATTTTAAATTATTTAAAAATTTTAAATAAATAATTTTGGTATTAATTTTAAATATATTATATACATATATATAATATAATACATTATTATCTATTTTTATTATTATATAAAAATTATTATAATTATTTTTATTAATATATTATATAAATAATTATTTATGTATATATATTTGATAATATATAAATTATTAAATATTTTTATTTTTATATAATACTTTGACATTAATCAATATATATTTAATAATATATATATTTATTTTATTAAATAAAATAAATATATATAATAAATATATAATATAAAATAAATATATAAATATATAATATAATATTTATTTTAATATATATAAATATATAATATATAATAATATATATTTATTTTATTATATAAAATAAATATATAATATAAAATTCTTGTTCAATATAAAATTCAAATTATTCTATTAAATGTAAATTCACACATTTATTAAATCTTAATTTTATTAAATATATATTTAATAATATGTATTTATTTTCATATATAATATATATGACTTACTGATATATATATATAATAAATTTTTAAGTCATAATAATAATATATAATTATATTTAATAAATAATAATATATTTTAATTAATTAATGATATAAAATTAATAATAAACAAAAAATTAATATCATAATAATAATAAAATGTAACAGGATACAAAAATCTGCTTAATAAATATCGACCTAGGATTGGTACTGGTACTAGTATTGAGTAACTCGATCTAGATCCAACTTAGTAAAAAAGTAGCCTGACTTGGGAATGACTTGATGTACAGTTTTTGCTCATTGAATTTTCCTAGTTGGGTTGGGTTAGCCCAGTTTTGACAAGTATATCTATGCTTCTAACTTTCATCCAATTTTTGTTTTTATCCTTTAGAAAGTCTTTTTTTTTTTTTGAACAAATTTATCCTTGAACTTCTTAAAAGTATGCAATTTCATTTTGAACACTACATTCATTTTGCTAATGGAAAATCCTTGTTGATAAAGAAATAGACATCTAATGTGGCATGAAAAAATTATTAACACTGTAATGACCCTAACCCCATTTAACTAATTATTACACTTGAATGGCTTATTAACTGATTAAGATTTTTTATTTAAAGAAAATAATAAGCAATTCAGGAAATAGACATTCCAACAACTTACATCATTAACTTGGAAAACATTTCAACGGGGTGCGACCCTTACATCAAAATAACTAAAGGGTCTATGTACAAAAAATAGATTCATAAATCTCACATTTAAATAAACATAAAATATGTATCAAAATATTCATCTAGTAGCAGTTGAGGAAATGTCTAGTCTAAGTAGGTTACTCATGCCAAGTCTTATACTACTAATGACATTGGTTTCACTCCATGAATAAGATATAGTGAAAGTGGATACAGATAGTCCTTTAGGGTTCAATAATATGAATGAGCATGATGTCCTCACATATACTAGCATTCAAGTATTTGGCTGAGTACCTAACATTTTAAAATACACTAGTCAATCACATGGACTTGGTGAGTAACCTACAGAAAAAGACATTATATATTTACTTGCACATAATCACATACCTTAAATTATCAATAAATATAAGGGAAATAACAACATGCGAAATACGAACAATATAGTTAACACATATGATTGTGATGTTACATTGAATTCAAGGTTATATAGAATGCAACAACTTTCTCATGTTTACAACTCATCATGATATCCACTCTTTACATATCTCCTTTTATTATTGCGTTGTCAATCATTTAATAATTCATGCCACCCTTACTTCGGCATTGGCAACTATTTTCTTAGTATTTGTATAGCATACATTCCGATTGGAAGAATGAACTATGCCACCTCATATGGTGGTAACTAGTAACCATGCCATTTCTTATGGTGGTATTTCCATGTCTTATATCATATCTTTATTTTTTCATGTCATCATTCATATAATATGCAATTACAATTTATATATATATATATATATATATATATATATATATATATATATATATATATATATATTAATTGTATTTGCCTTCATAAATGATATGTTAATGTTTGAATATGAATAAAATTCTAGAAAATCAATAATACACTATGTAGCATGAGCCTGTAAAGAGGTATAAGTCCTATTTCTATAGTTGAAGTTAGGGTTGCTACATCATCCTTGCTCTTCTATGAAACATAAAACAAGGCTAAATGATTCAGAATGAATGCTTCGTGTTGAAACTTTAATATCTAATTCATATGGCAAATATAGTAAATTTATATTTTTATCCCTATGGAATTTGAAAGATTTAATATTGGATAGGAGAATTTTTCATTTGTTTTAATTTTTTTTTTTTTTTGCTCATTTTACTCACTCTCCAACTTCTTTAAAATCTTCATTCAAAATAAAAAATGATTCAAAATATATTTTCAAAGAAGAATCTAGTTTGAAGAAATAAATCAAGAAATTAATGACTAGGAAATGCCTAAATTTTCAAACAAAAAGCTTTATAAAATATCAAACCATCCCTTCTTCACCAAGTTTGATTATATAATCAAGACTATTGAAGAAGTAACCAATGCTAACCTTGAATATGAGAGTTTTACTCTTCTTTCAGGAAAAGATGCCAAGAAACATAGTAAAAGGTACAACTACAATTATATAGGATGCACCCAAATAGTTGTAGAATCAACCTTCATAATAAGTTTAAATAATGTCATTCTCTTATGTCTAAAAGATGGTCAAGTGATTGATTTTAAGGAATCCCTCTTAGGAGTAGTAAAAAACCAATAACAACCTACCTACTTTAACTGTTTTCCAAATATTGATATAGTTCTCAAGACAAATCAATTTTCTAAGGCTATAATCAAACTCAACATCAAATTTCATTATTATAACATGGAATTTGGACAAATCCTTGTAGTGATTATCTAAATGATTCATTACAAACTTCACAACTTTGATGCATCTAGATGCATCAAACCCTTAACTAGGAAGGAAGAAATGACCTTTTGCCTAATTAACTATACCAAGGTTAACTTATCAATTCCTAGAGAAACACCTTAGAAGAATATAGACTTTCTTGAACCTTAAGGTGTTAAAGGAGAAACCAAACATCTAGAGATCCCCTCTATAGATATCTCTAGGGTAGATATTAAACCTAATGGTCCAACCTTAATCTCCCTCAATAGAAGAAGATGTAGGTTAAAATTTAAAGCTGTAAAGCCACCAATGAGATCAAATAGCCTAGACAATAGTAAATCTAAAAGGGCATATAGAAAATCTTTCTTAACAAAAAAAAATAGGTTAAGAAAACACCTTGAAACCACTAAAATTTCTTCTATTATATATTAATCCATTAAATCAACAATTAATGTTAATATGAGAGAATAAATAATTCCACTAGAGTCCCCTAACCAGTTTATACTCAAACTCCTTAAAATATTCAAAAGGGAAAAAAAAGATAAAAAATATGATAGAATAGGTGTTGATTCTATTGAGTTTGTTAATTTTCTAACTTGCTCTCAAATGATTAATGATGATATGGAACCTAAATAATTTACAGCCTTATATATTTACAATAGTCACAATGGTCCAAAAATAAGGTCATGATAGTTTCCTAGGTAGGCTCCCAGTTCCCATTCCACCTTTACCATTGGTATTTCCTTGCTTCTGAATCTTCATGTCCAAGATTTTGATAGGTCACTCTTCATGATTTAACTTGGGACTAGTTTGTAGAAGATTTTCCTATACTTTATGAGAAGGGTAGGGAATGTATCTCTTTAATATTGAAACATGAAAGACTAAGTGTGTAATGCTTGACTTTTCTGGAAGTCCCAATTGATATGCAACTATTCCTACTTTCCTTAGGATAGAGAATAATCCAATGCATCATGGTGCGAGCTTCTCTTGCTTTCTAAACCACGTTACCCTTTTCATGACTATAATTTTCAAAAATACCTCCTCACTTTCATTGAATTCTAAAGGTCACATACTTTTGTTCAAATAATCTCTAAAGAATCATAAATCTTTTTCTATTCAAAATGCCTTACTTATTATAAACTAAATGTCAATAATCAGATCGACATGAGTACTTTTTACCTATGGTGCCCTTAAGTTTTTATCATTTTACTTACTTTATAACTTTTTCACTTTTCACCTTTGTTTTCACTCATTAGGCTACTATGTTATATTGAACTTTTTATTACACTTTAGATCTTTTTGCTTTTATAAATATTTCTAAATATATCCACTCTTTTCTTTCCTTATGAGTAGTTAAGTCATTTGTACAATGGATGACTAGCCATTTTTTTCTAGATTATGGACCTACTAAACTTTATGGTCAATTATTATTATTACTGTATGCCTAAGGTTGAAATGCTTTTATCATGTGCTTTCTAAATGTTCCATTTCCTGTAACTCTATATTATTTAAAATAATTATAGGTTACTTACCTTTGTTGTATTATTTTCATACTACAAGATCAATGTGAATCATACTTTTTAGAATATAAGTTCTTTTTTTAATTACTTATGAACTTCAGCCTTATGTTTTTTACTAAGTCTTGTGTATATCTAACTTGAACCTTCATTTATTCCTTTATCTTACCTACTAAGTTTACAAAATTAAATCTATACTTTCTTATAGTTACTTTATTTGTCCCCAAAGTCATCATTTTTTAAAATCTTTTAAAGACTTAATAAATACCTTATGACATTAATCATATTTGGACTCCATGGTTCCTTATATCATTCATAATAATGTGAATGTCTCTTCACATAATTAGCTTAAATTCATGATAAAGGTGTTAGTCATTCACCAAGGGCAAATTAATCTTCATTTCAACCTTGCTTTTATTATGCTACTTTGATTAGTGTAACATTTTTCATACCATTATTAGGACTTAGGTCTAGGTGTTAAAGTGTAGTATTATTGCTAAACATTTAGCTAGATGGTTTTTTTGAATCCATAGTCTTCTTACATAAGCATTTGTCATAACATTAGCCTTAATAATGAATACAGCAATCATAATTCTTTACTAATTCCATCCGTTGTTACCATCTTGAACTTAATTCTTTTTGTTTAGAAATATATCTTGGGCTATTGTGGCTAGTGCAACTATTTTACATTGGTCTATAAAGGTAATAGGACCAAAATTAATTAATTTTTTTTATGTAGAGTAACTATAGCCATTTTTAGGTCATGGATAAAGTAATTTTGCTCATGTGTTTTCAACTATCTTGGTATATAGGCTATGACCTTTCCTTTCTATATAACTATGCACCCAAGTTCAATTTATGAGGTGTCATAAAAAATACCATACTCATGCAATCTATCGAAAAAAGTTAATATTGGTGTAGTGATGAATTTTACTTTTAATTAGTAGAAACTCCTATCACTATCACCTATCCATAAATACTCAAGCCCCCCATATTTGTGTTAATCAAGTTAGTAAGGTTGCGATCTTTGAAAACTTCATTACAAAATATTGATAATATTCAACCAACCTTAAAAAGCTATAAGTTTCTATGATGTTAGTAAGTTGAGGCCATTTGTGTATTGCCTTAATTTTTTAGGAATCTACACAAATTCCTTCATATGAAATAATGTTCCCTAAAAAGTTAACTTCATTACTTCAAAACTCTCATTGGGAGAACTTAGTATGTAATTTGTATTCCTATAACTTTTGTAACATAATTCACTAATGGTGAATATGTCCTTCCTTTGTTTTCGAGTAAACTAATATATCATCAGTGAAGATGATGATAACTTATCTAAATGGGTTTGAGATATCCCATTCATCAAATCCATATATAAGGACAAATTTGTTTACTTATAAAATGGTGGAATTAAGTCTAAGGATGATGTAATCAGACCTGCTTACGATGTAAGAGAATTAATTGGACTGTTTTGAAAACAATCAAAGGAAAAGATAAACTTGACCCTAATTGCAACCTGCCAGTAGAACCAAAGTTATCAAGCAAAGTGTGACCTTAACCACAACCTGCCGATAGAACCAACACTATAAAATTTAGTTCTTAACTCAAGAACAAAAGGAAAGCTCTTACAATGGAGAAATACTTAAGTTTTATTAATCATCCAAGTCTGTTAGGTATAAGGAACAATCTTCCTTATAAAGCTTTTTTAAAACCCTAATTGAGAATAGACTCTAATGACACCAAATTAGCCTAAAACTAATTTAGCAACTTAAACCCAATAAAAGGCCTTCTAAATGACTCTAAGTAAATATAGTAAAATTCTCACGGTAATATGGTGAATATTTTAAAGTAAAAATTGGGCTTAAACATGTTTATCCTAAACTAAAGTCGAAAATGATCCAATATATCCAATAACAAAAACAAATGCTATCTAAGAAATTCAGCCCATAAATACCTATGAAAATTCAAATAGAAATATGAAATTAGGCTTGTTTATTATCCAATCAAGTCCAAACAAAATATAGTTTAATAAACTGAACAATTATAATAAACTAAATAATTATAGCCCATAAGTGCATCTTGATCATGTGAATTGGGCTCTCCAAATTGATGTTTTCAAATTGGGCTCAAAGTATCCTCATGTTGTAAGAAGGTGACCCATCTTAGTGCAGCCTCTATTCCAAGTTAATCTTTTTTTTCCTTTAATCTCCATAATTCGGCCTTGTAAAGCTTGTGTCATCATCTTAGTTTTAGCTCTAGTCATGGAACCTCCAATTTCATGCAAAGGATCTTTAAGTTGGCTAGTTGGATCTCTATCATTCCATCCATCTTGGAAAGGATTTGTCTTCAAATCAATCCATCACCTAAACAAAGATAAATCAGCAACATTAAATGTAACACTTACATTACCATATTCATTTAGCAAATCTAGCTTGTAGGCATTATCATCTATTCTCTCCAGAACTTGAAATGGCCCATCTCATCTAGGTTGGAGCTTGGATTTTCTTTGTATAAGGAACCTCTCCTTCTGCATATGAACCCAAATCCAATCACCAAGTTCAAAAATAACTTTATTGTGCCCTTTATTGGCTTGCTTTGAGTATTATTCATTCTTTTTTTAATGTTCCCTTAAACTCTTACATGCAGTTCCTTTACAAAATTTGCTTTATGCTTACCATCTAAATTAGCATGTTAATTAGTAAGCAAAGGTAAGATATCCAATGGGCTCAAGGGATTAAAACTATACATAACTTCAAATAAAGAATAAGAAGTAATAGAATGAATAGTTCTATTATAAGCAAACTTAACATGTGGCAAATATCTTTCCCAATTTTTCAAATTCCTTTAAATGATGGCACGCAGCAAAGTAGTAAGTGTCCTATTAACTACTTCAGTTTGTCCATCTATTTGAGGATGTACAACAGTAGAAAACAAGAGTTTAGTTCCTAACTTACCCCATAAAGTCCAAAAGTGACTTAGGAACTTAACTTCTTTATCACTTACTATTGTTCTTGGCAAATCATGCAAGCGTACTACTTCCTTAAAGAACAAATCAACAATATATGTAGCATCATTAGTTTTAGAACATGCAATGAAATATGCCATTTTGCTAAACTTATCAACAACAACAAATATGCTATTTTTTCCACCTTAAGTTCTAGGCAATCTTAGCACAAAATTCATGGAGATATCAGTCTAAGGTTGATTAGGTATAGGCAAAGGTGTATAGAAACCATGGGGCATGATTTTAGATTTTGCTTGGTTACATGTTATATACTTGTTATAAATAGATTGCACATCATATTTCAAGTTAGGCAATAAAAATGCTTAAATAGAATTTCTAAAGTCTTTTGCATACCAAAATGTCCCATTAATCCACCAGTATGAGTTTCTCTAACTAGCATTTCACGTAAGGAACATACAAGCACACACAATTTATTTTTCTTAAACAAGAATTCATCATGCCTATACTAGTCCCCACAAGCATGCTTAGAACAAGAATCCCACACTCCCCTAAAATCAGAATCATTGACATACAAGTATTTAATATGTTTAAAACTAAGTAATTTAGTTTGCAAAAAAGTGAGCAATGCATACGTCCTGGAAAATGCATTAGCTATAATGTTTTCCTTACCACTCTTGTGTTTGATTACATAAGAAAACATCTCAATGTACTCCAACCACTTGGCATGTCTCTTTTAAAGCTTGCCTTGGGATTTCATAAACTTCAAACTTTAATGATCTGAATGAATGATGAACTCCCTTGGCCATAAGTAATGCTACCATGTTTGTAATGTTCTCATCAATGCATAGAGCTCCTTGTCATAAGTAGGATAATTCAATGCTACTCCACTAAGCCTTTTACTAAAGTATGCAATTAGTATGGAGTCCTGCATCAGTATAGCTCTTATTCCAACTCCAGAAGCATAACATTCAACTCTAAAAGCTTTATCAAAATTAGGCAAACATAACAATGGAGCATTGGCCAATTTTTCTTTCAAAGTATTAAAAGCCCTTTCATGTATATTATCCCAATTGAACACAATATTCTTTTTAACAAGTTCATTTAAAGGTGCTGCAATAGAACTAAAGTCATTTACAAACCTCCAATAAAAATTAGCTAAACCATGAAAGCTTCTTATGTCACTTGCATTTTTAGGTGTAGGCCAATCTCTAATTACCTTAACCTTCTCTTCATCAACACTTATTCCTCTTGAACTAACAATAAAACTAAAAAACACAACAGATTCCATGCAAAATGAACACTTCTTAAGGTTTGCATATAATTTATTTTCCTTTAAAACTCTAAACACAAAATGCAAGTATTCAACATGTTCATCTAAATTTTTGCTATAGACTAGAATTTCATCAAAGTAAATCATAATAAATTTCCCAATGAAAGAACATAAGACATGGTTCATTATGAAAGTGCTGGGTGCATTAGTTAAACCAAATGGCATTACTAACCACTCATACAAACCATATTTTGTCTTGAAAGTAGTTTTCATGCAAATTTAATAGGAGCCATTTTTCAAATCAATTTTAGAAAATATATAGGAACAATGCAATTCATCAAGCATGTCATCTAATCTAGGGATAAGATGCCTATACTTTACAGTGATTTTATTAATGGTTCGAAAATCAACACACATGTGTCATGTCCCATCTTTCTCTAGAACCAAGATCATTGGTACAGAACATGGGCTAAGACTCTCCCTTATGAATCCTTTTTATAACAACCCATCCACTTGCCTTTGGATTTCCTTTATCTCCTCAGAATTTGTTTATAAGCTAGTTTATTTGGAATTAAAGAGCTAGGAATAAAGTTTATTTAATGCTCAATACCTCTTAAAGGAGGTAATCCATGTGGTATTTCTTCTGGAAAAATATCAGCAAATTCCTGAAACAAAGAATCAACCATACTAGGTAAAGAAGAATTAAGATCATTAGTAAAATAAACATTCTTGTACATTAGTACAAGTAATTGCTCCCTTGCTATCAAAGCACTCTCAACCTCACTTTTTCTTGCAAATGCACTAACTCTCTTATTTTTCTCTCTATTTTTTTCACTACTCTCTGAATTTTTCTTCTTACTACTTACCATTTTTTTTCTCTTTGTACTCAAACTCATTTTTCTTATCTTTTCTCTTTTTCTATTGAATGCTTAATTATTCTTCTTTTATCTTACACTCTCTTGCAATCCTAATTTGATCAACATTTGCCTCAACAGGTTTGAGAGGTGTTATACAATGATACCATTATTCATGGCAAGGGTGTATCTATTTTTGTAACCATTATGAGTAACCTATTTGTCAAATTGCCATTGATGTCCAAGAAGTAGATGTGCAGCATGCAGAGGTGCCACGTCATAAAGAACCTCATCTTTTTATTTGCTAATGGAAAATGAAACTAGAACTTGCATAGTCATCCTTATGTCTCCACATTCATTTAGGCAATGTAGTCTATATGGATTAGATGCTTTGATGTGTGCAAATTTATTTTATCAACTAACAAGGTGCTAGTAATATTAGTATAACTTTCACTATCAATTATCATGCTACATACCTTGTCATTTATATGGCATCTAGTATGAAAAATATGCTCACATTGCTCTTCATCACCATTTTCTGTAGGCTTTATGTTAAAAGCACACCTAATAACTAGCACATTTCCATTCATAAGATCTACAATATCAACATCACTACAATCTTCCAATAGTGGCATTTCATTATCACTTGAGCTCACACTCTTTATGTCTCCATTATCTAGCAAAATCATAGCTCTTCGATTTAGACATTGAGAAGCAATATGTTCGACTCCTTGACACCTGAAACATTTAATATCACGTGATCTAGAAGATGAATTAGTTTTAGTTTTAACTTTAGGAATAACAACGAAATGTTTGGCTCTTGCATCTTCTTTTAGCTTGGAAATAGCTTTATTGTTCTTCTAATTTGATCTCCATGAAGAGTTAAAAGCTGAAGTAAGTTCGGAAGTGATCTTAGCTTTCAAGTGCCTCTCTACCTAGATAGCTTTGTGCAACAAATCTTCCATCTCCACATAATGTTATAGTTCTACTACATCAACTATCTCTTTCTTTAGACCCCTAATAAATCTAGCTATAGTAGCCTTATAGTCTTCAACTATATTAGCCCTAATCATGGCTATCTTCATCTCCTTATAATAATCTTCCACACTCATGGATCCTTGAGATAGATTTTGTAATTTATGGTGTAAGTCTCTATGGTAGTAGTTAGGTACAAATCTTTTTCTCATTACTGCCTTCATCTCTTCCCATGTGCAAATAGGTCATTCACCATACCTATGCCTACTAATCATAAATTAGTCCACCAAATACTAGTATAATCATTAAACTCCACCACTGCTAGTTTGACCTTTTTTTCCTCAGAATAGTCATGATAATCAAATACATGTTCTATTTTTCTCTTCCACTCCAAATACAACTCAGGATCATTTTTCCCTTGCAGTGCTAGAATTGTCATCTTAATGCTACCTAAATGACTATCCCTCCTTAATCCACCTCTTCTTCATTCCTTCTTAGTACTGCCATTAGAATACTCTTTTTCAATGGTAGGCTACTAAGGGTTCTAGATTTGGATGGTGATTCTAAACTATCCAATCTTAGGCTTATAACTTGCATTTGTTATTAAACAACCTTCACAAATAATCTTAGATCAACTTGATTTTCTCTACCTTTACTCATGATTGAATGCTGCAAAAAAGATGTTAGGATAGTTTACGAATGGATAAAAATATAGTATGCTTGTTTTTGTAACTCAAATTCCTTACAAACTCAAAAGTTTTGAGTTATTCACTTTTGTTTGACTCAACTTGGCTTTTTCCCTATGATAGTTTCACCACTCTTGCCTTTTATCACTTAACTTCACCTTATAAGCTCTTAAGTAAGAACCTTTGTTATTGATTCTATGTAATCAAGAAGCAGCAAGGGATTAGTGATAACTCCAGTGAGCAAGAATCATCAAGAATATAAAAAGGAAAGGAAAACAAAAAAGGGATGTGAAATGAGAACAAGATTAATGAAAAGGATTGCCAATTCCAACAATGTAGGAGTATTGAGTCTTTTCAATTCATAATTTTCTTTTCTTTTTTTTTATTACACATTGCTGCCTAAAATTTTTTTTGCATGAATTTCACTTTTTTCTCTTTTTTTTTTTGCATGAATTTCACTTTTTTCACATTTTTTTGGAACAAATTTCACTTTTTTTTCTAACATTTTTTTGGTTAATTTTTTTTAGAATAGGACTCAAACTTAAATAAGAAGATCTAAAATTGGGGTAATCAAATGCAAATAAAAAATAAAATAGGCATACAAATACAAGAATATAGAAAGAAGATCACAAAAGATAGAAAGACACGAAAGATAGAATACATAATGAACATAGATGCAGTACCAAAACAAGACACATAGGAAGATGACTCAAGAACAAGGATAGGAAGGAGAGAACTGTTAGTGTATATGCCCTAAAACCAATCATATTAATGATTGTAAATTTGAATCGTATTATTTTAATGACAATTCTAATTATTATATTTATATATATTATCTGTGTAATATATTTAATTATGATAATAACCTTAGAATAATTGTATTCTTAAATGACCTCTCACCCACTACGAATATGCTAGGGTGCATTTTTCTCTCTAGGATTTAGGATTGGATATTTTCTGAATGATTTAGGGTTTTATGGAAGCTTATGAGCATATTTAAAGTGCTGCCCTCAAGTCCCCTTTTATAAAACTTAGGCAAGCCATAATCCTAATTCTACTAGAATAATGCCTCCAAAAAAATCCTAATCACACTTAACAACTCATCTTATTCTTATCCTAGAGATAATGAGGAGAGATAGGACTTATCTATTAATTATTTAATATTAGATAATAATATTATCTCATAATATAAATACTTTAATATCAGATAATTGCATATAGTTATCAAATATCAAAATAATATTATCTCATAATATATTTATCTAATATCTGATAACATAATTATTTGATATTACTTTAATATCGAATAATATCACATAATAATAATTATATTTATTACGTGAAAAATATATATATGCACGAAAATAAGTCAAATTAATTAGATATTAATCTAATTAAAATCCAATTAATTATTATCTTATTCCTACTCCTTTTGTGTGACCTTGTAGGTTCTTACTACGTTAACAATGACTCATTATTGAGCTATAGACAGTGAGCGGTATCTAGCAATACATCACTACCACTCAAGTGTAAGAATGTCTGTGATTCAACATCCACCTAATACATGATTAACGTTTTGCATTATAATCCTTTTTGTAATAATATCCAAATCTAACTAGAGGCATGGAGAGTGTCATCCTCGTCAAAGTTCAATTTATATTTTTTGATACTAAGTAGACTTCAAAACAAATGATCAATATCATATGTTAATTCATTTGAGCATGGTCATGCATTTCTAAGTCTCACTCAATCAAGGGGCCTAGGGATATATCTCTTTTATATAAGAGTAATAAAATTCCATCTACATCACTCACTTCCCTCTGCATGATTCGTGATACACCCAATCAATGCCTTACTCATCATCCCGATTAAAGGTGACATAGGATGACATCAAAGTGAGTAACCCCTCATGTAGGAAACCGTAGTGACTTCAGGTCAAAAGACTATATGCAATTATGACCATATAAGAACTACTAATGACACATGTCTTATTTATGCAGTATTCTCATATTGGGTCAGTCCAGTACATCTGTTCAGTAATAATGTACTCATGTATTGACTTGATATCACATATTCATGACTTATAATCATTAGTCACTATATATGCTAGTCTCGATGTACTATTACTATCCTTTTTGTAATAATACTTAACTAGGGGCATTTTAGGAATAGTAAAATTATTCTAGGGATAATTATTATATTAAGTTATAAATTGTGCAAAATTAATAAAATGAAAATAAAATAATATAATAATTGCATTGCTTAAAATAAAATATAATATATTGTGTATTATTTCAATCATTTATATGATTAGTTCTTAGGACACACACACCAATAATCTCCCACTTGGACTAGAGCCAATCACTCATGTATCTAATAGTAATTGATATAGTATGACCATTATCTTTTTTCTACGCTAAAGGCTTTGTCAGTAGGTCGGCGATATTATCATCAGTTAGTACTTTACATATCTTCACATCTTCTCTATCGGTAATTCCTCGAATGAGATGGAAGCGCCTAAGTATATGTTTGGATCACTAGTGAGATTTGGATTCCTTGGCTTGTGCAATGGCTCCATTGTTGTTACAATAGAGATCCACTGGGTTTGCAATGCTAGGAACAATGCTAAGTTCAGTAATGAACTTTTTGATCCAAATAGCCTTTTTCGACGCATCAGAGGCAGCAATATATTCAGCCTCTGTAGTAGAATCGGTCACTATTTCCTACTTTGAACTTTTCCAGCACACAGCTCCACCATTTAGGCTAAATACATAACCTGACTGTGATTTAAAGTCATCCTTGTTGGATTAGAAACTAGCATCAATGTAACCTTTTACAATAAGTTCTTCCTCTCCTCCATATATTAAGAATGAATCCCTAGTCCTTTTTAAGTACTTAAGGATATTCTTAACGGCAGTCCAGTAAGGTTCACCTGGATTTGACTGGTACTTGCTCGTCATGCTCAAAGCATACGAGACATCAGGATGAGTACATATCATGGCATACATGATAGATCCAATTGCTGATGCATATGGTATCTTATTCATGCAGTCCTTCTCATCTTGTGTTGAAGGACACTGAGCTTTGGACAAATTTATGTCATGTGACATAAGCAAAAATCCTCTTTTAGATTCTTGCATGTTAAACCATTTTAACACTTTATCGATGTATGTACTCTGACTTAGGCTAAGCAATTTTCTTGATTTATCTCTATAGATCTTAATACCTAGAATATAAGCAGCTTCACCTAAGTCTTTCATCAAGAAATAATTCCCTAATCAAGTCTTTACTATTTGCAGTGTAGGAATATCATTTCCGATGAGTAGTATGTCATCCACATATAATATAAGAAAAATAATTGTGCTCCCATTAACCCTTTTGTAAACATAAGATTCATTTTCATTTTTTATGAAACTAAATACTTTGATTGCCTCGTCAAAATAAAGATTCAAACTCTGTGAAGCTTGCTTTAATCCATAAATGGATCGTTGTAGCTTACATACCTTTCTAGCAGTTTCAGGAGTGACAAAACTCTCGGGCTGTGTCATGTACACATCCTCAAGGAGCTTTTCATTAAGAAAAGCAATTTTGACATCCATCTACCAGATTTCGTAATCATAAAAAGCTGTAATAGCAAGTAAAATCTAGATGGATTTAAGCATGGCAACTAAGGAATAGGTCTCATCATAGTCTATACCATGAACTTGCCTATAACCTTTTGCGACTAATCGTCCTTTAAAGATTTGCACGTTACCATCTATGTTAGTTTTCTTCTTGAAAACCCATTTGCACCCAATAGGTTTTACCCCTTCAGGTGGATCAACCAAAATCCATACTTGGTTAGTATACATGAAATCCATCTCAGATTTCATGGCTTCAATCCATTTCTCAGAATTTGGCCTTTTTATAGCTTCTTGGTAGGTTGTAGGCTCATCTTGATCCATGAGCAAAACATCATCATTTTGAGTCATAAGAAATTCATATTTCTCAGGCTCATGCGTATCCTACTAGATTTACATGGGCCTTGTATTACTTGAGTTAGTTCTTGAGCCACAACATCTTATGGTCTTTGTTTAGGCTCTATTACAGGTTCAATATTACTTTGTAAGTCTCGTACTTCTTCGATTTCTACTTTCCTCTCACTATTTTTCTTAGAGATAAATTCTCTTTCAAGAAAAATATTAGTTCGTGCGATAAACACTTTGCCTTCACTAGGATTGTCGAAATAGTAACCCTTAATTTCCTTTGGATATCCTATAAAGTAGCATTTATCTGATTTAAGTCCAAGCTTATCAGAAACTTGACGTTTTACATAGGCCTCGTAACCCTAAATCTTTATAAAAGACAAGCTGGGACGTTTCCCAGTCCATATCTCATGTAGAGTCTTTTAAACTATTTTAGAGGGAACACGGTTAAGCGTAAAAGTAGCTGTATCTAGAGAATGCCCCCAAAAGGAAATTGAAAGATCTGTATGACTCATCATAGATCGTACTATGTCTAACAAGGTATGATTCCTCCTTTCTGAAACACCATTCCATTGTGGTGTTCCAAGTAGAGTAAGTTGTGATACTATACCACACTCCTTTAGATAGTCATTAAATTCTTAGTTTAAGTATTCTCCACCTCAATTTGATCGAAGTGTTTTAATACTTTTGCTAAGTTAGTTTTGCACTTCATTCTTGAATTCCTTGAACTTTTCAAAGGATTATGATTTGTGTTTCATAAGATACACATATCCATATCTACTAAAATCATCAGTAAATGTAATGAAGTACTGGAAACCTCCTCTAGTAGGTGAACTAATAGGCCCATATACATTAGTATGTATGAGACTTAATATATCATTTTCCCTTTCACTGTGTCCAGTGAATGGTGCTTTAATCATTTTACCTAGTAAACAAGATTCACATATTTCATATGATTCAAAATTAAATGAATCCAAGAATCCATCTTTATGGAGCTTAGATATGTGCTTCTCATTTATATGGCCCAAATGACAATGCCAGAGATAGGTTGGATTTAAATCATTTGATTTAAATCACTTAGTGTTTATGTTATAGACAGGCATTTTAAGATCAAGAATATAGAGTCTATTGAACATTTGTGTACTACAATAAAATATTTCATTTAAATAAACTGAACAACTTTTGTCCTTTATTATGAATGAAAAACCTTTTATGTCCAAACAAGAAACAAAAATAATATTCTTGCTGATAGCAAGCACAAAATAAAAATCCTCTAATTCTATTACTAAACTAGAAGGTAAAGATAGATAATATGTCTCTACAGCTAGCGTAGCAACTCTTGCTCCATTGCTAACTTGTAAGTCCTACTCCTTTGTAGTTTCTGCACATTTGTACAAATGTGAGAACCACATCCAGTATCTAATACCCAAGATGTAGAAGTGAAAATATTAATTTCTATAACATAGATACCTGAAGCGGAAGTCTCACTTCCCTTCTTCTTTTTCAGATCTTCCAGATAGACCTTGCAGTTTCTTTTCCAATGTCTGGTCTAACTGCAATGCAAGCATGTCCCTTCCTTAGCCATACCCCTTTTTGGTTTCAGTGCAGAGGACTTAGACTTGGGCTTGCCTTTAGATTTAGAATCCTTCTTATTTTTACCTTTACCTTTTCCCTTGCCTTTGCCCTTTTGAACTATCATTATGGTATTAGGATTAGTCTTTTGCAAATTTTATTCAACAGTTTTTAACATGCTTAACAATTCTAGCAGTGGTTTGTCAATTTCATTCATGTTGTAATTCATGATAAATTGACCATAACTCTGTGGCAACGATTACAGAATTAAGTCAGTAGCCAACTCTTGACCTAGTGGAGCACCTAATCTCTCAAGGTTCTTAATATACCTAATCATTTTGAGCACATGAGGCCCAACGGGGTTTCCTTTTGCTAATTTGCACTGAAACAATGCTTTTGTCACCTTAAACCTTTCATGTCGAGCTTGGCCTTCATAAAGCTTCCTAAGATGCTCAAGCATGTCATAAGCTTCCATGTTCTCATGTTGCTTTTGAAGCTCAGAGTCCATGGTAGCCAACATGAGATAACCGACATCTAATGCGTCATCATGATGCTTTTTATAAGCATCTTTTTGAGCTCGAAGGGCAGTAGCTTCAGGTTCTTGAGGAACAGGTTTCTCTAGGACATACATTTTTCGCTCATATTTGAGGACTATCCTCAAATTCCTGTACCAGTCCAGGAAGTTTGTCCTATTTAGTTTGTCCTTCTCAAGGACCGATTGTAGTGATAAGTTGTTTGATGTATTAGCTATTGGTTATCTATGATAGAAATATGTAAAGTAAGTATTAAATTTCAAACATTTAATAAGGTCTTTTATTAAATGTACCTCCTACCATTTTATTCATATTAATAGCCCTCACTATTAAAAATAAAAATGATTTTTGAATGCTATGAAGAGTTAGCACGGTGGTCCCGCTAGTCGGTTAGCGAGCAGGGGTCAGGGGGGCAGAGCCCCTTGTTGGGGGCGTGGGAGGCGAAACCCCCCGAGTGAAAAATTGAATTCATCTGACGTTCAAATTATAATTTTTCTGTCAATAATTGACACATCCTTAAGTCGAACAATTCGACTATATGATTGACATTCAAATCATAGTTTCAAAATAGGATTTACGTCCAAACACTTTGAATAATTTTAATCATATCAAAATAGATCCAGCCATGTTCAAATAAACTAAAGCATACATATACCTCATAGACCAGATTCAACTTAATCACACTAAATGAATTTAAATAGGTCCTTACAGATTCAGAATTAATCACATTAATTCTGTGCTGACTAGGTTATATGCTTTAAACATAGAGAACATCACATATTCAGAACAAATTCAAGGGTTTATCATATGAAAACTTAGAATTGTGCATGAAACAAATTTGAATATGAAGCAGAAAAATGCATAATTAGATTTATACAATTAATCTCATCAATTGATAATCAAATTTGAAATTCAGATCATATATATCATATGTATATATTTACGAAATCAGAACCATACACGAGTTTGCATATATCTCATATATATCTAGTTTAAACAGAAACTGATTTGATATTAATTTATCACATAAACATTCATCAAAATGTGTAACTTCTTATTTAAATCGAAATAGATTTGACATATATTTATCATATAAATATTCATCAAAGGCAGTAAAACACATAATCAGAATTATGTTTTTGCAAGAAGCTTTGATACCACTATTGGGAATTCGAATTATCATATGTAGCGAAAATTCAAAATTTGATCCCAATTCTACCTAGGATCCATGCAAAAGACATAAATCAATTTTTAGGATTTTACCTATTAGGCACTTGTGTTTCTATTAATCAAAACTTGAGAGAGCGGATGAATCAAACACCGGCCGGAAGGTACAACATCTCTACGGTACCCACACGAAGTGAACAATGACCTCTCACCCATTATGAATCTTCTAGGATGTATTTTTCTCTCTAGGATTTAGGATTGGATGTTTTCTGAATGATTTAGGATTTTATAGAAGCTTATGAGCGTGTCTAAAGTGCTGCCCTCAAGTCCCTTTTTATAGAACTTTGGCAAGCCATAATCCTAGTCCTATTAGGATAATGCCTCCAAAAAAATTCTAATCACACTTAACAACTCATCTTATTCTTGTTCTAAAGATAATGAAGAGAGATAGGACTTATCTATTAATTATCTAATATTGGATAATAATATTATCTCATAATATAAATATCTTAATATCATATAATTACATATAGTTATCAAATATCAAAATAATATTATCTCATAATATATTTATTTAATATATGATAACGTAATTACTTAATATTACTTTAATATCAAATAATAATAATTATATTTATTACGTGAAAAATATATATATAGATGAAAATAAGTCCAATTAATTGGATATTAATCTAATTAAATTTCAATTTATTATTGTCTTATTCCTACTCCTTTTGTGTGACCTTGTAGATTCTTATTATGTTAACAATGACTCATTATTGAGCCATAGATAGTGAGCGGTATCTAGCAATACATCACTGTCACTCAAGTAGTAAGAATGTCTGTGATTCGATATTCACCTAATACATGATCAATGTTTTACATCATAATCCTTTTTGTAATAATATCCAAATCGAACTGGAGGCATGGAGAGTGTCATCCTCATCAAAGTTCAATTTATATTTCTTAATACTGTGTAGACTTCAAAACAAATGATCAATATCACATGTTGATTCATTTGAGCATGGCCATGCATTTCTAAGTCTCACTCAATTAAGGGGTCCAAGGATATATCTTTTTTTATATAAGAGTAACAAAATTCTATTTATATCACTCACTTCCTTCTGCATGATTTATGACACACCCAATCAATGCCCTACTAGTCATCCCGATTAAAGGTGACATAGGACGACATCAAAGTGAGTAACCCTTCATGTAGGGAACTATAGTAACTTCAAGTCAAAGGACTATATGCAATTATGACCATATGAGAACTACTAATGACACAAGTCTTATCCATGCAGTATTCTCATAGTGGGTCAGTCCAGTACATCTGTTTAGTAATAATGTACTCATATATTGATTTGATATCACATATCCATAACTTATAATCATTAGTCACTATACATGCTAGTCTCGATGTACTATTACTTTCCTTTTCGTAATAATACTTGACTAGGGGCATTTTAGGAATAGTAAAATTATTCTAAGGATAATTATTTATTAAGTTATAAATTATGCAAAATTAATAAAATAATATAATAATTACAATGCCTAAAATAAAATATAATACATTGTGTATTATTTCAATCATCTATATGATTAGTTCCTAAGACACATACCAACAATATATCATTGTGGGTTAGGTTGCTTTGATATGTTAAGACTAGCATGTGTTGTGACTTATATGAGATATTAAGTTTTCACATGAGTACAAGTTAGAGAACTTGCAGACTGGACCGACCTATCCTAAGAACACTACATGGATAATTATATGAGTGTCATGAGTGATTCTTAGTGATTATTATTAATATGATCCTTTAACTTCATATTGCCAAGGTTTCCTACATGTGAGTTTCATATTTTGATATTGTTTTATGTCACTCATAGTTAAGTAAATGCAAGGGTAGTTATTGGATATGTTACATATCATGCGGAGGGGTTTGTGTGATCAAGATGGAATTTATCCCTCCTATATAATAGGAGTAACATCTGTGGGCCCCTTGATTAAGTAAAGCTAAGAAAATGCATGGCCATGCTCAAATGAATTGATATGGGATGTTAATTACATTTGCTTAGTTAGCTTACTTACAGATCAAGAAACCTCAAGATTAGGCTATACGGGAATGACACGGTCCATGTCTCGTGCTCAATCTAGATGTTTAGGATAAAACGACATAAATGATAGTCATATATAAAGGTTTAGTCAAATCACTGACTTTCTCATTATTTAGGTAACAATAATGTGTTGCTAGACACCGCTTATTGTTTATAATTATTAATATGATTAATAATTATTGTCAACGTAATGAGAGCCTGTAGGGTCACACACTTAGAGCCTAGTGGATTTGGAATTAATGGACTAAATTGTTTGAGCCTAATATTAGGGAATTCCATGTTATAATTATAAGGCCCAATAATAAGCCCATAATTATACATAGAACAAAGCCCAATTAGTTAGGAATTTCTATGCACCTATTTAAATAGGCTTGTTGGGTAATAATTCATCAATAGTTTACATACCACTTTAATGCTTCACAGACCTTTTAGCACATCATGACTGTAAATATAACCAAACTTATGATATCGATTATAAATTAATAATTAATATCTAATAATTTGCTCTTGACTTATAAATAGGGAGAATGCTTATTTGAAATAAATTAACAATCTATCAAGATAGCTCTCCTTCCATAAAACAAAGGTTTCTTACTTAGGGGTGTAAATCTTGGTATTTGGCATTACCCAGGCTATTTCGAAGGTCTACAGATCTTTTAGATTTTTTTTATAAGGACTTTGACCTACATTTTGCTTATAAATACAAGCATCAAACAAAGCATTTAGAAATACTTCGGAAAAGAATGCTTCTAAAAGATTTGTAGAATCCTTAAGTTCATTATTAATAGTACAACTCCTTAAAAGGAATCCTAAAAAATTCTTGGATTTTCTCAATAGCTAAAGTAATGTTTTATGGTCTATGTCTTTCATCTCAAAAGTCTTCTTTATTGATGGATTCTAAAATCTATTGATCTACACCTTCCATTAAACACCTGCTAAAACTTATGACTGAAGGTGTATCAATAGTTACCTATAAACTTGTACCCTTTATTTATAAATTTCACTCTCACCTACCACTTGAAACACTAGGCAATACCTTTGGTTCTATTATCAAGATAGATCATCTTTAATATAAAAGAAGGCTTTTGTGTTTAAGTGTGTAAATCATTGCATCGATTAGCATTACCAATGGTATTTAAAAGGTTACAAAATTAATCAAAATTTCTTCCAAGAGCTCATACCAACACTTTGGCCATAAACACAAGAATTCTATAAAATATTTGGAAAGACTTAAAATAAGAATCCTTCCAAATTATCTGTAAAATGCTTGTATTTATTATTGAAGTGTGGATATAAGTCCCTAAAAGGAACCTTAGGTGATTCTAATACCTTCACAATATTAAATACTATGATTTTATCTCAAAAGCCTTTTATGTTTATGGATTTCAAAAGTCATTGATCTACACCTTCCATCTTAATCTCAAAAGTCATCTTTATTAGGTGGTCTATATGAAGATAACCCATGTTCCATCTCAAAAAATATATTTAAAGATATAAAAAAATAGATGAGTTATAAAACTGATAATAAATTATAATAATAAAAGGTTGCATGTCCATTTTAGCATTAATAGATGCAAAAATGCTAAACAATTTTTTCTCACTTTAATTTATCATTACTTTACAAACATATACACCCTCCACTCAAAAGCCATTATGTAAAATGAAGGAATTACAAGTAGAGAATAACCACTTTTCCTTTTAGTTTGTATAGGGAAGTCATGTATGTTCATTACAAATGAAAAATATGTTGTTCTTTATGAATAATAATTTTTTATTGTATATATTCATGTATTGTTATGGAAATAAATAAAATAGCAAAATTAATTTTCATAATAGATTGTCTATTTTCTCATATGTTTCATTTACATTTAATCTAGTAATGCTTGTGTCTGTTTAATTGTATAAAAACATATCATAATGCTAAAAAGAATTTTGATGCTACAAATTTAATTAGAGTAAGTTTAATTAAAAATAAAATAAATTGGTTCATAAAATGATGTTTATATTCTTCCAAGACTTAAATTTAATTTATAAAATTATTAACTACATATATGATATATATAAATTATGTTTTGAATTTTGATTTGATATTATATGTGTGTTGTGATGTATAAGTATATTGTTATCTGCTTCTGGTCTAATGTATGTCATGTGTATCTGGCCATTTTAGAATGATTCTAAAAAGGTTTTAGGATTATTTTAGAATGATTATAGAAAAAGTTATGAAGCAAAGAAATTATATTTTTTTAATATTATAACATCAGCTCTTGTTTAGCAACCAATACTAACTAATAGGATAACATTGTTATATTAAAGATAATGGTGTTTTTTACTTAACTAGCATCTAATATAAACTTAAACTTAGATGTTAGTTTTTTTTTGTATTAATCAAGATTGAAACTTTGACCACAAGCATAAATTAAAAAATAAAAGGATAAAGCATGGTGCAAGTTCAAAATAAAAATAGTAAAGTACAATGTTATTTGCAAATTTCATCCTAAAGCTCCTCTAACCCTAAAATGATTATTTATTTAATGAGGTATGTTCTCTTTCTAACCTTAAAATGCTTTTCTTTATTTTTTTGTATTTTTTCTCATCAATTATTTTCTAAGACTAAAGCTCTGCTAACCCATTACTAAATATCTATAGATGTGCACTCTTGCAAAAATGTAGAATATAAAAGTAAGGAATGAGGGTACAGTATTATGGTTTGGGATGAGGGAGTGAGAAATATAGGATAGTTTGGTTTATTTAGGTGGCGTGGGACATACCATATTGATTATTAAAAGAAATTTATGTCGTATTATAGAAATTTAATGTCAATTATTTGAAAACAAATGATATTTAATATTATTTCCCACAATGATAGGAAATTAAATGACATCAATTATTTTTTTATATAAATATTGATGTAATTGTTATATTTTTTGTTAGTTTCAAAATCAATGTTAAAACCACATATACAATGACCCTTAATTAAATGTCAGTTGATTTTTTGCATTTAATCCCCTAAGCACTAGAAGTCAATAAGCTATTTTATAATAGTGTTATCGTTATTATTACTTACCCTTCATTGTTGTAAAAAATAAGATGTTATTACTAGGTTGTAGTTATAGGACCTTATCGTAATGGCATATGTTGTTATTATAGTAAATAATGCTAAATTAACGACAACTGTCATTAGAATAATGGTCAATAGGCTACATTCACGTGATGTAGTAACACCCTTATATTGATGACAACATGTCGCTAGTATAAGATGTGCCAATGCAGCAAAATTTATACCAATAACAAAGAGTCGTCAATATAACCAACCTTTTTTTCAAAAATGCTTAAATCTTTACAATAATTAATTCTATTTTTATTTTAGTGATATTAATAGTAAGCATTATCCCCAACCATTTTTTAAAATTATTAAAAATTTAAAAATATTGTTATACTAATTATGATACTCGATAAGAGAAAAAATGAAATATATAAATTAAAATAATGAATGATATACAACAATAAAATTATATAATGTCCATATGTAACAATGTAATCTAACAAATAAAAAAGTTAACATATAATCTAAAAAACCTCTTAATCATGTAGTCATTGATGTCATTGTTGCCATTGTGATGTTGGGGCTAGGATTGCAATGGAGTTATTGGTGGTTAGGGATTGAATCTAGTTAGCAATGTTAAGGGACAAACATTTGGCAATTGAGAATGAGGAAGAGGCAGTGTAGCATATGGAAAAGTGATCCTGAGTCTAGTCTATAAAGTCTTATCTAATGTCATGATTTGGACCTCGATGTGCTATAATTATTATTATTGATAGTTGATGCTTTATTACTACACATCTTACATGTACTAACTTTAAAAAATGTAGCTTTGCACATCCTTAGGCTATTATTACCCTTAAGGATAAGTTATAGTTAATAAGCTATTGCTGGGGGTGCCATATGAAGTCCTTCAAAGCATATAGCTAATCCTTTTCTTGTAATCTTGATAAGTGCCTAACACCTCATTAGCAATGGCAGGCTTATTACTCTACTTTGGGCCTATCGTCTACTGTCAAGCTGCTAAAGGCATTAATAGACTAATACTACAGTTGAATAAGCTAGTCTACCATCTTATTCTTAATTTTAAAAAAATGGTAGCATGTGTACAAAGTTTTCAAAAGTAATTAAAATTAAAAAATAAGTTTATCTACATAATCAACCTTGGTCGTTGGAGAAACCTACTCTCCCAATGACTATGTATGATGCTCATAGAAGTTCTCCATCAGTGGCTACAACTCACTTATGTCCTTATTTCTCTAGGCTAGTTTTAAAGACAAGTAGACTACATTAGTAATTATTATTGATAGTATTAAATTTCAAGAATGTTAAATTAGCATACCTTGTCATGTTGATGCATCGCAATGATCTTTAATCTATGGTAATTATTATACATCTTATATGCTCTATTATTTACATTTCTCCTAAACTTCTTTTGTAGATTGAAATTGAAACATATATAATTACAAGAGCAGTAAACTTGAAATAAAAAAATTACACTAGTAATATTATTTAATCTATTCTTACCCTATGCTTTGGAGTATCAAACATCTTTTAGCACCTCTCCTAATGATCTATTAGGATATCAATTGGAGTCTCCTACATCATGTAGTCAAATTCATCCCCTTTGCTTGATGAAATACATATGTAGCTCATGTCTCCAATCTCTATATTGATCAGTTGTAGTGCATTGGATACCCATAATTATGTGAGTTAGCTCTTCCTATAATACATCAATATACTAAAAATGTTCCTTCATTGAAAAACATGTAATAATCAAATATGAGTGTAAAATAATGATAATATCAAACATAAATTAATAAAGAAAATAAGTTAGTACTTACCTTAACTCCTAAAACAACATGTGATCTCAGTTCCTTAAGTGTGGTTGTATAAGACTTATGCAATAGCTTATAATGTTTCCTAACAAGAACTCCTATTAGTCATAAGAAATGCCTTTGATTTTGCATTACAGGAAGCTAAGTATATTTATCAAATTTAACAAGCATTAGTTGATCGTTATTCTTTTAAATTTTTTATTAGAGACCTAAAGCCCTTTTGTTATGATATCACTAAGATGGTGCAACTTAAAAAAAATTCATGAAGTTAATCAAAAGTATACATACATACACACATATGTATATATGGGAAAAAATAAAATAATTAGTATAGGGTAAACAATTTTGCCTATCTCATATTATTAAGGAAGGCGAATGAGGTTTAGTGGTGGTGGGTTTCCACCATTTCCTCTATAGTAAGAAAGCATGATAGCAGCCATAGCTAGAAACAATATAAATGGTAATGATTACATGAGATCTGTATGAGAAACAATTATAAGGATAAGTGATAAATAATATTTATTATAACATAACAAAATTGTTCATAACATAATTTTTACATATGAAAAGTAAAACAGTGAAAATCCTAATCAGAATCATTATCACTAAAAGTAACATGAATATATGCTCTCTTATTAGTTTAAACATCATTCTCATACTTTAATTACTCCTCATCTATGTAATCAACCATTTCATCTTCTAATAAGTTATCATCATTTATAAGGTCATCAACATCTTATGTGTTAGCACAAATATCTATAAAAAATGAAACATATTGAAGATCATTATTTTGATTCCTTAAGTTAATAAAGTCTAAATAAATTTATAAGGTTAACTATGAGGGTGAAGTTTGTAGAATTAGTGTGTTGTAATATTAGGACTCCAAGATGATCAGCATTAACTTCTAGAAGATCTTATATATCACGATGCATTACATGAGCAATAACTCTCTAATTAGCTTTATTAAGAGGATTATCGATGTAAAAAACTTGTTTTGCTTAAAGGACAAGTACATATAGATCATCTTCATAACATTGAGTACTAATAGAAATGCTCGTTATTTTCTTATCAATGACAATTTTCTTCTTTTTACAGTTAATATCAAACAATTTACACTTGAGTAAAGTTATAGAGTATTTATTCATATAAGTTAACTCTATAATATCCTTTAAAAGATAATAAAATGTGTTTTTATTACTTCCATGTGCAGAAATCTCATTATTTTATGTCTTATGCCTAGAATTTCAAGAAAAAGTTACAAACCAAACTCTATTGACTACACATGCCAAACATAATCTAATCATGAAATTTGGTCTAAAAGCTAACAAGAATAGCTTGTCAATCACCTTTAGGGGTCCATTTTTGTATAAGTAATATATCTATAAAAAATTTTAAACATAGTAATATAAAAAATGAGCAATAAATAAGGAAATAGATCATTATAATGAACCTAATTTATGTAAAATGGATCAAATCTATTTTCTATTATGTGTGCCTCTATAATCTGCATTCTTTAATAAAAACATGTTTTTGTAGTTCTTACATGGACATTATGACTCCTAAATCATTGATAATGTTTTTAGCATTCTTGACAAATGCCGGAGCGTTGTTCAAGTACTTATTAGATAAGCAATCTCACAAAGTTATCAAGCTTTTGTTTACAAACATATTGTCACTAGTTAACAACATGACAAGTTATTATAAGATTCAATCTTACATGCATGTTTGTTATATATTCTAAATCTAACTTATCATTCCAACTCTAAAAGATAGGGTCCTATTCCATTTGAGATATTCTTATAATTATTGTCTTAACTAATCTACATTATTGTTCCCTAAATGTAAAAATTTTAATAGCTTATCCTCATAGTTCTTCAAATGTGCAAACTATAATTTGATAGAGTACACATTTGGATAATAAAGAAGACATGTGAAATTTCAATAATGTAAAATGATGAGTAGATAAATTGATAACAATAACTAAAGGACCTATGTCGAATTGTTTAAATTTATAAGACAATTTAAAGGTTGGTTAGTCTATATATAATGGCCAACCTACACTTGAACGAGTCTAAAATTACATTGCAAGGATATTAAAGTTAAAAATATTGTAAATTTACAATTACAATAATTTAAACTATTTTATATGCACTTTAATACTCATTTACATAGGACAAGTTTTGCTTGTACTAACTTCTTAACATTCTTTGCTTTAGTCAATACTAACTTTAAATCTTTTGCAATAATTATTTCTTTACACTAGTTTCTTGCTTAATATTTTCTTTATTTAAATATAAATATTTTGATTATTTTAGAATTTTATGGTTTGTATCATTACTTTAAATGTCTATTACTTAATTTTCTCTTATTCATTAAATTAACATAAATTTAATACTTATTTAGTATTATGCATAAATTTTACTCATAATATTTTTCATTATTTACTCACTACTTTGTTTAAAATTAACTCCAAATCTCTATTAAAAGACTACTTTGTTTTTTTAATTTATGTTCAAATTTTAATTATTTAATATTTTTCTTATTTAAATTTTTATATTTTCCTTACCTTAATTTTTAAAATGTATGTCTTTTAATTATTTAATATTTTCTTCATTCTAATTTTAATACAAGCATCATTTTGTAGTTTTAAAGTTTATTTCTTTTTATTATTTCAATATCTTCCTGTTCGTAAAATCAACATAATTTAATACACATATAGTATCACGCATAAATTGTACTTATAATGATTTCATGATATTCATTTCTTTATTAAAAATTAACTCTAAATCTCTATCATTAAATATTTTATATTCTTAATTTATGTTCAAATTTTAATTATTTAATATTTTTAATAGTTAATTTTTATATTTTTATTATTTTAATTTTTAAAAGTTATGATTTTTCATTATTCAATATTTTCTTTTTAATTTTAATACTTGTTTACTATTATACTCTAATTTTTCTCATACTTATATTATGATACTAGCCTAATATTTTTTTAGTCAAAATTAATATATATATATATATATATATATATATATATATATATATATATATATATTATGTTTCATAAATAAATATTATTAAAAAATTGTTACAAGTTAAAATAATTTGTACAGTTAAAAAAATTATAATTAGAAATATAAAAATAATCATATATGTAAATACATACATTACTTTCATTTTCTAAATTTTCTATAAAAATCTTTTATTTTATTAAAAATTTAGTATAAGATAATAAAATCAGTAATCAAACAAAAAAAATTAAGGTTTAATTAAACCTACATATTTCAAAATTATTTTAAAAGTATAATAGTAACTTTTTTTACCAATATACATTATGATTTATTATACATGAGTATTATAATGATTTACAATATGAGCATATATGAATAATTTATTAAAATATATTTAAATAAAAAATAATTATTTGATATTACACAAATATTCTATCTACAAATGATTTTAGATTTGGTGTATTTGAAATATCAATTAAGAAGAATATCAATCAAAGTATAAAATTAAAAATTTGAAGTTCAATATGATTTAAAAATGTAGTGAGAAATCTATTATAATAATTATTAAATTTAACTAATAATATGAAAGAATAGTATTATAAATAAAATATTTTAAAAATATATTTATAATATAAAGGTTAAATATATATTTACTATAAATTAAATTAATTTTAATAAAAAAAATGGTTACAAATATAAAATACATGTTCTTATGAGCATTATAATTATAATAATATTAGGTAAATATATAAGAGTATTATAATGATTTACAATATGGGTGTATACAAAAAATTTATTAATAATATAAAATATATTTAAATAATAAAATAATAATTATAAGATTTTTATGATAAATATTGAATATAATTTATAAATAGATTGTAATTTTTTTTATTTATTTGAAAGAGGATAGAAAATTAAATAATTGTAATCTATTAAATTTAGAAACAAAATAAATTAGTTTAATAAAATATAAAAGTGACAGATATTTCATTAAATGCTCTTTAATATAATTTTTTTGGAAGTTATTTTAGGAGGAAAATTTGTCATGGAAGAGTTTTAGATGAATATAGATCTAATACTCATATTAGGTCTTAAATCTTATTCTAAGTCCAAATAATACAACTATTAATATATTATCCTAATCTTCTCATATTTATATCAAGTCTCCAAATCCTTCAATATCAAGTCATATAATATGTCCAAATATAATACCATAGCAAATATACTAGTTGTAATACATTCATTCCATAACTAATTTTACAAAGTAAAAGAATTTTACACTAGCAACATATCATATCTTATAACCGATCACTAGAAAAGAGTTCTTTAGAAATTTCAACCTACCTCAATGAAAGAATGAACTAAAGAAAAATAGAACAATTTAGCCATCATGCAAAACCAATGTAAGAAAATGAGTGAGAGAGAGAGAGAGAGAGAGAGAGAGAGAGAGAGAGAAAGAGAGAGAATAAGAGAGTAAAAAAAGGATAAAAGTGGAATAGAAAAAAAATCAAAATTTATACCTAAAATCTAAAGAAATTCTTCACTTCTTCCTTAGCTCCATCATGTCGAAATGGCTAAAATGACTTTCTACTAAAATTGAAGTTATAGGCCTATATCGGTGACATATTTTTTATTATTGATATAGCCAAAATTTGATTATTGCTACAACCTTTCTGAAAAATTGTTACCAACTTCCATCTCCTCATTTTTTGGTAAACCTTATAGCAATGACATTGTTATTAATATAGAATCAAAATTTAGTTTTTAAATTTTTCAAAAAAATACTATACCGATGATAAAGTTGTTGAATAGGTTCATTAATAATTAATACCAACTAGTGGTAATCCAGTTTACTAATTTCATTTTTCAAAAAAATATTCATATCAATGATAGTGTTACCAATATACATGCCTTTGTGTTGGTCATAATGCCAATTTGCATGATTATCTACTCATAATATACCAATGACAAATGTTATCAAAATAAATATTATTTTTCTTTTTTATAAAAATATTATTATACAATGACAACAATGTCACCACCTTATTTTTAGACCATTGTGACTGGTGTAAAGTTATCAACTAAATATCTTTAAAATATGCATGATTTAGAGATATAAAATTCACAAATAATTTTTTTTAGTATTAAATTAGGAAACAAATTTTTACAATTAATAAGGTTTAATTTTTTAATATATTTAAAAAAAATTAAACATGTCAAAATCTTTTAAGAGTCAAAATCCAAGTCAAACAAAAAAATTTCTTTTTGATTGGGAAATAATTGAAATATAATGACCTTAGAAAACAAAAATTTTAGTGAAATGATTTTAGAAAAATATTTATTCACTAGAAAGTCATTAGTTTCAGCAAATTTTTAAGTAAATAGTTTTCAAACAATTATTCTAGAAAAGATATTTAATAAAAAATACAAAATGAAATTAGATTTATAAAACTTATTTGAATATTATTTTCTTAAAAATCTCTCAAAGAACTAAAGAGATGTTTTAAAAGATAATCTTTCTACAAACTAAGTAATGTCTTTATTTTCATAATTTAAACCTTGAAACCAACACAATAGAATATGATTAGGTTTTTGAAACTAAAAAAAAATAAAAAATATCCTACTTTGTTTAAAAATACTTTAGAGATAATATCAAGTTCAATAATTAGTTTCCTTTCTTTAGAAATGGATTAGAAATAATTGAAGTTTAAAACCATGTAAATAATACTTGGTACAATATCTTGGATATATTTAGAAAAACACTTGGAGAAGATGTTTACCTTTAATGTTGGGGAAAACTCTTTTTCTAGTGTTTCCTTGAAAATTATCATGAAATCCCTCGTTATTGTTATAACAACCTTTAAATAAAACATATATGAAACGAAATAGATGAAACATATAGCAATGTAATTATATATTAGCATAGTTAAACATATGCATCTTTATTCAAACAAAGTACTAGAGTTTTATCATATCCTTTTGTTAAAATGATGATGTTAATGCTATAGCAAATCAATGTAAATATCTACGATTACGACAAATCAAATGAAAATAAATAAAGTGATAGTTGACAACTTAGTTATTCTTTATTGCATCAAAAATAAAAACTCATGTTTGTCTTATGATTCTCAATAGGGATAGTGGAACTTCTATCAATGTGTACCATAATAAGTGTAATGCATGCTCCACCAAACATCTATAAGCTTAATGGGTGGCATTGAGCATGATATCTACAAAGATATATTCACAAGTAAGTAATAAAATTATTTAATGAGATATTTATCACATAAATTTTTTAGTAAGTTTTAATTTAGATAACATTTATAAACAAGACATACCAAAAATTCATTTTCTTATTAGAAAATATTTTTCATTAAAGCATTTTGTATATGGCATTAGTAATATTTAGATAGAATATTATTTGGTTATAAGCACGATACAAAAAGTTTGAATAGCTATTAAATAGCTTGTAAGTATAAATGGTTTTTCCTTATTACTCTATGCTAACTTTATCCTATGCATATCCTAACCTTAAATAACTATTAAAGGCTTGGAGGCATAAAAGGTCCTTCCTTAGCAGATTTTGACTTCCATAACCACTATCCTGCTATCTTAATTAACTATCACCCTTTGTGGGAGGTTAGCTCGCAGTTGGGCACCATAACTTGGTTTTTAGTTCATCCCGCATCACCAATTTTGCTTATAAAAAATAGCCCACTTAGAGCTCTTGATTCCATGACGTAGCTCATCAGAGTAGTCACACCATCCTACTTATTTAAAGTTTAAGAATAGGTTAACGGCATTGTGCCCCCAATGCCTCTAATCATTAGCTTTACTTGATAGAACTCACAGACGAGCTACAACTATCTTAAAGCAAACTTTAGAGGGAAACAACTACTAAACGGTTTGATTAGTCTTTTACCCTTATACCTAAGTCAAATGAACGATTTACACATCAGTATCATTGTGGGCCTCCACTAGAGTTTCCTCTAGCTTTGCCTCACTCAAGCATAGTTCACCATTTTTTAGGTTTGGACAGGCATGCTAACCTTGTCCCTCTAAGGTCAACTTTATCTCACTTAACCTTTCATATGGCTTAAAAGTCAAGGCATTAGGCGAAACCTTAAAACTCTCAACAATGTCTTATATCACATAAATATGTCACAAATCACATACAACATTCAAGCTAATAATGTCATATATGAAATAATAACTTATATTTAGCATATAGCCATAATTTCACAAACAACATAAATTCAATTTCACATTGGGCTCTCACTAGCCTAATTCACATAACTAAGGTAAGGTCAACATACCAACCATAGTCATATAACTAAGATATGAAAATAATCTAACAAGACAAATTCACAAATATACCTCATCATTTTTCTCATGACCACGAGCATTATCAGTGCTTTCATTCGTGTGCTACTGCATTACTTTCAAAAGCTTATCATTGTAGAGCTTTATTCATAGATATTCTCATGTATAGACATATTAATGCATTTATTACCACTAGAATATTTCATATCAACATTTGTATGCTAATTTTATGATATCACTTTTTCATAGAATTTTTATTACTGAATAAACATACTTTTAAGCTTGTAATTACATGTAATTATATGTGATTCATCAATCAAAATACCAATCTAATATTAATATTCATCATATGGTTTGTGTAACAAAACTTTATATATAACTTAGATCTTGTTGGTTTCACAACTTTTATTTGCAAGCATTTTCAATCTTATGCATCGCGTGTTATTCTAACAAGTAAAAGAGCTATTTTTCTTTTACAAATCAATCATTTAATCATGTCGCTCATCATTTTTCTTGTGACCACAAGCATTATTAGTGCTTTCATTCATGTGCTACTGCATTACTTTCAAAAGCTTATCATTATAGAATTTCATTCATAGATATTCTCATGTATAAACATATTAATGCATTTATTACCACTAGAATATTTCATATCAACATTTGTATGCTAATTTTATGATATCATTTTTTCATAGAATTTTTATTACTGAATAAACATACTTTTAAGCTTGTAATTACATGTAATTATATGTGATTCATCAATAAAAATATCAATCTAATATTAATATTCATCAAATGGTTTGTGTAACAAAACTAGAAATATGTAACTTAGATCCTTTCGGTTTCACAACTTCTATTTGCAAGCATTTTCAATCTTATGCATTGTGTATTATTCTAACAAGTAAAAGAGCTATTTTTCTTTAACAAATCAATCATTTAATCACGTTGCTCAACAGTAGTAACACTACATGATTTCATCATATAACAACATTTAAAAGTTAAAAAAAATAGTCACAAAATTATACTAGGTTTTAATAAACATTCTTACACATAAAAATTTCATTTAAAATAGCAAACTTTAGTAATTTTTTTCAAAAATTTCAAAATTAAAATAAAATTTTTAAATCTCATATGTCAACCTTTTTCAAGAATAAAACAAGTTACAAAAATTACCCATACATATTGGTGAGGGGTTAGATTGCTAGTAAGTAATACTTTATTTAGATGAATAGTGAAAAATTAATAACTATATAAAATTATTATAATTTTTTATAATTTTGATTTAAGGTATTTTAATTTTTTAAAAATTAAAATACAAATATTATGAAACATAAATAAAATTATGAAAGTTTTTTATGAGAAAAATTATAGAAGATTATTTATAAGGATTATAACACACAAATTATTTAGACTCTTACACAATGTTACAATAAAATTTTTTACAAATATAATTAATTTAATAAAGTTCATATGTATACATACTTTCCTTTTAGACATATTTACTATAAAAATTTTGGATGATAAAATTAAAGTGAAAGTAAATGGCAATTTCCATTCTTATCATATTATATGTATAATGCAAATAAAAATATAACATTAAACTTATAAATGTTGTAATGCATATATAAGTTATTCAAAGTTTTATATTAAAATTGCAACAAAAAATCTATGAAATTTTCAAAAAGATAATTAATATGATAAAGCTCATATGTATTATATATACTTTTTTGTAGATGTATAAAGGTTTTATTCTAAAAACTTAAAATGATAAAATCAAAATAGATAGCAAGTAAGTGGTAATTCTAATGCAATTATATTATGTGTAATGTAAATAAGTGCATATGAATTTTAGTGCACATAATATATTTTTAAAAATAAAATTAGAGATAAATAGAAGTCAGAAAAATATTTTGTAAGCCATATACATTTTTTATTACAACTATATGCTTCTATAGGTGACATTTGGTATGTAAAATCTTTCTCCCATTCTTGATAGTATTTTAAGGGAATGTGAGATTTTTATATTTGGTTCAAGTTTTAGAAAAATATTTTTAGGAATGTGAATGTTCTTAGTTCAACATTCTCCTAAAATATTCTTATAGGTAGAGGTAGATATTCTATATTCCTATAACATGTAAATATTTAATTGATATTAAAAAATAATTTTGCTCAACCTACTACTCATAATGATCAATTATTGCTTACCACCATATACCACCAATGATTCCTATCAATTATTATCCATTACCAACTATCATCACTAAATACCATTTATTGTCGATGATCACCATTCACTACTACTCATGGCCAGTGAATTTCGTCTACCACCATCCATTGTTATTGATTGTAATTGATCATTACTCATCATTAATGACCACTACTATCTATCACCTATAATTGTTGCTAGTCATCGTCTATTATTGATGATCGTTGCTAGTTATTACTTATCATCAGTAATCATCATCTGCCACATTACCATTATCACCTATTAGTTGGCAACCATAATTAATATATAAATTATTTACAACTTTTAATTATAGAATAATCATAATTATAGAATTATTTAAGGTATAATATAATAAAAGTATTCAAATTTAGAAAAAGGAGAAAAAGATAAGAAATTAATATATATTATTTACAACTTTTAATTATAAAAAAATCATAATTTTATGTTTTGTATTTGTATCTCCATATTTTTTTTATAAAATTTATTATTATTGCATATGCATAATTTCTTATCATGATTGTGTGTGTTTTAAAATTTTAAAGGGTTGGAATGTATAATAAGACAAATAGATAAGAGAAAACATTGAACTTTGAGGGGCCTAGGGCCACCTTTAGTCCCCATTAGCTTCGCCATTGTCCATATATCCAATTAACAAAACACCTTAAAATAAGCTTCCTTGTTTCTTAAAAGTCTATTTTATTTGCAAATCTATATGAAACTTTCTAAACATTTGCAAAATCAAAAAAAATTTAAATAACATTCCCAAATCCTTTTTATGTTCAAAATATATTACATTACTTAGTACTTTAACCAAGTAATAAACCACACCAAGGTAAATGACATATTTTCATGAAATACCAAGTTTTAATACAACTTTTGTAAAAAAAATCCAAATAATTTCCAGCCACATTTTGAACACTTTAAATATCAATTTTCAATTATATGTGACCATAAAACAAGTTGTACACATTTTCAAAATGTTTTACTAGTAAAAATCATTTGTATGAAAACTAGTTACTATTTAAAACTATTAATTTTTAAATTATTTTTAGCTTTTTTTTTTTTACAAAAATAGAAATTTTCTAATGAAAACAACAAAGAATTCAAAAAATCGTAAAACTTGATTTAGGTAATTTTTGCTTGAAAACCTTATATGTCATTATTCTAAAGCATCTATATAAAAAAGAAGTTCAATGTTTACTTGATTTTATCACCAAAAAACATGATTTTTCTCTTTTGAAAGCAAGAAAGCCCAAGCTTGTTATGCTTTCTTTGCATTTTTTTCCTTTCCATTTCCACATAAAACCATATTTCCAAAGCTTACTATTTTAAAGGATCATTTTCCTCAAATCATTTTCTTCTTTCAAGAAGATATGTTACAAGTAATCCATCATGAATTTCATGGTTTCAACATATTATCAACCATAGAACAAGATTAGAAAATAATCCATCATGAATAATTATAGTATTAACACATTATCAACCATAAAACTAGATACACATCTCATATATAAATATCATCATGAAATAAAACTAAGAAGGAAAAGAGAGGACCCTTACTCATTCAAGGATGCTAGTAGAACTTATTCTCTTCCTCTAGAATTCAAAGTGTAACATCAAAGATAACATGAAGTTAGTCAAGAATTTTGAACAAAGAACTATGAAAAGAAGATGAATTCATGTAGATTTATGGACTTTTACTTTTACCAAGAGACTAAAAGAGTTTCCAATACCTACCAATACCCAAAGTACTAATGGAAACTCATTAAAAATTGGGAAGAACACTCAAAATATTACTTCCTCTCTCTATATTCTCTCTTTAGCAGGCATATGTTTGGTGTAAGAGGAGTTTAACTATACTTGCCTATTTATAGGAAAGTCTTAGAGTAACCTCCAATTAATGATATCCCATGCTTGCATCATCAAGATGACATCATCCCTTGCATCATAGTGAATATTCTTTTATGCTTTCTTTCTCTCCAAGTTTTTTTTACTAAATCCTCCATTAAGTCTTTAATTACTAATAAATTGTAAACTAATTAAAAAAAAATACTCTAGTGCCCTATGGTCAAGTCATATTATCCTACAACCCTTAAATTATGCAACATTCCTCTTTTTTCCCATCAAAATTATGCACTCTTGTTATTACAATTTTGTCAACTTAGGTTTATTTTAGAGTACTCTTTAAGTTAAAACATTAATCTACTCTCAAACTTTATCAATCTTATATCTTAAATACTTCAAATTTTCTAGGATTTTTCCTAAATAACTTCCAATATATTTTCATCCACTAAAACTAATAAATAATTATACTATATATATTTCTATTTATTATCCACTAACAGACATTGTTTGACTTGATTTTAATTATTTTTGTCTACTAAATTTTTATTTAGTATTATAGATAATGTTATCGCTAAAAAGTTAATATTATTTTTATTTTTTTAATGTGCATTAACAACATTGTTATCGGTATAGAATTCCCAAACTTATTTTTGGCACCAAGTCTTCTTGTTATACAATTTTGTGCTCTATATTGATGATTGAGAAATGTCATCGATATATATGTTAAGATAATAATATCTATAAAAATACTCTTACAATATTTTTGAATAATTGTAAAAACTAAAAAACAACGGATAGAAGTATAAGTTTCATTTGTTACTCATGTATAAAGGCACTACATTTTAAAGTATGGAATAAGATTAAACAAACATTGATGCACATTAAAACCAAATTAATTTTATAGATTCTACATTCTAAGCATGACCACTAATCAAGGTATACTAAACTTCTATGTGAAACAAAGAAAAATGTAATATGCTTCTAAACAAGCCTTGCTATTATAAATTTCAAGCTCATATTTCTACCATTAGGAGAATATTTAACGTATTTAGATTTTAAAGTTTAATTATTTCTAACTAAACTATTTTTTTTTGTTGAGAGTTGATATTGGCAATATATACACTACATGTGAAATGATAATCCTTAAGCACTTGTGTGTAATGAGTAAGAGTAATATTTTCTTTTCATTTTTAAATGATATTTAGTTTTAAGTAAAAAGATATTTTATTTTATTTCATTCATTTATAATTTTCATTTTAATTAACTATTTTTGTGCCATTATAAAATCTATTAAATTTATCAATGATTTCACCAAAATTCAATTCATTTAATCTAAAACACATCTTATGTCAAAACTTTACCCTTTTCTTATATTATATTTATCATAATACCATTAAAATATACTTTCCAATTCAATTGCATGCATCTTTTAGTATGTTCTAAAGAAAATAATTTATTTACAAATGAATTGAAATCATTTCTATTGAAATTGAAATAAAATTAATCTTAAAAAAATTTGGTTCCAAATCAACCTTAAGAAATACTTATATGCAAAGAGTTAGGGAATAGATGAAGTGGTGGCTGAAGTGTATAAATATGATTAATTACAAAATTTTGATCTCTTAGGAGATTAAATATTCTCAAAATTAACTTATCTATTTTCAATTATCCAAGGAAATAAATCAAATAAAAAATGTTCTTTCAAAACAAAATTGATGATCCAATAGAAGAAATACTCAATCTCTCATAGGCATAAACTTCCCATATAATTACCCATACAATTACACAAAACTATATAGAGAATTGGCCAATGAAACTAATAGTATAAGTTAGAATGACATAAAATATCTAGCCACATATGCTAATTGCACTTATATTTATCCATTTAGTATCACTCAACTAGGCATTATTTGTAAGTCTTCTGGTAAGCCTGCATTATATTTAATTAACTGAAATTATTAAATAAAAATAAATGAGACTGATATTGTTGATTATGCCATATTTTACAAACAAATTGATGGGCATAATAGCAGAAATTAGTCACTTATTCCATAGTGAGCTATTCTAGTTGCAACAAGGCATATAAAATAATTAGCTTGAACTTAACAAGTAGATTCTTATTGCCTTCCAATTGGAACAATGTCAATAGTGTTTAAAAACCACATAAATAATTCCTTTTAAAATACATAATTGTATAGAATGATGTTTTCTTTTCTCTTCAATGTATCTATAAGATAGAAAAAGAGGAATTTAGTAGGGTTCCTAGGGAGACTCTGACACTTAAGTTATTAATGTATAGCAAAAAGAGAATGACCTAAGTAGTAATAAGGATAATGTATACCTTATACAATAAACCTCTAAATAGGGTGATTGGAAAGTAGTTATTAAGTAGTTAGGCAATTATTAACCTCTAAGATATAAATATTTATCAAAATGTTTAATGAAATGTCTAGACTAATATCATAACTGAGCTTATATCCCATACATTAGATAAAAATTACATAACTCACTCACAAAGTCATTTGGTAATTATCTTTATTTACTTATTGTGAAAAACCTATATTAATTAAAATCAACTCATATTGATACATATGCTTTCCATCACATTCCATGACAAACTGCCAAGGTGGATAAAAACAAGCAAAATTAGCAAAAGGATATAATCTGTAATTTTTCAAATAGCCATAATAAGACCAAGAGTCAAATATAGAAATTCAGGATAAGCATTTTGTCACATATAACTTACATATATTTGGACAAATCCGAAGCATTTAGTAGTTTTCACATCATACTTTATTAGCTCATATTGTAGCCACACTCATTTGTAAACAAGCAGTGATATTATGAGATGTATTGATACGTTGCCTTTGCTTGCCTACACAAATGAGCCATGACTTTATTACTCAATCACTACATTACACGACATTTTAAAAACTTTTCTCACCATATATCTTAAATTGCTCCATCCAATGCATTCTTCAATCAAGACCTTATCACACACTATTCTTTTTGTACCTTATTAGCACCTACAATACCACACACTATTTTCTATTTACTGCAGTTTCTATATGCTCACACAACAAAGCATATATATGCTTAAGTATATATAGAGAGGGAAGATAATTGACCATATGCTTAAGCATAGTTCTGTTGTGCAATTACTTGACCTTTGCATATTAAAATCCCAGTGAATGTCCAGAGCTTTATACCTAGTCTCAGTGATAAAGCTCATGCATATGCACCATGGTTGCTTTTCATTATATTCACTATTACTTATTAGTATTTTGACCATAGTTACTGAAAGCATTGACCTTGCGTACCACCTTTTGGTGCGAAACGTACCAAACACGATACGTTTTCATCCCAAAATGTGACAAAATGCGATTTGAGATGTAAATTTGATGTACTTGTAAATAATCATCCATTTTCAAATTTCTTCTCTTTTTTGTTACTCCATTCCATAAGAGATTAGTGGAGTTGAAAATTTTGATTCAAAAACTAAAATCATCTAATAAACAGGAAAAGAATGGATCGATGACAATTGAAAATAGGGAAATAAGAAGAGAAAGGAGTAATCAATGGAAGATGGAAGGATTTTTTTTATTTAAAGAAAGTAAAAAAAATATTTATTACAAACTTAAATGCCATTAAAATCTCTCTTTTCTATTACTTATGTTATGTGTTAATCAATAACTTCACTTTTTAAAATTTATCTTCCTAATATATATTTATTATTTTATTATCTAGTTACTAGATTTTGAATAATTTATATTAATTATATTTTATTTTACAAAATACCTTATGATATATATAGTTGTTTCGATTATAATATAATATTGTTATTAGGATAAATAATAAAATCAGTAGATAAGCATCACAAAAAAAGTCAACAGACAAGAACATGTAAAAGAAAATATAGTATATGAAATATATTTTATAAAAAAATTATAATTCAATCATACCCAAAAACATACCAACGTACCTATAATGAACCAACTAAGCCTACCGCCAATGTATCCTCATTTTTAGAAGTAGTGTATCTTGTACTTGTATTCGTATTACATTCCTTTACGTATCACATTTCTAGTAACTATGATTTTGGCCTATAGTCTAACATATAAGAAATGCAAACTATGACTAAGTAGAAGCCTAGAGATAATGTTGTTGAGATTGAAAGCTCTAAGAAAAGGCTAATAAAGTAGAGGGTTAGATAGATTGGAGGTTCAAGTAATGATGTACGTAAAATGTTGGGGGACACTGGTGATAGTACGAGTGTATCGGTAAGTGCTTCCCCAGAGGAAGTTCCTTTCTACTTATAGTTTATGAGGGTTACGAATAAAAGTGACTTGGTGGGCCCTATTATAAAGTATTCTAGAATCGATAATTTTTGTGTGTTTAAGATCCAATGAGGGCAAGACACGTGTTTTGTTAGTCAAAGGCCACACTTTTTATCATGCTTCGTGTCCATGCAGACATTCTTTGGAGTGTTCGATCAACTTGCTCAGTGCAAGCTATATAGAGCTTTATCTGGTTCCTAGATCTTGTATTCAAAGTAGGTTGGTATTGGTCTAATTGGATGGTTATTATCCTTTGCCCAGTGTCCTTTAGACCATCACTTTGCTTCATGTGCCTTGGAACCTTAATTGTCATTTTTAAACAGGTTGTTAGGGGATTTAATTTTTAAGGCTTATCTCCGTGGTCTTTTACTTCCATCTTAGTCATTGATTTCGAAAGCTCACTTATTTATGTTTATAACTTTGGCTTCACTTTCATTTTGGGATTTTTCCTCAAGATGATTTTTGCTTTATTCTTCTACTTCGTATGATGATTTTAGGCATTCTCGTGCTCATATTTTTTTGTTTGCTAATTAAATTTACTTATTTTCCTCGAAAATTTCTATTTTTGCCATATTTTGTGTCATCATTGTTTGCATTTATTTGGGGGTCATTGTTGTTGTTTTTTTCCTACTGCTTAACCATACTTGAAGTCATTGCATCATATCTCTTGTCATTCCTTTGCTTGTTGACATTCCATGTCTTGTGCTTGAATTGCCCCCCCCTTATTTTTTTCTTTAAAGGTGTTAGCTACTTCCTTCTGACTCTTAGGTTGAGTGTCTAGTGACCCTCCAGTCTTTGATTTATCCTCCAATAGTGATAGTTTGGATAACTCGAATTTGTCATATCTTTGTTCAAAAATTAGAGAGACTTAATTATATTCTTTTTCCTCCAAAGTTTTTTTACAACAATCATGGTGGATCATTCTTGAGGGGAAAATGGTATTGATCATGCTAGCTTGTTGCATGTCAATTATCCAAAATTTAACTGGATTAGCATTAAGGTTTGTACTTCTAAGGCATTTGATAAGTGGAAAGACCAGACAACTCTAGATGAGCTTTGTCATGACTACTTTCTTGAAGCATTTAACCTATGATTCGATATGTTACTGCTTAGGATGACAAAAGGGCTTGTAGGTATGATCTCATTTCTTTTATCATGTTTTGTGGTGATTTCATGACCAAAATGGGATTAGTGTCTCATTTTATCTCTTTTAATTATTATATTCTTGTTGGGCTTAATGTGTGTCAAATCAAGCTAACTCTAGACACTTAGCTTTTTTATGATTTGCTTTGAGATAGTCATCTGCTATTTCAATCGTGTGCAGACCGTGGATAATTTCTTATTCTTTTATACCTTCTCTAGCTAGCAAGTTGATGGTTGGACTTATTTTAGTTAGCGACCAGGGAAATCATTCTTGAAGAATTTGGAGTCAAGTATAAAATATTGGAAAGGCTTTTTTTATTAAGATTTGCATGGTTAATGATGTTTGTCCATTTTGGATTTTGGATAATGGTAGTACATTATTCCTATTTGCTAGGGAAAAAGTACCAAATTGGAAAATCCATCTTTTTAATACTTACTCAAATCATGATTAGGATTTATCCTTCGTATTCTTAGAATGGACCTTTTAGATGCCTTTACTATGTTGATTATGTTGAATTCTTGTGCCTTTCTTCTTTATCTCACTTTGTTTTTTACTCTAAGTAAGTTTTTTTTTTTTTTTACTTTACTTGTTCTATGATAAAAGTTTGGTTAGGAAAAGAATTTATTTTTTTTGCTATGATGATGAACATGATGGAGGAAAGATTTTCCTAAGCCAAAGATGAGCATTTAAAAGAAAAGATTGTGCTTCTAATTGGTTTAGATACAACACCCACTAGTTCATTAATTACAATTTAGCTTGCTTTCTTGAAAAGTGGTACTCTAATTTTTTCTCCTATTGCTCATCCTATTGTCTAAGTAGCCATAATTAGCATACTTGATATGAAAAAGATTGAGGATCCTATTCTTTTTGAAAAAAGAAAAATGTCAAAGGCTACTTAAGAGTAGGAGGATAGTAAAAGATGTTCATACCAAACCATTTTTTGAGGGTGCTCATTCAGATGATATTTAAAGAGGCTCTTAGTCTAGTTATGTTAGAAAGTTTATGAATGAAGGTAGGAGCTTTCTCAAGTACCCTATTGGTCCTAATTTCAATTATGACACCCTAAATAGCATATGGTATAAGGACGTAGATTTGGCTTCTTATTTGTGTGATTAGCTACTTTTTTCAAAGGATCATGAAGAGAATATAGCTTTAATTAATGAAATAGCTCTATAAGGTAGCTCATTTAGCTATTAGTGACCTTGCTCAAGGCATGTTAAGCATTTTTTCCTTGGTTCCTCTCCTTGGCAATAAAAAGAAAAAGTCGACTTATCTTGTTTAATCTAGAGGTGATGAATAGTTTAAAAAGCTAACTAGATAAGGCTATGTCTAACTTAATATCATTCCATGTCATTAAAGAAATCGGATGGGTTATGCTTAATACTTAAAGTGGAAGCTACTAAAATTGCTTTGGAAAAGTCATAGCTAGAGTTTTTTCTTAAAGCTAAGAAGAAGAGAACAAGAAAGAATTGCTCACTTTTTATAAAAAGCTAAAAAAACTAAGAGAAGAACTTATACAAGCTTAGAAGACCCTTCAAAAGGAGATTGGCACTACAAATGAGCTCTTATAAGGTATGTTTCTCCATGGTTTTGAGAAGCCCAAAGCTTAAGTTAAATATTTCAATCCAAACCTATCAATCAACTTCTTTAAGGTGTCGGATGATAAAAAGGTATCGAAGCTACAATCAGTAATCCAACCTTAGTTATTATGTTTACCCTTTTATCCTATAAGCCACTTCTTTAAGTTTTTATAGATTTAAGTTTTTATGGATTAGCTTTACATTTAACATATTTTGCTTATTGTTTAAATTCTTCATTTAATTGTTCCATTATAACTTATTAGTTTCTAGTATTATGCTTATGTTTTGATGAATTGATTTGTACATTTATCTTTAACTGAGGGATCTACTTAGGTTTTTTTTTTATTAAGGATTGAGTTTGGGCTTTTTATGCCGAGGGATTTACTTAGGTTTCTACTAGGGATTAGGTCTAGGTTTTATTGTTAAGGGGTTTGCTTGGTCTTTTTATGCAAAAGGATTTCTTTAGGCTTTTAATGAGGTTAGGTCTAGGTTTTATTGTTAAAGGTTTGCTTGCGCTTACGTGACTTATACTAAAAATAATATGAAAAATCTATTTTGTTCATATCAGAGTAAAATATTATTTGAAATGTGACACATTATAACTTTGGGGTATGGCTTTTACTTCAAACATTTCAAGTTCATAAGCTTCATTTTGTAAAGCTTTCTTAATGTGGAATAGCCCCTCCCATATTGGTGCTAGCTTTCCATTTTAAGAAAGTAACCTTTCTCATTTGTCTTTGTCAACACTTGATCATTTTCTTTAAAAACTTTATTTTTTTAACCTTTTTGTTGAAGAAATGGGTGGGCCTACTTTTCTATTCTTTTTTCCTTATTTAGATCATTTCCCTTACCTCATCTAGCAAGTCCATTTCTTTTCTTTATCTTTGTTGATTCAAATTTCCATTGTAAGTTTTTTCTTTACTTGGACATTTTCCTTACTTCTACTAGCAGTATTATTTTTGTGCTATATGTTAGATGGAATGGTGTTTTCTTAGTTATTATTTATAGGTTTATCTTGCATGACCAAAGAATATGGGGTAGCTTATATACACATCCTTTTCTTAAGTCTGTTGAGGATGGTCCTATTGGTTAGTTTAACCTGTCCATTTGCTTGCTGATGTTTAGATAAGTAAAATTTCTATTTGATATTGAGGCTATCATGGTAAGAATTATTCATCTTTTTTTTTGTTATGAGAAAATGTTAATAATTTTTTAAATATTATACCTTTCATAGAAAGAGACAAACTCTCTACTTATAAATTGTGTGCCATTATTAGTTATTATTATTTGAGGAAACCCACACCTATAAAATAAGATTGCATTTGTTGGTTTAAGATGTTATATACTATAGTATTTCTAACTTTAAGTGACCTTTATACCTATAGATTATATTCTTCCATAGGAATTTCTAGGTATTTTGAGTGCTTATTGTTATTAAAGGCTTTGCCTCAATCCATTTAGTAAAATAGTCTATTGTCACTATGAGAAACTTCCTTTGTCTAGTTGCCTTGGAGAAAAGGCCTAGAAAATCAATCCCTCATTGTGCGAATGGCTATGGAGATGTTATTGTAATCTAATCTATCACTAGTTTCCTTGGTATCTTTCCATACTTTTCATGGTTAGCCAAAAATAACTAGATTAGATTACTTTTAGCACCAATGTTATTCATCCTATATAGCTTTTGCATATTCCCTCAAGAAGTTCCTTTAGCACATAATCTACTTCATCTAGTCTTAAACATTTTAATAATAGGAGTGAGAAACTTTTCTAATATAATTCCCCATTATGTAAAGAAAACTTAGTAGACCTTTTGATAAGTTTCACCTTTTTTTAACTCCATTGAACATGTTCAATTCATTAGGTGAATGATAATTAGTGTTATTGATTACTCTTTTTCTTCAATGGCTTGCATTCTATCTTCTTTTATGCTAGGGTTGTGGATTGTTTCTTGTATTATTGTTTTGTTATTAACTGTTACCTTTGCATTGGCTAGCATTGCTAATGAGTTTACTTTATCATTTTGCTCCCATAAGATTCTTCTTGATTCATAGGTGAACTATTTTAGAAGCTCTTTTGCCTTTTCAATGTGCTGCTTCAATATTGACTCCTTTACTTTGTATTCTTTATTTTGTTTAATTTATGAGTAATTTTGAATTATTCAAAATCAAGATTCACTTGATTCTAACTTCTTTTGCTAAGCATAGCCTCACAATTAATGCTTCATATTTTGCTTGATTATTTGTGGCATGGAAACTATATTTTAAAGAATTTTCTAAAGTTGAACCATTTATTTCTTCCAAAATTATTCCATCTCTGTTACCTTTCTTGGTACAAAAGCCATCCATATATAGAGTCCATAATCTTACTAATTTATCATCCTTTTTTTGGTCAATTTAATCACAAAGTCTACATATGCTTGTGATTTTACCACTTTCCTCATTTCATATTTAATTCCATATTCTAATAATTCAATTGACCATGTACTAGCCTTCTTGCCAAATTAGGCTTTTAGAAGATCTACCTATTGGTTGATCTATTTGGACTAATTATAATTTAATGCACTTACAAATTAAGTTTTTTTTAAGTTATATAGGAAGTGCGAATGTAAGCTTCTTAATCTATTAGTATCTTTGCTCTAGTTTGTGTAACACCTTATTAATGAAGTAAACTAGCTTTTGCTCACTATCGTTCTTTATGACTATAATTGAGCTAATTGCTTTTTCAAATGTATCCATATATATATATAAAGGCTTTCGCTTTTGTGGTTTTGATAAAATTGGTGGTTTTCTAACAAATACCTATTTTAGTCACTAAACGCTTTTTCATAAGATTCATTTTATAAGAAATTTTAGGAGTTTTTCTAGTAAATTATAACAAAAGGAAATATTTATCATCTAACTTGGACATAAATTTTAATAGCATAACTAAACTTCCATTTAGCATTCACACCTTTCACACATTCTTTAGGTTAGTTATGTTAATTATTGCTTGGCACTTTGTTAAATTTACCTCAATTCCTAGTTCGATTAACATGAACCTAAGGAACTTCCCTAATTGGACATTAAAGGCACATTTTAAAAGGTTGGGCCTGATCATGTATTGCTTTAATATGTTAAAGGCTTCCTTTAGATCTTTGAAATGCTAATTGAAATTTTAGGATTTTGCCAGTATATTATCCACATATACTTCCAGATTATGCCGTATTTGTTTAAAGATGACATTGTTCATTAGTTGTTGGTACGTGGATCTTGCATTTTTCTAATTCAAATGACATTACCTAGTAGCAAAATATCTTTTAGTCTATTATAAAGGCCATTTTTTCTTCATTATCTAGGTGTATTTTTAACTGGTTATACCTAGGGAAAGCATCTTTGCTTAATCTCTCAAAGCCTACTACACTGTCTACCAACTAGTCAATATTAGGTAAGGCAAATGAGTCCTTTAGACATGCCTTATTTAGGTTTATGAAGTTCACACACATTTGCCATTATCCAGTTACCTTCTTTACAAGAATCACATTTGCCAACCAATATACTAAATTTCTCTTATAAAGCCTCTATTTAAAAGCTTGTTAGCTTTTTTTTTTATTTACTTCTTGCTACTCAACTCTAAAATTCCTTTTCTTCTGCTAGATGGGCTTGGCATTTAGGTTTATCCCAAGCATATGGCATGTTGAGCAAATGTTGACTTTGAGCATATCAAAAGGCTTCCATGCAAAGATTTATGCATATTTCCTTAAAATTCCCATTAGTTCCTTTTTCTTTTCTTGAGTTAGAATGGCTGTAATCCTAATTGTGCATTCATCACCTTTTTTGAAAAGATATACTTCTTCCAATTTTGACTATGATTTAAAACTTCTAGGATTTATGTCCCTAACATTAAATATTGCAAGGTTAACCATTTGACATTCCTTATTCATAGGCTTGTTGATGATCAAAGGCTTCATTTTGCTTGTGATAGGATTTTCTTATTCCAAGCTTGCCATATAACATTTTTCAAGTAGCTATCTAGTCCACACAAACTTGGCCTATTCCATTAAAGTTTAGGAACTCCATAAGCAAGTGTGGAATAAAAACTAAAGCCCTTGCTTAATTAAGAATTAATTAAGCAAGATCCATATTATTGGCTTAATTTTATATTACCACCAATAAGAAGTTTACTTCTACATTTTGTGTATTAGGTGGGTTACCTAGCATCATTATGAGCATTATAGCTTCTTCCACTGAAACTTGCTTCCCTTGAAAATCCAACTAACATTTTATTATAAGGTTTTATCATATTTTTTCCTTATATTTAACTTTGATACAACATAAGAGTACAAAATAGTAGTGGAACTCCCCTAGTTAATGAGAATTTATTTGATGAGGAAATTATGGATTAGGGTAAATACTACTATTAGATCATTATGATCCCTTTTTATGTCTTCAAAGCCTTCCTTTATGAATGAAATGGTCTCTTATGGTAACTTTTATTGTTTCTTTCTAACATTTATTTCTGTTTAACATTTATTATTTATCATAATGCCTTTTTTTTTACATTCTTTAATTCTCTTCCTCGTACAAACCCTTTTGTAACTGGCTCCATTATACCTACTATGAGTGGATCGATTGGAACAATTTCATAACTTTTTTTTATTGAGGATTAGTTATGCTTTCGCTCTTCCAATCAAGGTTGATCTTGATTTCTTTATACTTGGCCAGGTAACTAAGTCTAATCAAGTGTTCTATCCTATCTTTTAGCATAACATAATTGTTTGTGTCATGCCTATAGTCCATATAGAACTTGCAATATTTGGATTTGTCCATAGGAAGGAACCTTATTTGCTTATAAAGTAGGAATTTTACTAACTTTACAACTTGCACATAGAAGGCTTTAAGTGGTTTGTAAAAATTCAAATAACCTTTTGGAGGTAGTGGATTCGATTTCCTTGAGCTTTTAAACCCTTATAGTTGTTTAAATAACTTATATTCTTTGACATTAATGTATTTTTCTACTCACTTAAGTAACTTTTCTATGTTTGTGATAGGTTTTTTAGTAAGGGAAAAAGAAAATGGACTCGATCTCAAACTTGCTATAATTTGATGCACTACAACTCCTTCATTCAAATCCTTAATCTTTAAAGCTAGACTATTAAATTAGGTAAGATAACTTTTCAAGGATTCATATTAATTTTGTTAAAAGTTAAGGAGAGCTATCATAGCCTTCATTGGAACATGATTAGTAGCAAAGTGAGTCACTAATGTGTTAGATGATTACTTGAAACTAAAGATTAGGCATGGAGGTAGGTTATTGAATTAATGTAGCACTTCTTTCTAGTGCTCCTAATAATAATATAGTTGCTTTAAAAGCTTACAAATGTTTCTATGAGTCATTGAATCCATCATGAATATCTAAAAGCAAAGGTAATTTAAAATTTTAGGGAAGCTAGGAAGCCATGATCTTTAAGGTGAATGGGTGGGTTTAGTTTATGAAGGTGTTTAAAGCTTGGCATCCTAGGTTGAGGGGGTGATAATAAACATAGGTAGAATAAGTTGATGGTCAACTTATAGTTACCCTAGTAGAAAAGGTTGTATTTATGTTTGGGTGACTAAAGTGTTGTGTCTGGTTAGTGAAGAAGAGGGATGAGTAAAGGTAAGGATGGTGGAAGTTACTATTATATTTGGTAGAATTGGGTGTTTTTATCATGACTCAAGGTAAGCTTTCCTATAAACCCTATTTTGTCATGGATTTACAAGTTTTTTTTTGTAGCTAATGAACTTGCTCAATGAGGAAATTTTGTTCTAGTTCAATCTCCATTCTTGTATATTATCTCTATAATTATGCTATATGATCTATTAAGGTCATGAGTCGAGAAGAAGATTTAGTGATAGAAGCACTAAGGTCTTCTTGCATTGTTAGAGCTTTATTCAAATAAGAGTGCATTATGTTTAACTAATGATGTAAAAGCTATAAAGGGTGCTAATAATATGTACAAGGAGGTAACAAACCTTGCTGATAGTCTAAGTGCATCAATAAGTGCCTTTCTAAAGGAAGTTATTTTTTACTTAAAGTTTGTGAGGGTTGAGGATAAATGTGACTTGGTGGACCCTATTATAAAGTATTCAAAAATTGGTATTTTCTTTATGCATTTAGGATCCATTGAGGGCGAGACACATGTTTTATCAATTAAAGGCCACACTTTTTGCTATGCTTCTTGTTCATGCAAGCATTCTTTTGAGTGTCTAATTGACTTGATAGGTACATGCCATGCTGAGCTTTATTTTGTTCTTTGATATTGTATTCAAGCCGGTTGGTATTGGTTTGATTGGATAGTTGTTGCACTTGCTCCTTATCCTTTTAACCATCACTTCACTTCATTTGCCTTGGAACCTTAACTATAATTTTTAAATGGGTTATTAATGGCTTCAATTTTTTAAGCTTATCTTTGTTATCCCTTACTTTCATCTTAACCATTGATTTCAAAAGTTCACTTATTTATGTTTATAGCTTTGACATTGTTTTTAATTAGAGCTTTTTTTTCAAGATGATTTTTTTTCATTCTTTGGCTTGGCACAATGGTTTTAGGCATTCTCATGCTTAGGTTTTGTTGTTTGCCAAGTAAATTTACTTATTTTTTTTTAAAAAAGTTTGTTTTCACTCTTCTTAGTTATCTTTATTTGTTATTTTTGCCATATTTTATGTCATTGTTGTTTGCATTTCTTTAGGGCCATTGTTGTTGTTATGAGTTTTTAACATATTTTCTATTTCCTACTACTACCTAACTATAATAAGAGTCATTACATCTCTTGTTATTCTTTTGCTCATTAACTTTCCTTGTTTTATGCTTGACTTACCCTCATTTTTTTTTCTTTGAAAATGTTGGCTACTTATCTTTGGCTTTTAAGTTCAATGTCCAATGACCTTCCATCTTCAATTTATCCTTTAATAGTGACAGTTCAAATAGCTTAGGTTTGTTAAATATTTGACTAGAAATTAAAGAGAGACTCGGTTATATTACTTTTCCTCTAAAGCCTCTTATAACAATTATAGTGGATCATTCTTGAGGAGAAAATGGTATTGATCATGTTGGCTTATTATACACTAATTATCCAAAATTTAATTGGATTAGCATTGAAGTTTATACTTACAAGGCATCCACAAGTGCAAAGATCAAGCAATTTTGGATGAGTTTCATGATGAGCACTTTCTTGAAGCATCTGATTAGTTTATGATTAGTTATGTTATTGCTCAAGATGATGAAAAGGTTTATAGCTATGATCTTATTTCTTTTATCATGTTTTGTTGTGCTTTTATGGCCAAAATAAGATTAATGTCTTATTTTGCATCTTTTCATTATTTTATTCTTGCTGGGTTGAACGTAGGTCCAACCCAGCTAACTTCAAACACTTGGCTTTTTATCATTTCATTTGAGACAATTGTCCATTACTTCAATAGTGTGCCAACCTTGGATAATTTCTTATTCTTTTTTACCTTCTCTAATAAGCAAGCCAGTGGTTGCATTTACTTTAACTAGTGACTAAAGAGATCTTTCCTGAAAAATCTAGAATCAAGTATAAAATATTGGAAAGACTCTTTTATTAAGATTTGTATGGCTAATGACATTTAGCCATTTTAGCTTTCAGATGATAGGATTACATGGTTCCTTATTCGATGGGCAAAAAAGGTACCAAATCCAAAAATCCATTCTTTTAATACTTACTTGGGTAAAGATTAGGATTTAATCCTTCGTATTCTTAGTTTGAACCTTATAAATGCCTCTACTATGCTGAATATCTTGAATTCTTATGCCTTTCTTCTTTATCTCGCTTTATTTCTTACTATTAGCATTTTTTTTCATTTAGTTTACTTGTTTTATGATAGAAGTTTGGTTAGGAGCAAAGATGATGAATGTGATAAAGGAGAAATTTTGCTAGGCTAAAGAGAAGCATTTGAAAAAAAATATCATGTTTTTTGCATAGTTCAAATACAACACCCACTAGTCTATCTATTATAATTCAACTCAATTTGTCAAAAAGTAGTACTCTCACTTCTTCTCCTATTGCTTGAGTGGCCTCAATTAGCACAATTGATATAAAGAAGATTAGGGATCTTGCCTCTTTTGAAAAAAGAAATCATTACAAGTTGAGTAAGAATAGGAAGAGAGTAAAAAAGATTCATACTAAATCACTTTTTAAAGATGCTCATTTGGACGATATTCAATGAGGCTCTCAATTTAATCACTTTGGAAAGTTTGTGAATGGAAGTAGGAACTTTCTTGAGTACCTTGTTAGTCTTGATTTCGATTATGACACCTTAGATAGCATTTAGTATAAAGATGCAGACTTGGCTTTTTATGTGTGTGACTAATTGCTTTTCCTAAAAGGATCATGAAGAGAATATGGCTTTAGCTAAGGAAATAGGCTTTTTAAGGTCTGGTTATTTAGTTATTAGTGACCTCGCTTAGGGTATCATAAGCATCTTATCCCTAGTTCTTGTCCTTACAAGTAAGAAGAAATATTTAACTTATCTTCAAGAGTTTGATTTAGAAGTGTGAATAGTTTAAAAAGCCAACTAGATAAGGCTATGTCTAACCTAATCTCATGTTAGTTAATTCAAATAAATATGATAGGTAATGCTTAATGCTTAAAGAGAAAGCTACCAAAGTTGCTTTGGAGAAGTCATAGTTAGAGTCTCTTCTTAAAGTTAAGAAGGAAAGAATAAAGAAAGAGTTGCTCATTGAACACATTATCACAATATAATCAAAATTAAAGTATTAGTTTGATAAAAAAATTTATAGTAGAAGGTGAGAAACTAGATCAAACCCTAGTGATCCACTTAATACATTTATCACAATGATTTACTTTGATTACAATAAAATGCAGATAGAATGTAAAACAAAATAAAATAGAATGTAAACAAGACAAAATGCAAACAGTATGTAAGAATTTAAGCATAACTAAAAAGGTGTGGTTTTGATTCAAAATGTAAACAAAATGTATTAATAGAATAGAATGTAAAAATGACATAGAAAGATAGAAAATCAATATAGTAAAACAATTGATCTAGCGATTTAAGTGCTTATTGTGGATTAATCATAAATCACAAATTAATTGACAATTCCAATTGATTTCTCAACTTAGAATCATCTGGAACCCTTATAATGATTCATGAACTCTACGTTAGATAACCATCTAGGATTTAATCGATTAAAATTAACAAAATTAAGTAATTATTATAATCTATAATGTCAAATTGAAATTAATTTGAAAATAGAATTCAACTAAATTGAAGGATTAAACTAGAAACCTCTAACTTTATCATTCAATCATTTGTTCCCCATCAAAAATCATGATTAACCACAATTCAACATAAAAATAGATAAACATTAAAAATCACAACGTTGAACACAAATTATGCCAAATTAGCATGCAACTTATGCATTTCTAGTAATTAGAACAAAGAATGAGGGAAAAAGGGAAATCAATTGGAAAGTGTCAACATTACAGCTCAGGATCTCATTATCTAAATAAAGATGAGCCTCAAATTCATTAAATCAATTAGAAATTTAGCCTTCTATGACCAAAGAAGAAAAGACTTCAAGAAAAGAAGGAATTTTAGTTCTTATGCAAAATTATCTAGAAGTGTTAAAGTGTACTTACCCTTGGAGACATAAAAACCTATATCTAATTTGTTATCCTCTAAAACCTAATGGATTGACATCATATGCCTCCTAGGGTCATAAAGAATAGGATCTTACTAATTTTTAGAAGCTTAAAACCTAATTTATAGAATAAAACATTACAAAAGTTATTGTAGTAAAATCTTATAGGTCTGATTTCTAGCTATGATAATACCTTAAAACTAAAATTAGCTTAAACAAAATATCAAATTTTTAGCTAAATTCAACCTTTTGGACATTTGAATTGGGCTTTAACCAAAACATAAAAGTAATAGAGTTTTCTTTAATCTTTCCAATGATATAAAGATCACCCTACCCAATTCTAATATTCAAAACTCAAGTTATAGTTGAACACCTAAAATAGTGTGAAAATCAAATATTAATCAAATAATTTCTAAACATTATGAAACTAACCTCCAAACATATAACAAATCCAATTCCATAAAATTAAATATATATAACACACTAAGAGGTATAAAATAGGAGGAAATAATATAAACAAAATCTTACACATCTAATTCTCCTATCCTTTGCCTTTGCATAACTTTAGGTAGGACACAACTTTTCAAAACTAAAAATAAAAGACTTACTTTCCAAAACTTCAAAATCATATATCTATAAGTAAGAAATAATTGAATCCATTGAGAGACATAACACATCATGAGGAAAAATCATGACAAACTTGAAACAAACTAACATAGCAACTTTATTAAAAAAAAGTAGATTGAGATGGTAAATTCTTATAAAATTCACTCTCCAACTCTTAAGTATTTAGGGTAAGTGTTTCGCTCAAGCCCATTTTATGAAATTACTTTACTATGAGCTTGCTAATCATCTAGCCTTCACTACTTAAATCACATACATAATACAAATTAAAAGGACTTTATTTAAGGTTTTAATGAGGCTAAGGAAAAGAAAGGGAAAAATAAAGATATGAAAGGGTAGAAACTAAAGAAATTAATAAAGCACTTGAATTATAAACATATGGGGTAATCATGATCAATTATAACCTTAACACAACAATCCAACTTCAAATTCAAATGCTCATCAACTTCTTTCTTTCCTAATTCTTTTTGCTTTATTCTTTTCTTCTTTTTCATTTTTTTATTTTTCATTTTTTCACTTTTCTTATTTTTTTATTGACTTTCTCTTTTTCTTTTCATTCTTGTTTCTTTCTTTTTTCCCTTTTTTATTTATTTCAATCAACTTTTGAATTTGAAGTTAATAAATTTTCATAACACACTCACACACCTCCACCCTTGTTTAAAAACCTATTTTAGAAAATTTTAAATGCTCTACTAATTCCTAAAGTTATTTATGGGCTAATCAATAAATAAAAGATAATTAAGCTCAAAAAAGCTCAAGAAAGATAAAAATTCAAGGCTAACTATTTGGTTCTACTAATCCCTAAAGATAAAAAATTAACTTTTTTATTTTCTTATTGACTTTTTCTTTTTCTTTTTTTTATTTATTTCAACTAACTTTTAAATTTGAAGTTAATAATTTTTCATAACACACTCACACACCCCTACCCTTGTTTAAAAAGCCATCTTAGAAAATTTCAAATGCTTTATTAATCCCTAAAATTATTCATAGGCTAATTAATAAATAAAAAGCAATTAAGCTCAAAAGGGCTCAAGAAAGATAAAAATTCAAGGTTGACTATTTAGCTCTAACTTAAACAAAGAGAGAATGCCTTTATCATTTTTGTGCATGCATGTGCAAATGTAATCTTAAAAAGATTCAAAGTAAGTTTTAGAGAAACAAATCATGGAAGAACATCTCACAAGAAGGAAAAAGAATAGTATAATTTTTTAACATAAGGCTTAAAATCTCACAAAGAAAGTTATGCAACTAAATTCAATCTACTAATTCAAAATCCATCACTACACTAATCAATTTCAAGAAGTAAAATCATTCATTCAATCATGTTATAAATCTTATCTAATTTTAATTGAATCTTACTCATGAAAAATACAAAATCTTCATCAATGAAAAATAATTAAAATGACTTAAAAGTACTCAAAAATAAGTGAAAGAAATAACTTTTTTTAAATTTAAATATTTCTATTTTTTCAACTTCAAAATCATTAAAAAGCATTAAATGAAGACATAAAATACAAAATAAGTCCTAGAATTCTCCCCATCGTACTTAAATTCTACGTTGTCTTTAATATAAAGTATATCAATATAAAAAAAAATAAAGGACAAGTAAATAAAAGAGAAGGGAAAGAGAGAGCAAATCTAAAAAGCTTGGATTATCTCTCAAGAAATGCCTTTCTTTAACATCTTTAGTTAGACTCAAGATACTTCATCAAGAATAAACTAGAGTCTCTAACTCCATTGCTTCTATTATATGTTCTTGAAAACCTTCATAAAATGGCTTGAGGTGATGCCTATTGACTTTGAAAATCTTGTTATTTTCCACACTCTAGATCTTAAAGCACCATAAGGAAAAATATTAATAATAACAAAATGTTTATTCTAATAGGAACGGAGTTTACCTGACATCAATTTAAGTTTTAAGTTAAATACTAAATTTTTTTTACTAATATTATTATTATTTTTCTAAAAACAAGCTTATCATAGAATGTCTTTGTTTTCTCCTTATAAAGCCTAGAATTCTTATAGGCTTCAAGTCTAAGTTCCTCTAATTCTTGCAATTGTAATTTTCTTTCCTTTCTAAATGTCTTCAAATTCATGTTGCACCTTTAATAGCCTAAAATGCTTTATGCTTTAACTCCATCGAAAGATGACATGCTTTCCAAAAAATAATCTAGTATAAGGAAATCCCAATAGGAGTTTTGTATGCTATCCTGTAAGCCTAGAATGCATTATCCAATCTAAGACTCCAATCTTTTCTATTAGGCTTTATAATTTTCTCTAAAATTGATTTAACTTCTTTATTGGAAACTTTTGCTTGCTCATTTGTTTGGGGATAGCATGGTGTAAAAAGTCTATGACAAACCCCATATTTCTTCAACAAAGTCTTAAGTGCTTAGTTGCAAAAATGACTCCTTTGATTACTTATCAAAGCACGTGGAATGCAAAGCTTTCTAAAAATGTAAGACTTGACAAAGTTTGTAATAACTTTTAAATTATCAGTCCTACTGGCTTTAGCTTTTACCTATTTAGAAACATACTTAACAACTAGTAAAATGTAAACAAAGCTAAAAGATAAAAGAAAAGGACCTATACAATCAATATCCCTTATATAAAGAATCTCATAGAAAAGAAGAAGAATTTAAAGCATCTCATGTTTACGAATTAAATTTTTTATTCTTTGACATTGTTCACAATTTTTGCAAAACATGTAGGTATCATGGGAAAAAGTAGGCTAATAAAAACCAGAATTAAGCACTTTCTTTCTATTCTCTTAGGTTCAAAGTAACATCCACAAGCATGAGTATGATAAATTGCAAGTATAGAATGAAACTTAAAATCATGTGCTTATCTCCTAATTATTTGATCAGCATAAAATTTTCACAAATAATAGTTATCCCACACATAATGTTTAACCTTGCTCTTTAACTTATCAATATGAGCTTTCTTAGCAAATGTAAGCAACTCATTAATCACTAAATCAACATACAAAAGATTCTTACCTAATAGCTAAAAAAGAAGCTCCTCTAGAAAGGTGTTCTAAATAGGTAGAATGTATATAGCTCTTGGAATCCTACTCAAATGATCTGTAATTAAGTTTTTAACACCACTTATGTCTCTAATCTTAATGTTAAACTACTATAAAAGTAACATTCATCTAATCAAATGGAGTTTGCCTCATGTTTCTTCAAAAGGAACTTCAAAGTTGTATGATTAGAAAATAACTACTTTAGAATCAAGCAAGTATGATCTAAATTTATCTAAAGTAACAATAATGGTTAAAAATTCCTTTTCTGTATGATGTTGTTCGATTATGCAACATCTAAAGTTCTTGAGGCATAATAAGTCACATAAGTTATTTTCCTACTTTTTATGCAAGGACAACACCAATTGCATAATTAGATGCATCACATATTAACTCAAATGGTAAATCCCAAGATGGTAGCTGATTAATGGAAGTAGTGGTAAGAACTTACTTTAACTTGTTAATAGTTTTCTTACAATATTGGTTAAAATGAAACTTTACTTCCTTTTAGAGCAGCAAATGAAATACCTACCTATTCCTTCATAATAACCATGGCATGAGATGTATTTTCCTTATTAGAAAGCAAATCAAAGTTGCTCTTATTATTCTCATAACTATTGATGGATTGGACAATGGAAGGGTAATTTTGCTAAAATATCTAATGAAGTGCTTGTAGAAACTTACATGACCAACAAAAGAATGCACTTCTTGCATATAAGTAGGGTAAGGTCTAGTAGTCACATTAAGTTGAGCAAGATTTACTTCAATGCTCTTAGTATTTACTATATATCCAAAAATTATCCTATGCCCTATCATGAAATGACATTTCTCAATATTTAATACAAGATTAGTTTCAATGCATTTATATAACATCTTAGCAAGATTATCCAAGCATGCATCAAAAAAGAAATAATAGATAAAAAAATCATCCATGAATACTTCTATGTAATCCTTTAAAAAATTAATAAAAATGCTTACCATACACCTCTAAAATATGCTAGGTGCATTGTATAAGTCAAATGGAATTCTCTTTTAAGAAAAAATGCCAAAAGGCTATATGAATATAGTTTTTTCTTAGTCTTTTGGAGCAATATGAATATAAAAATAGCCAATTTAACCATTCAAGAAGAAATAATGGAATTTGCTTGCCAATCTTTTTAACATTTAATTAATGAATGGGAGTGAGAAATGATCTTTTATGGTTGCTTGGTTAAGCTTCCTATAGTTAATGTAGACTCTCCAACAATTTTGAACTTTAGTAGAAATCAATTCATTATTTTAGTTTTTCATTACTGTCAATTTGGCCTTCTTAAGAATAACTTACACTGGACTCACCCACTTACTATTAGAAATGAGATATATGATACCAGCCTCCAATAGAAGGGTAATCTCCTTTTTCTGAGGGCTAATACTAGGAATATCTACAAGTATCCACACAATTACTTGCTTATGAGATCTCAAATTTTGCAATAATTTTTCTTCTTCCTTAGGTTATAGATTCTTTGCTATAATCACAAGTACCTTCTCATTCTTTTCTAAGAATGCATAATTTGAATGTTCTAAGAGAGGTTGAAGTTCCAATATAGGTGATTGAATTATAGAAGGTATTAATTTAGTAGTAGAAACTACTTCTACAAGTTGAATTTCTTCTTGAACATAAATTTCTACACTTTTTGGAGTAACACTATTCTTATCACTTATAAATACAAAAATTTTAACATATATGACATATTTAGTATCATTATCATAGCAAGTGCACTCATGGCTATCAAAATAATCTATAAACTTAAAAGTTTAAAAAAAGTCAACAAGCATGTTATCAAAAGTATCTTCAGCAAGCTCATCAATTATATCTAACTGAAATATGTAATGCTTAATCATAAGGATTTCATAGCTTTAAAGATGGTAAAACTCACAATTATGTCTTTAACCTCCATGGAAAGAGTGCTAGCATTGACATCTATCTTTATTATTGTTATCCTAAGGAATGGTCTTCCTAGAATTAAAGACGCATGGTGCTGGAAATCGCGCATCATACATGCACAGCAGAATAAAAATTTTGCACGATTTCCACTAAGGATCTATGCGAATTTAGGACACCATAGATTAGGGATTAGGGTTTATACCTTTCGGCAAAAATCTTCTGTCCGCTACACAGCAAATCCGATTTGCTTCTGTCCGTTTTCCAATCCAATCTGCTCTCTAAATCACGAACCGGAATAGAAACTAGAAGATCAGATCACCAGTGCAGTGCTTAATGTGGCTGCACCTCTATGGTATCCACACGAACCCGTGAATCACCGATGAATGTCCACAAAAACACCGGTTGGAATTGATCTCCTTTCACCTCGTAGTGCTAGCTACGCCTCTTTAGCGGTTTTGGTCAAGGAGAGGTGCTAGGGTTTTTTGTGCCTTTTAGGGTGCGTGAATAATGATAATCATGTTATTATTACCCAACAAGCCTATTTAAATAGGTGCATAGAAAAACCTAACCTATTTGGGCTTTATTCCATGTACAATTATAGGCTTACTATTGGGCCTTATAATTATAACATGAATTCCCAAATATTAGGCCCAAACAATTTGGTCCATTAATTCTAAATTCACTAGGCTCTAAGTGTGCGACCCTACAGACTCTCATTACGTTGGCAATGACCATTGATCATATTAATGATCATAAATAATGATTAGTGTCTAGAAACACATCATTGTTACCCAAGCAATGAGAAAGTCAGTAATTTGACTAAACCTTTACACGTGATCATCACCCATGTCCTTTTGTCCTATACATCTGGACTGAGTACGAGACATGGACTGTGTCATTCCTATATAGCCCAATCTTAAGGTTTCTTGATTCCTAAGTAAGCTGACTAAAACAAATGTAATCGATATCCCATGTAAATTCATTTGAGCATGGCTATGCATTTTCTCAGCTTTACTTAATCAAAGGGCCCATAGATGTTACTCCTGTTATATAGGAGGGACAAATCCCATCTTGATCACACAAACCCCTCCTCATGATATGTGACATATCCAATATCTACCCTTGCATTCACTCAACCATTAGTGACATAGAATAGTATCAAAATATGAAACTCACATGTAGGGAACCTTGGTAATCTCAAGTCAAAGGAGCATATTAATAATGATCACTAAGAACCACTCATGACACTCATATAACGATCCATGTAGTGTTCTTAATATGGGTCGGTCCAGTATATAAGTTCTCTAACTTGTACTCATGTGTAAACTTAATATCCTATATAAGTCTTCACACATGCTAGTCTTAACATATCAAAGCAACCTAATCCATAATGATATATGACTAGGGACATTTAAGAATACAACTATTCGAAAGGTATTATCATAATTGAATATATTACACAGACAATATATATAAATATAATAATTGGAATTGCCATTAAAATAATATGATTCAAAATTATAATCACCAATATGATTGGTTTTAGGGCATATACACTAACACATGGGTAGTTAAAGAGTCATCCTCCATGAGCAAAATGTAGAAGTCTACTGGACTTGAACCAAGACATCTTCAATAACACTAGCAAGATGTGTAGTATTTTTGTTGGCTAATTGAATTTGTTTTAAAAGGCCATGCTATAATGAAGAAAATACTAACTTTGGTATAACATTAATAGAAGCTTTTAAGTTAATCAAGTCATGCTTAAATCTACTATTGACCATAATGCAAGGTATGTCAAACATTCCTAGATTTTTACATTTCTAAGGTAATTTTGGTTGAAGGATGGTTGATACATTCTATCCCTATTCACTTTTTCATTACCATATAACTTTCTCTTGTAAATACATAGCTCTTTAAGAAATTTGGCATACTTAGGAATTTGCTTTATGGCATCTAGTAATGGAATATTAACTTCTATCTTCCTAAAAGTTTCTAGAATCTCCTTATCTCTATCCATTTCTTCTCTTTTTCTAGATTGTGTAACTGTATTTAGGAAAGGAAGTGGTCTTCTATAATTTTTTATTTTTTACACTAACTGTAGTTTTTTTATTTTTTTAAATTTGTTTGGTTTGAACTTTTTGCAACATTTTTAAAACCTACTTGTTATTTCTATTTGCCTTGTTTATTTACTACTTAAGGAAGGGTAAGCATTTGAACCTTTTTTTACCATTTCTTAGTATAATGGTAAAAATAATGCCTCTTGGATTTGAATCATTTAAGAAGATAATCTATCAAAACATTGTGAATTGAACTCATTCAAGGAAGAAGCTAACCAACAAATTTGCATTTGTAAATATTGCATTATAATGTCTATTCTTTGTAGAAACTACAAGTTATTGGCAACCATTTACATGATTAAATCCTTAAAGGATGGCTAAGAAGATGAGGATGAACTTGCTTGCTAGTTTTTTAAAAATTTTCTACTAGTTTAATTGGTTACTAGGCTAGAGCATTGCCGTATCTAAAATTTGGATGATCTCCTTACCCAGAATTGGAAAAAGTTAGAGTAAAGGTCATGTTTAGGCTGTTACTATTAGTATTGGGGTTTTCCTGGAAAAACTACTGCTACATAAGCTTAATATTAATAGTCTCCTTGTAATGTAGGACATAAATCAATAGGATAAGTTCCATAAGAATATATGCCCTAAAGTATAGCAAGAAGAGGACCTTGGGTTTGCTATTGTCCTACGGCTATTTGTCTTACTAGAGAAGTTAATTCATCAATTCTATACTTTATTCTTTGTTGATCTGCATAAGAAATGTTCATCTTATTCACATCTCTAATGGTGGTAATCGTTCTAGTGTTAAATTGTTAAAAGTTTGCTATTATGTTAGTTATCAAGTCTCTAACTATCATAAGAGTTTTATCAATTAAGGCACCACTGCTAGTAGCACCAATCATACTCTTATTCATGAAAAAAATTCTTTCATAGAATAACTAGGCCAAGAGTTTTTCACTCATCTAGTGGTATAGGTAACTAGAGTACAACTTATTGAATTTCTGCCAATATTCATACAATATCTTAATAATCATTTGCCTTATAGCATATATATTTTTTCTAATGGCACCAACTTTTGAAGCACGGAAGAATTTCTTCTGGAACAACCTTTTCATATCATTCTAACTTGTAACAGAACCTAGTTGAAGATGATAGATCCAATCCTTGACAACATCAACAAGTGAGAAAGGAAATGGTGAAATGCCTTCAATATAATGTGATCTTTAAAATGCTATTAGATTTCATAGTTGAGCAAATCATATAAAACTCCTTCAAATGTTTATGAAGGTTTTGACTTGCAAGACCATGAAATCTAAGGAGCAAATGGATTAGTCTAGATTTAAACTCAAAGTTGGCATCAAGTGCAGGATATTAGATGCCTAAAGGTTGGTAAGTAACATTAAAGGCAGCCAATTCCTTTAATGTCTTGTTACTAACCATGTCATTAGAATTAATAAGAGGTTTAAAATGAGGGATATGGATGCCATAACTATATGTATTTTTAGTCCTATAAAGAAAATGAAAAGTATTTCATGATTAAAATCTAGTAATTAACTAATTGATTACCTAGTCATACACTAGACTACACTAAAGTACACTAGACAAAACTATAAAAGCTCAAAAAGACTAAAATACCAATGTAGAATTAAAAATCACTCAAAATAACTTTAATTGACCTATTTAAAAGTTTTTAAAATGCATAGGACCACCACAGAATGAAAGCTTTTAACATTTGGGACCCAACTATAAAATAAAAAACTTTAAAAAATAAAAAGAAAAGATCTAAATGATGGAATTTAGCCAAAAAATAATAGACCTTAGGGATATATATCCTAAGGTCTATCCAAATTTTTTTTTAACTAGCATAAAAGTTATTAGGTCAATCAGAGATAGTGACCTTGTAACACTGTTAGGGAAGTAGGTAGTATATATGTAGTCTATACATGAACCTAGAACTTCTAATAAAATGTAAAATGCAATGATATATGTTGGGATATGGTAAATTCAAGTGTAGGAATATTCAATAGCAAGAGAATGCAAGGAAATGTGAAGAAATGATAGATTCCCTAAGAATAAGGAAATACTAATAGATGTAAAATTGACTAGATACTAACAGATGCAAAATTGATCGTAAGAAGATTAAATAATTATGCAATACAAAGTTGATAAATGGTGAGAAGGGATGAATTTAAGTGGATCCTCAACAATAGTGCCGAAATTTTGAATGTTTTGTCATAATAGAATCAAAATTGGAATATTAGCTTGATAAAAAATATTTTGTAGTAAAAGGTGACAAACTCAATCAAACTTTAGTGATCCTCTTGACATATCTTATCACAATGATTTACTTTAATTACAAATAAAATGCAAACAGAATGCAGATAGAATGTAGATAAAATGCAAAATAAAATGTAAACAAGACAAAATGCAAACAATACGTAAGAATTTAAATAAAACTAAATGAGGTGGTTTTTATTTGAAGCTTAAATAGAATATATTTATAAAAATAAAATGTACGAATAGCATAAAAAGATAAAAAATCAAAACATCAAAATAATGATCCAAGGATATGAGGGTTTCAAGTTTAGAATTTAAAATCTATTAATCACAAATCATAAATTAATTGATAATCCTAACTAATTTTTCAACCTAGAATCTTGCAAAACCCTTAAAATGATTTATAAACTTTATGCTAGATAGTCATCTAGGATTTAATTAATTAATATTAGTAGAGTTAAGCAACTACTATAATCTATAAAGCCAAATCAAAATTAATTTTAAAATAGAATTTAGTTGAATTGAAGGATTAAACTAGAAATCTTTGATTTAATAATTCAACCCTCTATTCCTACATGAAAATTATGACTGACCAACCATAATCTAACATAAAATAGATAAACATAAAAAATCACAAGGTTAAATACAAATTGCATGAAATTAGCATTTAACTCATGCAATTTCAAGCAATTAAAACAAAAAATGAGGGGAAAATAAAAATCATGAAAAAAGTTAACATTATAGCTTAGGATCTCATAATCCAAATAAAGATAAGTCTAAAATTCTTTGAATTGATCAAGAATTTAGCATTCCATGGCTAAAAAAGAAAAGACTTCAAAAAGAGAATAAAGTTGTCTTAGTTTTTATGTAGAATTATCTAGAAGAGTTGAAGTATACTTATCTTTTGAGGCACAAAACTCTATATCTAATTTGCTATTATCTAAAGCCTAATGGACCAAAATGATATGACTTCTAGGATTACAAAGAACCAGGCCTTGATAGTTTTTAGAAGCCCATAACAAATTCACAAAATAAACCATTACAAGATTTACTACAATAAAAATTATAAGTTTGACTTCTAGCTTTTATAACACATTTAAACTATATAGTTTCACTAAACCATAAACACAAAGTCTTTAGGGCTGGATTTTAGAAAGCTTTGGGCATAGGTTTTAACTTGATTGAACCTCTAGAACTCTAATATGACCTAAAAATCAAATTTAGCTCAGTTTGGATAAAAATAAAGCATCAACTTCTAAACTAAATTTAACTCTTAAGACGTTTGAAGTGGGATTTGATCAAAACATAAAAGTTATAAAGCTTCCTTTAAGCTTTCCTATAGTATAAATATTATTCATATTTAATACTCAGTGCTTAAGTTATGGCTAAAAACTTCAAATAGTGTAAAAATTCAATATCAATAAAAAAATTTCAAAACATTAGAAAACTAAAATCCAAACACATAACAAGGCCAATTCCTTAAAATTAAGCATATAAAACACATTAAAAGGTATAAAATAGGAGGAAATAATATAGACAAAATCTTAAATATTATTCACTAAAGATAAAAGGTTGAAAAAACTAAAAGAGGAACTTATACAGGCTTAAAAGACCTTTTAGATGGAGATTAACATTGCAAATGAGTTCTTAGTAGACTACCCTTAGTAGACTTTTTAAAGGCCAAAGCTCAAGTTAAATATTTCAATCTAAACCTACTAATTGATTGCTTTGAGATGTTAGATGAGAAGGTGGTATCAAAGTTGCAATTAGTAGACTACTCTCAGTTATTATGTTTATGCTTTTAGCATACAAGCTATTTCTTTAACCTTTTTATAAATTTAAGTATTTTAGATTTACATTTGTATTTAACATATTATGATTGATGTTTGAATGCCTCATTTAGTTATTTCATCTTACTTTATTAGCTTTTAGTATTGTGCTTATGTTTTGATGAATTGATTTTATATGTTTATCTCCGGCTGAGGGATATACTTGGGTTTTTTTTTACTAAGGATTGAGTCCACATTTTTATTTTTGATGGATCTACTATGACTTTTTATGCTAAAGGATTTGCTTGGGCTTCTATCAAGGATCAAGTCTGGGTTTTATTATTAAAGGATTTGCTTGGCCTTATATGACTTATGCTAAAAATAATCTAAAAATTTTATGTCATTCATATATAAGTAAAATATTGTTTAAAATGCATCACATTCTAACTTTAGGGTATGGCTTTTTTGTTAAGTTTTTCAAGTTGATAAGCTCCATTTTGTAAAGCTTTCTTGGTGTAGAATGGCCTTTTCCATATTGATGCTAGCCTTTTATTTTGAGAGAGTTATTGCACTCCTTTTATCTTCCTCAACACTGGGTTATTTTCTTTAAAAGAATTGATTTTAACCTTTTTGTTGAAGAAATAGGCAAGCCTTTTTTTGTATTATGTCATCCTTATTTAGGTAATTTCCCTTGCTTTTTCTAGCAAATCCATTTCTTTTCTTTGTCTTTATTGATTCATTTTTGTAATGTAAGCCTTTCTTTGCTCAAATGTTTCCCTTACCTTTACTAGCATCATTACTTATGTGCCATATGTTAGATAGAATGGTGTTTCCTTAATTATTATTTGTGGGGTTGTCTTGTATGACCAAAGAATACTTAGCAGCTCATCTATCTAGCCTCCTTTTGCTCTATCCACCTTTTTTTTAAGTCTATTGGGAATTATCCTTTTAGCTAGCTTAACTTGTCCATTTGCTTGTGAATGTTCAACCATTGTTACCTAGACTATCATGTTAAGAATTGTTAATCTTTATTTTTGTTATGAATAAAGGCTAATGATTTTTTGGATATTATAACTTTCATAGAAAGAGACAAATTTTTTTCTTGTAAACTGCATGATATTGTCAGTTATTGTTATTATTCATGGTAACTTGAACTTACAAAATAGGATCATATTTGTTAGTGTATAATGTTGTATGGTATAGTACTTTTAAGTTTAAGTGACCTTTATGCCTATAAATTACATTCTTCCATAGAAATTTCTTGGTATTTTAAGTTTTTATTATTGCTAAAGGTTTTGCCTCAATGCATTTATTAAAATAGTTTACTACTGCTGTGAGAAACTTCCTTTATTTAGTCATCTTTAGGAAAGGGCCTAGAAAATTGATCTCTATGCAAATTGTCATAAAGATGTTATTGTAGTCTATTCCATTGCTAGTTTCCTTGGCATTTTTCCATACTTTTGGCAATTGTCGTATTTCTAAGCTAGTTAAAAGGCATCATTTTTCATAGTTGATAAAAAATAATTAGATCAAATTACTTTTAGCACTAATGTCATTTATCTTATATGGCTTATGCATATTCCCTCATGGAGTTCCTTTAGCAAGTAATCAACTTCTTTTAGTGTTGAACACTTTAGTAGTGGGAGTGAAAAACTTATATAATTCCTTATTGTGTAGGAAAAATTTGGCAGACCTTTTGATGGGTTTCCTTGCCTTTTCCTATTCTATCAAACATGTTTTATTCATCAAATGATTGATAATTAGTGTTATTTATGACTTTCTTTCTTCAATGGCTAGCATTTCATCCTTTTCTATGCTAGGGTTCTAGATTATTTCTTGTAATATTTTTTTGTTATTGCTTTTTGACTTCGCATTGGCTAACTTTGCCAATGAGTTTGCTCAATTATTTTGTTTTTATAAGATTCTTCTCACTTTATGGGTAAACTAGTTTAGTAGCCCTTTTACTTTTCAATGTATTTCTTCAATACTAGCTTTTTACTTCTATTCTCCATTTTTTTTATTTATAACTAGTTATGAGTCACTCAAAATGATTCACTTGGTTCTAATTTCTTTTGCTAAGTGTGCTTCTATAATCAAAGCTTTGTATTTCACCTAGTGGTTTGTGGCATAGACACTAAATTTTATAGAATATTCTAAAGTCAAACCATCTATTCCTTCTAGAATTATTGTTGCTCTATTGTCTTTCTTGCTAGAAAAGCCATCCATATATAAACTCCACATTTATACTAATTTTTTATCCTTTTTTTTTGGTTAATTTGACCCCAATGTTTGCCAACACTTGCAATTTTACTACTTTCTTCACCTCATATTTGATCCCCTATTCTGATGATTCAACTAACCATAATACTAGCCTTCCCACCAAATCAAGTTTTTAGAGGATTTATTATATTGGTCAATCTATTCAGGCTATAATTTGGTATGCTTAAAAATGTGATCTAATTTTTTTTTGAAGTTATGAGAAAAGTAAATGCAAGCTGCTTTATCTTTTGGTATCTTCACTCTTATTTGTGCAACACCTTTCTCAGAAAGTAAACTAGCTTCTACTCGTTATCATTCTCTATGATTATAATTGAGGTGATGACTTCTTCGAATGCGACTATATATATATAAAGGCTTTTTCTTTTGTATTTCTAATTAAATTAGTGGTTCTAACAAGTACCTCTTCAAGTCACTAAAAACTCCTTCATAGGAATTATTTCATAAAAAAATTTAGGTTTTTTTACTAAATTATAAAATCAGAGAAATTTATCATCTAACCTATACATAAATCTTGACAATGTAACTAACCTTCCATTCAACATTTGCACCTTTTGCATATTCTCTAGGTTAGTCATGTTGATTATTACTTGGAATTTTGTTGGATTTGCCTTAATTTCTTATTTGATCAACGTGAACCTAGGAAACTTCCTTGCTTAGATGCCAAAGGTGCATTTTAAAGGGTTAAGCCTCTTCTTGTGTTCCTTAATACACTAAAGGCTTCCTCTAGGTCTTTCAAATGCTACACAGAATTTTAGGAATTCACTATTATATCATCCATATATACTTCCAGTTACAGCCTATTTGCTTATAGAAGACTCTATTTATTAGGTGCTTTTATACGGCACATTTTTTAATTTGAACAACGTTACCCAATAGTAGAATATCCTTTAGTCTATTATAGAGATTATTTTTTCTTCATCGTATTATGCATCCTCAATTATTATCGAGATAAAGCATCTTTAAATCTTAATCCCTCAAAGTCTATTGCACTGTCTACTAGTTAGTCAATGTTGGGCAAGTGGTCTACGGGACTTCTCTTATGAAGCTTGCTTTTAAAAACTTCTCCATTTCTTTTATGATTGCTTCGCACCACTTAACTCCAAAGTTTGTCTTCTTTTGCTAATCTACTTAGCATTTAGGTATATCCTAAGTTTATGGCATGCTATGTAGATCTTAACTCTAGGTATATCAAAAGGCTTTAATGCAAATATTTCTACATATTTCTTAGAACTCCTATTAGTGCCTTTTTCAGAATAACCATAGTCTTAACTATCCATTCATCACCTTCTTCGAAGAGATATATGTCTTCCAATTTTGACAATGATTCAAGCCTTCTAGGATTTGTGTCCCTAGCATATAATGTTACAATATTGACCATTTAGTAATCCTTTTTCATAGGCTTCTTGATAATCACAAGCTTTGTTCAGCTTGTGTTAGGATTTTGTTTTTCCAAGCTTGCCATATAATGTTAGGAAAATTTAATAATTTAATCGATCAAATTAAATGCAAAATTATACATACTTGATTTGCCTTTTTAGATTTTGATGTTGTATTTCACTACACGATTGCTAAGAATCACCTTTTGTTAAGAACTCTTGCTTTTGTCGACAACAATTTTACTAAAACCACACTCACAATTTTCTAGAGAGAAGAAGATGAAAAGAATTTCTCTGGCTCTGTATATTGAATATTATGTTCTCTCTCTTTCTTTCTTTCTAATAGGAAGTAGTTAGTTTTCTTTCTTTCTCCCATTTTTCCACTCTTATGATCAATTATCTAAAAAATTAATTGCATGATTTTAATTTTTGAATTCAAATTCAAATAAAATAAATATTTATTATATGATAAATGTGGATCACCCATTATGGTTGTCCCTACATTCATCATCTCCCACTCACACATAATGAGATGAGCCACATCATATAATATTTTTCTCTCTTTTGATTTTCATACTTGGTGCATTGTCATGACTGCGTAGGCATGATGTTATCTTGGGTGTTCTTGTACTAGAAATTCTTATATAGAATCAACACAAGATAACCCTTACTTCTAGTTATTTGTATTATGCCTTAGATGCCTTAGATTCTCCTATATACACTTTTCATTTGCAAATCTAATCCCCCACAAGCTTTATTACAAGCTCAGATTGCCATCCTCATATGCATAGCATCCACACTTATGATGTTACCAAAATTAATTTCATAACGAACATGTCTCAAATACTAGCATAATTATGTATATGTCAACAAATCTTCCTTTTGCCTCCATATCACTTTGATTTGAAACAGTTGCTTTTCTAGTATTTTATCCTTTAGATCATATATATCATGATCATAGGATGCATACTAAAGTAGCGAACACCGTATCATTTCTCTATGATATCATTAAAGTCAAAGGGTATCTTTGAAAAGAATTTTTCTTTTTTGGACTCATACAATAATAAACCAGGGATTTTTCACTTGCTTTATGTTTGCAGTTCTTTTTGCATATACCATAAATCACATGCTACGGTGTTCCCTTATAGCATAAGGCATATGTCAATTTTATTAGTAACACCGTACAAACTTTAGTTCAGGTATACATAATACCTAACATAAATTCTTTCACATTATTCGATTCCTTTTGATGTCTGTATGTGAAGAATTCATTGTCTGGCCGTAGGTATTGTGGAAGATGGGAGAATCTACAATTTAATCCATATTTTTATTTTAGATCTCATCTCAACTTTATCTTATTGAGGTAACATATTTTATTTTGTGTTACTTCTCTATCAAAACATAACATTTCTTATAGTTATATTAGTAAACACATGTCTTATCTTCGCCCACTCCTTATGAGCGTCAGAGGTGGTTGTTCATGTGAGAGAATCAACCTTATCTGTACGACATACTAGACATGCGTATACTCATACACATATTATAACACTTGTAACTGAATAAAAACATACTTTATTCATTTTAATTTCAGAAATGTTCAATTATATTCTACGCATACTAAGATTTTACATGCTCAATATATACATCTCTATGTATAGCCTTAGTGAAAGGATCTACTATCATCTTTTGTATAAGAATGTATTGAATGGTGGCCTTTTTCTATGTTATTGCATCTCTTACAAAATGATACTTTATGTCTATATGCTTAGTTTTGCTATGGTACTTTAGATCCTTAGTGTAAGTGATGGCTACCTGACTGTTACAATATATCAGGATGGGGTTTAAATTCTCACCATAAATCTCTAAATGTTCTATAAATCTCTTCAGCCATATTGCCTCTTGTACTACTATAGAACATGTCACAAACTTTGCTTCCATTTTTAATAATGTAATGTATCTATGCTTCTTGCTACACCATGATATGACACCATTATTTAGCAAGAAAGAGTAACATGATGTGGATTTTTGCTCATGTAGGTCTCTAACCTAATCTGCATCAGAATATCCAACTAAGCATAAATTATCTCCTTCATAGCATAACGCGTAGTCAACAGTGCCTTTCAAATATCTCAATATTATCTCAACAGCTTTTTAATGTTTTTATCTAGGGTTTGACTGGTATCTGCTTACGAGTTCGACCGCATGAAAAATATCCAATCTAGTATACATCATTACATACATTAAACTTCCAATCATACTAGAATAAAGAACTCTTTCTATTGATTTCTTCTCAAATTCATTTTGAGGGCATATTTCTTAACTAAATGGTTTACTTTTTTTTATAGAGGTATCCATGGGTTTGCAATCTTTCATATTGAATTTCTTAAAAATTCTCCATTTATAACTTTCTTGAGAAAGAGAAATAAGTTTTTTAGAGCGATCTCTGAAGATTTTGACTCCAAGAATGTAATCTGCTTCACCAATGTCTTTCATCTCAAAATTCGAGGATAACCATTCCTTAATAGCCATAATCGAATTCATGTTATTCCTAACTAATAGTATATCATCCATATAAAGGGATAATATCACAAGATTACCTTTATGCCACTTGATATAAACACGATAGTCTTCCTCAATCATTTGAAAGTTATAAACAATTGTTTGGATGATTGTTTAAGTTTATAAATGGAACTTTGGAGTCTACAAACTTTCTTTTCTTCTCCTTTTTATATGAAACCTACTAGTTATTCCATGTACATTTCTTCATCCAATTCTCCATTAAGAAAAGCGATTTTTACATCCATTTGATGTAATTCTAAATCTAGATTTGCTACTATGGCTAGGAGTAATCTTATCAAATTGAAATGTACAATAGGTGGGAATCTATCCTCATAATCTATTCCTTCTTATTGGGTATATCCCTTTGTAACTAGTCAAGCTTTATACCTTTCAATTGATCCATCTGCCGTTCTTTTAATTTTAAGAACTCACTTGTTCCCAATTGCCTTTTAGCCAGATGATAGGTCAACTAGCTCTTAAACTTGGTTAGTTTTTATTGATTCTATTTCTTCCTCCATTACTTTCTTCCAATGTTCCTTAGCAGGGGAACTTAGAGCCTATTGAACTATTCTTAGCTCTTGTTCATCTTGAGGAGTAACCATAAGAGTTTATCTTTCAATTGAAAAACATCTTTTGGATGCATTTCCTCTTTTACTTTTTTGCGGTGGGATCTCTTGTACTATATCATCTCTAAATACAGGGTCCTAACTCATTCTCTCAAAGCTCCGACTTGAATTGGCAGGTATTCTTTGAGAGCTCTCACTTGGATAAGATGGATAAAATTCAATATTATTATCTATTTGATCTTGTAACTCATAAAAAGATACAGTGCGATCAATTTCTTCTTTGCTAAGAAACTCACTTTCTAAAAATGTGTCATCTCTCGATTTAAGTTCTGTTACTGTTCTCTCCTCATCTTCACCAATGAAAATGTATCCTTTAGATAGTTCTAATTATCTTATAAAGATATATTTCTTCCCTCTTGAACCTAATTTTCATATCTATGGGAAGTATCATGGACATATGCAGTAGACACCTATGGTTTGAGAATACTCAAATCAGGTTTACGCTTTGTCCATAGTTCATAGGGTGTGGATGTACTAAACTTTGAGGGCATACGGTTAAGTATAAAAGTGGCTATTAAAATGGCATCTCCCTAATATGAAAATGGTAGATTTGCCTGTATCATCATTAACCTAACCATGTCTAGAAGAGTCCTATTTCTTCTTTTAGTTACTCCATTTTGTTGTAGAGTGTCAGGGATTGTCAATTATCTTATTATCCCTTTCTCTTCATAGAGCTCTTTAAATTGTTTAGATAAATATTCACGTCCATGATTAGACCTAAGTGCTTTAACTTTATTGTCTATTTAATTTTTGACTTCATTTAAATAACATCTGAAACATTCTAATGCTTCTGACTTATGTGAAATCAAATAGATATGACCATATCGTGAGTAATTATCAATGAAAGTGATAAAGTACAAAGCTCAATGTCTTGCCCTCACGCTCAAAGGACCACATATATCTGAGTGAATTACCAAGCTCTATAAGTAATCACCAAGCTCCATGTCTTGCCCTCACACTCAAAGGACCACATATATCGGAGTGAATTAGTTGCAATAGAGTTTCTACCCTAGTTCCTTTTCCAAATGATTTTCTAGTTGATTTATCAGTTAAACAATGTTCACACAAGGACATTTCCAATTTCGAAATGGGGCCTAGCAATCTTTCTTTTATTAGTTTAATCATCCTATTTTGATTTATATGTCCTAGTCTAGTGTATTAAATGTCCATCTCAACATTTAAATTGGAAGTGGAAGCAGTAAAGCAATCGAAAGTAGCATTGTTAACAACATCCAAAATGACAAATCCATCAGAAATAAAGCTAGAACTATAAAATATATTATCTTTAAAAATGTCAGCAATATTTTAATGAAAATTAACTAAAAATCTAAAACTAAGTAAGGAACAAACAGAAACCAAATTCCATCGAATGTTAGGTGTATAAGGTACATCATGCAAGATTAAGGTTCTTCCTTCATGCAAATCGAATTTCCATGTACCAATGTCTTTAACCTTAATCCTCACATTGTTTCTAATGTAAAGCCATTTGCTTTAACTTGACAAATGACGACATTCTATGTAGGATTCTCAATCCTTACTCACGTAGTTTGTCGCACTTGAATCCAAAATCTACAAAGGATGAGATTCTGTTAGAAAAATAGTACTAGAAACATATGAAAAATGTTTGAAATCAATGTCCATTAATAACTTGTTTTATTAATTTTGTTGAGTGCAATCTTGAGTAAAATGGCCCATTCTTTGGTAGGCATAACATTTGATCTTCTTGATATCAAAGTTCCTTGTGCCCTGTTTTCTTTTCTTCTTCTTAAAGGTTTTCTTACCTTGAGAATTGGGCCCTATTTTATCTTTTGAAACATTTTACCTTTCTTGGATTTAGGCTTAGAACTAGAGGGACCCGCTTCCTCTGCCATATATGCTTGCCTAAAGGACCTATAAGCCCTTAAATGTTTATCCTCAAGTTCCAGGTGTCTCGCCACATCATCAAAAGTTACAATGCTTTCGTTGTGAGTCAAGTTGACCTTCATATGTTCCCAATTGACAAGTGACCTAATCACTGCTTGCATTTGTTGCTCATCAGAAAGTGCAAGTCTTGCAGCTTTCAGCTCACATATCATGTTTGATATTTCACATAAATGTTGTTTCATCAGTATGTTAAGTCAAAGTTTGTATATGTCAAATTTGATTGTAAGTCTTTTTAGTTTGGTGGTAGAAATACTACCAAATTTCTCTTTTAGGGCAATGCAAATTCCTTGAGCAGTTAGGTAATTTTCATATTCATACATGAGGTCATCCGCCATTACGCTTAAAAGTGTAATGCAAGCAATATTATTCTTTTTCCTCCAAACAGTATACACCTCAGCATCTTTTCTATGCTAAGCTATGTTTCCATTTTCAGGTTCTAACATGACATTATTTAAGACTTCTAGAGTATCTTTCTACTCTAAAATATATGATATTTTTTGATACCAAATGTTCCAATTGTCCCCATTCAATTTGTCATCCTTGTTTAATTCAGCAATTACGTTCTTGCTGGCCATTCTGTTAAATATTTGAACATTTCCTATAAGTATACAATGTTGTTCATTTCCATAGTTCTTACATAGAATAATAATGACACTATTTAGTTTAGGGTCAGGAGTTTACGTTTGTCATACCCTTATCGCTTGTTTGTCTAAATATTATCATTATTTCTTATCAAGATCGTTACCATGCAAACATCATACGTTGTGTCACTCTTAAGTAAAAACATAGTATAAGAGCTTTTACTTAAATGTAGGATTCCATAAAAATAAATGTACAGCAAATGAAGATATCTAAACATTCATCAAATGATAAGTGATTCAATAAACATTTATCAATGTTCACAAAGTAGTCTCAACAAACTAAAAGAAATAAATTCACCAAAACAAATATAGCTAGTGTTTCTATTCTAGCTTCCTATTCTGAATTCAGGGCTTTTATCTTTTCAAAAGTGTTAAATAACTTTGGTGGATTTTTGGAATGAACTGGCCCAAAATTGTACATGGTCATAGTTTTGATTGGGCTTTTCATGTGTAATCCTTTCCCTAGAGTGCTATGCCTAAATGTCTTGCACTCTTCATGTTTAGGAATTGTGAAATCAAGATTATTTTTTTACAATTATTTTTTAAAGTAAGGAACTTCCTATAGTCTTAGCTCTTCCATGCATCTTTTAAGGTCAAGGTATTTGACGGTTCCCAATGTATAGTCTTTGCATTGCCATAAAGTCTTTTTAATTGGTTCTAGAAGTTATCATTTGGAATTACATCCATTAGGGTACGGAACCAAAGGTGATTAGGAAACACCTTTCCTCTATGATTGAGATCTCTTTTTAGATCTTTGAATTCATGCAGGAAAGCTTTTATCGAGGTAGTATGTGCATGCATTTCTTTTATATAGTGAGTGCATCATTTCTTTTAAGTCTTTTGCAATGTCTATCCAGTTGACTCCTTGGGTTCTTCTCCTACACTCTCCACAAGCCCATATGGATCATATTCCTTTCTAAACCACTGTTCCATGTTTGTTCACAAAAATTAGATATAAAATATGATCAAAATAGGGTATTGTTGCCACCTTTTAAGTCAAAATAATGTCACAGAAGTTTTAAAAATACATAAATAATATATCAAAGTGTAGATCTTGATTTTAGAAAAATTTAGAATCAAAATTTGCCTCTAAAGGGCTTTGTGCATGCCCATACATGCCTTTGCATTGCTTTTATTTGAAAAAATTCTAGAAAAATGAGGGAAATAGCATTTCCCATGCTCGGTGACGGCGCATGAGGTCCACACACTGCCTTGCATGTATTTTCTAGCCACTAGAGCCAGCAAAATGAAAGGAAAAAATTTCCTCTTTCTAACAATGTGTGACATATGGCATTTGGGCACGAGGGTGGGCCCCACATGCCACCCTTGGGAATGAGGAGTTTTAATTTTTTTTTGTTCTAGTGGGTTCGAAACTACGTGTCATTTTTATCCTGTGCAAAATGACATGTCATTTTAGTTCAAACTAAGATAGCTATCACATTAAAACAACGTGTCACTTATTGGGGGCTCAAAATGACATGTTGTTTTGGTTGTCCCTTTCCTCTAACCAAGTCAATCAGGTCGACTCGACTTGGTTTGCGACTCGAAATTATATTGTGGCTATAACTTTTGATCCAGAGCTCTGTTTTAAGTGATTTAAAGGCTATTTTTCTCAGAATTTCATGCTCTACAAATCTAGACTAATTTTATGGCCGAAAAAAAATTATTTTCTGGGGGACTCAATATTTCAAAGTTACGAGTTTTATGGAGTTTTTAGGTTTTCTCATTATTTTTTAATGTTCAGGAGTGTTTTATAGATATTTTATGTATTTCGTTTAATACTAAAACCATCCTTAACAATATTCATCTAAGAACAGCATAATCAAACAACAAACAAAAAAAATGCATTCATTGGCCAATTTTCATATCACAAAAGCAAAAATAGAAAAACATACTTTTTGGCGAAAGCAAAATTACCACTCAAATACATAGTACACAACAAGTGTATTTAACATATAGTGAATCTCATATAACACATCTCATACATCATGTGCCTTGCATTTAATTACATTAAATACACATGGGGAATCACAGACATCAAATCTAACCTGCTTCTGATATTAATGTTGAAAAATTTAATAATTTAATCAATCAAATTAAATGCAAAATTATATATACTTGATTTGCCTTTTTGGATCTTGATACTATATTCCACCACATGGTTACCAAGAATCACCTCTTGTTAAGAACTCTTGCTTTTATCCACAATAATTCCACCAAAACTACGCTTACAATTTGTTGGAGAGAAGAAGATGAAGAAATTTCTCTGGCTCTGTATATTGAATAATGTGTTCTTTCTCTTTCTTTCTTTCTGATAGGAAGTAGTTAGTTTTCTTTCTCTCTCCCATTTTCTACTTTTGTGATCAGTTATCTAAAAAAAATTGATTACATGATTTTAATTTTTGAATTCAAATTCAAATAAAATAAATATTTATTATATGATAAATATGAATCACCCATTATAGATATCCCCACATTCATCATATAACTAAATGAATATTTAGTCCACATGAACTTTTCCTATTTCATTAAGGGTTAGGAACTTCATGAGCAAGCATGAAGTAGAAACTATAACCCTTGCTTGATTAAGAGTGGGTCAATTAAGAATCACATTATAAGCTTGATTTTTTGTTGCCACTACTAAGAAGTTACTTTTGTGTTTCACATCTTAGGTAGGTTACCATTATGAGCATTATAGCTTCTTCCATCAAAATTTACTTTTCTAAAAATTTAACTAACATTTTGTTATGAGGTTTCATTAAATTTTTTTCCTATATTCATTTTTGGTATAGGATGAGAGTACAAAATACCAATGGGACTCCCCTAGTTAATAAGAATCCATTTGATAAGGAATTTATGGATCAGGGCAAATACTCCCATTAGATCATACTGATCCTTTTCCAAGTCCTTGAAGTCTTCCTCTATGAATAAGATGGTCTTCTATGGCAACTTCTATTATTTCTATTTGATATCCATTATTTGTTATAAATGCCTTTTTTGGCCATTCTTTAATTCTCCTCCTTTTGCGAATCCCTGTGATTATAACAATTGTACCAGTTATGGTAGACTAGTTAGAACAATTTCATAGCTTTCTCTTATTAAGGATCACTCATGCTCTTACTCTTCCAGTCAAGGTTGCTCTTGATTTCTTCTGTACTTAGCCAGGTGACCAAGTATAATTAGGTGTTCTATCTCATGTTTCCATATAACATAATCATTTGTGTTATGCCCATAGACCTTAAACTTAAGATATTTGGATTTGTTTGTAGGAGGGAACCTTTTCCGCTTATGAGGAGGGAATTTCATTAACTTTACAACTTACACATCATCTATCATCATGGCTAATAGAGCTTTAAGTGGTTTGTAAAAATTAAAAAAATCTTTTAGAGGTGGCCAATCCGATCTCTTTAAAGGCTTTTCGCACATCTGTAGTTGTTGATCCTTTTGTCATAAGTTATCGTGATTTGCTAGTCTAGACAACTGATATTCCTTAACATTAATGTATTTTTTTGCTTGCTTAATTAGTGATGAATGTGGGGACACCTATAATTAGTGATCCACATTTATCATATTTTAAATATTTATTTAATTTATCTTTTGAATTTAAATTCAAACAAAATTAATTTTTAGTAATTGATTAGGGAGTGGGAAATGGGAGAAAGAAATAACCACCCACTCCCTTTTAGAAGTAGAAAGAGAAACAAAAAGAAAAAAATAAAGATACAAGACATTCAGTTTTTCCTAGAGCCAAGAAAAAATTCATTAGAGAGTTTTCTTTCATCTTCTTCTTCTCTATACAAATATAGTGTGTGGGATTTTGGTGCAATCGTTGTGGACAGAAGCCAAGAATTCCATATTAAAGGTGATTCTTGACATTCGTGAAGTGGATTACAGCATTAGGATCCTAAAAGCTAAAATCAAGTATGCATATTTTGTACTCAATTTTTGGGTTAAATATTTGAATTTTTTCCAATATTGGTATCAGAGCCTGGTTGGTTCTAATGTCTGTATTTCCCTAAGTGAATTTAATATCATTGAATGCAGGTATATGATGTATGAAATTTATTAATGCATAAGATGTATTAATTATGAGATGCAATATGACTAATGCACCTATTAAATACTATGTATTTAAATGGCAATTTTATTTTTGGTCAGAAAGCATGCTTCCTAATTTTAATTCTTGTGATGAGAAATATTGGCTAAAAAATTAAATGCAAATTTATTATATGATTCTGCTATTCCTGAAATAATTTTGTTAGGGATGATTTTAATGTTAAAAGGATACATATAAAACATCCATAAAACATTCCCAAACATCATAAATCAACCAAAACACCTAAAATTTCATAAAATTTGTAACCTTTGAGATATTGGGTCCTTTGGAAAATTAAATTTTTAGGCTATAAAATTAGCCTAGATTTATGGAGCATTAAATTATAAGAAAAATGGCTTTTGAATCACTTAAAATAGACCCCCGGATCAAAAGTTATGGCTAAATTATGTTTTTCGGTCGAACAGACCCATTTTGGTCATGAACCGGGTCGGGTCTGACTCGGTTGACCAGTTAGACAAGGAAGACAACCAAAACGATATATCTTTTTGGGTCGTTGCTAAATGACATGTTGTTTTGACGAAGAAGTGTTTGATCTAAACCCAAAATGACACATTGGTTTGACTAAGTAAAAAATGACATGTCGTTTACCCCAGCAAAAAAAATTAAATACAAAAAAAATCTCCTCACTCTCGAGGGTGGCACGTGGGGCCTACCCTAATGCTTGAATGCCATATGTCATATGGTTGGAAAGAGAAAATTTTTTTTTGTGTATTTGGTCGGCTCCGATGGCTGTAAAACTCATGCACGGTTGCGCATGTGCCTTATGTGCCGTCGCTGCGCGTGGGAAAACCCTTTTTTTCCATTTTTGGAAATTTTTTTTTTACAAAAAAATTCTAAAGGTGTGTAGAAGTGTGTGCAAGCCCCTTTTGAGCCAAAATTTATCTCTAAATTTTTCTAAAAATGAAATCTACATATTGGTATAATTTTGTGTATTTTTGAAGCATATATGACATTATTTTGACTTGAAAAGGTGGCAAAAATACCCTATTTTGATCATATTTTTTTGTTCTTTTTTTGAAATAGACATGGAAAGTGGTTTAGAGAAGAATATGATCCATATGGGTTTGTGAAGAGTATGATAGGAGAAGAACCTAGAGAATCAGACTGGGTTGACACTCCGGGAGACCTAAAAGAATTCATGCACACTTTATATAAAAGAAATGTATGCAGAGACACCCTGATGACAGACTTCTTGTTTGAAGTCAAAATTCTAAAAAAGAATCTCAGCCATAGAGGAAAGGTATTCCCCAATCACCTTTGGTTTCATACCTTGATGAATACAATTCTAAAAGATGTATGGAAGAGTTGAAACAACAAGAAATCCACTATTTTAAAAATAATTAGAGAAAAATAATCTTGATGTCATAATTCCAAAATAAGAAGAGTACAAGACGTTTAAGACATAGCACTTTAGAAAAGGAACTACACTTAAAAGGTCCACTTAAAGTTATGACTGTACACAACTTTGGCCCAGCCCATTCTAAGAATCCACTAAAACTATTCAACAATTTTGAAGAAATGAAGACATTGAAACCAAAATAGAAAGTTAGAATAGAAACACTAGCTTTGAATACTTTACTTTGATGTATTTATTTCTCTTGGTTTGATGAGATTACTTTGAGAACATTGTTGAATGTTTATTAGGTATTTTTTATTATTTAATGGATAATCAAATATTTTTATTAGATGTATGTTTATCTTTATAAAATCTTGCATTTGAGTGGGAGCTCTAGTATTATGTTTTTACTTCAGAGCAACATGAGGTATTATGTTTGCATGAGAATAATCTCGATAGGAAATAATGATAGTATTTAGGCAAACATGCGATAGGAGTATGACAAACATAAACTCCTAACCATGAACTAAGTAATGTCATTATTGTTCTATACGAGAACTATGCAAATAACAACATTGTATACTCATAGGAAATGCTTATGCATTTAATAGAATGGCCAGCAAGAACATAATGGCTGAATTAAACAAAGGTGACAAGTAGAATAAGGACAATTGGGACATTTGGCATTGGAAAATATCATACATCTTAAAAGAGCAAGATGCTCTAGAAGTCTTAAATAATGTCATGTTAGAACCTGAAACCGGGAACACAGCTCAGTATAAAAGAGATGCTAAAGCATATGTTGTATGAAAGAAAAAGAACAGTATTGCTCGCATCACATTTTTAAGTGCGATGGCAGATGACCTCATGTGCGAATATGAGAATTACCTAACTTCTTAGGAGATGTGGATTGCCCTAAAAGAAAATTTTGGTGGTACTTCTGCTACCAAACTAAGAAGACTTACAATCAAATTTGACACATACAAACTTTAGCCTAATATGCCGATGAAATAACATTTACAAGAAATGCTAAATATGATCCGTGAGCTGAAAGCAGCAGGTCATGCACTTTCTAATAAGCAGCAAATGCAAGTAGTGATTAGATCACTTCTTACTAGTTAGAAACACATGAAGGTCAACCTGACTCATAACGAAAGTATAGTAACCTTCGATGATGTGGCAAGACATTTGGAACTTGAAGATGAACGTCTAGGGGCTTATAGATCCTCTGGAAAAGTGTATATGGTTGAGGGAATAGGTCCTTCCAATTTTAAGCCCAAATTTAAGAAAGGTAAAAAGTTCCAAAAGAGAAAAATTGGGCCCAATTCTCAAGGTAAGAAAACCTTTAAAAAGAAGAAGGGAAAATGTGGGATAAGGAATTTTGATCTTAAGATCAAATATTATGCTTGCCAAAGAATAGGTCATTTTGCTTGAGATTGCATTCAGCAAAATGAACAAAACAAAGTATTATTGGATACTAATTTCAAACATTTTTCATATGTTTCTTGTACTATTTTTCTAATAGAATCTCATCCTTTATGGATTTTAGATTTAGGTACCATAGACCATGTAAGTAAAGATCAAGGATCCTATATAGAGTGCCGTCGTTTATCAAGCTAAATCAGGTGGCTTTATGTTGGAAACAATGCGAGGATTAAAGTCAAAGGTATTGGAACATGCAAATTGGATTTACATAGAGGAAGAACTTTAATCCTTCATGTGTACTTTATACACCGACATTCGATAAAATTTAGTTTCTATTTATTCCCTACTTAATTTTGATTTTTTAGTTAACTTTCATGACAATGTAGTTGATATTTTTAAAGATGATATATTTTATGGTTCTAGCTTTATTTTTGATGGATTCATCATTTTAAATGTTATTAACAACATTGTTTATGATTGCTTTACTACTTCCACTTCAAATTTAAATGTTGAGATGGACACCTAGCATGCTAGACTAGGACATATAAATTAAAATAGAATGATTAAATTAGCAAAAGAGGGATTGCTAGACCCAATTTCAAAATTGGAAATGTCCTCGTGTGAACATTATTTAGCTGGTAAAGCAACTAGAAAATCATTTGGAAAAGGAACTAGGGCAGAAACTCCATTACAACTAATTCATTCTAACATATGCAGTCCTTTGAGTGTGAGGGCAAGACACGAAGCTTGGTACTCATTACTTTCATTGATGATTACTCACAATACGATCGTATTTATTTAATTTCGCATAAGTCAGAAGCATTAGAATGTTTCAAACATTATTTAAATGAAGTCAAAAATTAAATAGATAAGAAAGTTAAAGCACTTAGAACTGACAATGGACGTAAATATTTATCCGAACAATTCAAAGAACTTTGTGAAGAGAAAGGGATAATAAGACAATTAACAATCCCTAGCACTCCAAAACAAAATAGAGTAGCTGAAAGAAGAAATAGGACTCTTCTAGACATTGTTAGATCAATGATGGCACAGGAAAATCTTTCATTTTCATATTGGGGAGATGCCATCTTGATAGTTACCTTCATACTTAATTGTGTGCCCTCAAAGTCTGTTACATCCACTCTTTATGAACTATAGACAAAAGGCAAGCCTGATTTGAATATTCTTAACCCTGGGGGTCTACTGCGTATGTTCATAATGCTCCCATAAATATGGAAAATTAGTTTCAAGAGGGAAGAAATGTATCTTTATAAGATATTCAGAATTATCTAAGGGATACATTTTCATTGGTGAAAATGAGGATGGAACAATAACAGAACTTGAATTAAAAGATACCACATTTTTGGAAAGTGAATTCCTTAACAACAGAGAAATTGATCGAATTATATCCTTTTATAAGTTACAAGATTAAATGGATAAAAATATTGAATCTTATTCATCTTATCTAAGTGGGAGCTCTCAAAGAATACCTATTGATCCAAGTGGGAGCTTTGAGATAATGAGTGAAAATCCTATATTTGGAGAAAATATGGTACAGGAAACCCCACTACAAAAAAGTATGAGAGGAAGTGTACCTAAAAGATGCTTTTCAATTGAAGGATCAGCTCTTATGGTTACTCCTGAAGATGAAGAAGAGCCAAGAACAATTCAAGAGGTTCTAAGTTCTCCTGCTAAGGAACATTGGAAGAAAGCAATGGAGGAAGAAATAGACTCAATGAAAACCAACCAAGTTTAAGAACTAGTTGACCTACCATCTAGCTGAAAAGTAATTGAGAACAAGTGGGTTCTCAAAATTAAAAGAAATGCAGATGGATCAATTGAAAGATATAAAACTCGACTAGTTGTAAAGGGGTATACAAAACATGAAGGAATAGATTATGAGAATACATTCTCACCTTTTGTACATTTTAATTCAATAAGATTACTCCTAGCTATAGTAGCATATTTAGATTTAGAATTACATCAAATGAATGTAAAAACTGCTTTTTCTCAATAGAGAACTGGATGAAGAAATTTACATAGAACAACCAGTAGGTTTTATATAAAAAAGAGAAGAAAAGAAAGTTTGTAGACTCCAAAGATCCATTTATGGACTCAAATAGTCATCCAGATAATGGTACTTGAAGTTTTATCGAGCGATGACCTTATATGACTTCCGAATGGCTAGGAATAACATGAATTCGATTATGGCTATTAAGGAATGACTATCCTTGAATTTTAAGATGAAAGATATGGGTAAAGCAAATTATATTCTTAGAGTCAAAATCTTTAGGAATCGCTCCAAGAAACTTGTTTATCTTTTTTAAGAAAATTATATATGGAGAATTCTTGAGAAATTCAATATAAAAGATTGCAAATCCATGGATACCCCTATAAATAAGAGTGAACCATTGAGTCAAGAAATGTGCCCTTAAATGAGTCTGAAAAGAAATCAATAGGCAGAGTTCCTTATTCTAGTGCGGTAGGAAGTCTAATGTATGCAATGATGTGTACAAGACTGGATATTTGCCATATGATTGGACTTGTAAGCAGATACCAGTCAAGCCCCGAACAAAAATATTGGAAAGCTATTAAGAGGATATTGTGATATTTAAAAGGCACCATTGACTATACGCTATGCTATCAAGGAGATGATATATGCTTAGTTGGATATTTTGGTGTGGATTAGATAGGAGACCTAGATAAGAGAAAATCCACATCGGGCTACTCATTCTTGCTAAACAATGGTGCCATATCATGGCGTAGTAAGAAGCAGGCATACATTACATTATCAATAATAGAAGTAGAGTTTGTGGCATGTTCTGTAGTGGTACAAGAGGTAATATGGCTAAAAAGATTTATAGAACATCTGGGGTTTTGTGGTGAGAATTTAAATCTCATCTTGATATACTCTGATAGTCAGCAGTCATTACTTATACAAAGGATCCAAAGTATCACGGTAAAACTAAGCACATAGACACAAAGTATCACTTTGTGAGAGATGCAATAGCACATAAAAAGGTCACAATCCAACACATTCCTATGCAAAAGATGATAGTAGATCCTTTTACCAAGGCTATACTTAGAGATGTATATATTGAGCATGTAAAATCTCTTGGTATGCGTAGGATATAATTGAACATTTTCGAAATTGAAATGAATAAAATGTGTTTTTTCATTCAATTACAAGTGTTAATATATGTGTATGAGTATATAAATGTCCAATATGTCGTATAGGTTAATAAAATTGGTTCTTTCACACGAACAATCACCTTCGACGCTCATGAGGAGTGGGCAGAGATGAGATATATGTTCACTAACATAACTATGAGAAATGTGTTTTTGATAGAAAAGTAACACAAAAATCAAATATGCTGCCTCAACAAAGTAAAGTTGAAATAAGATCCAAAATACAAATATGGATCGAATGTGGAATCTCCCACCTTCCACAATACTTGTGGCCAGACAATGAATTCTCCACATACTAACGTTAAAAGGAGTCGAATGATGTGAAAGAATTCAGGTTAGGTACTGTATATACCTAAACTAAAGTTTGTACGATGTTACTAATAAAATCAACATACGCCCTTATGCTAAAAGGGGAAGACTGTAACATGTGATTCATACCACATGTGCATGAAGAACTGCAAATGGGAAGTAAGTGAAAGATCCCTAGTCCATTGTTGTGCGAGTCCCAGAAAAGAATTTTTTTTTTCAAAGATACCTTTTGACTTTGACGATATCATAGAGAAATGATATAGTGCTCGTTACCTTAGTATACATCCTACGATCATGATATATACAGTCTAAAGGAAGTAGTTGTTTTAAATCAAAGTGATATACAGGCGAAAGGAAGATTTTCCGATATATACATGATTGTGCTAGTGTCTGAGATATGTCCGTTATGAAGTTAATTTTGGTAATATCATAAGTGTGGATGCTATGCATATGTGAATGGCAATATGAGCTTATAGTAAAGCTTGTGAGGGATTAAATTTGCAAGTGAAAAGTATATATGGGAAAATCTAGGGCATCTAAGGCATAATACAAATAACTAGAAGTAAGGGTTGTCTTGTGCTAATTCTATATAAGAATTTCTAGTACAAAAACACTAGGATGACGTCATGCACATGCGGTCACGACAATGCACCGAGTATGAAAACTATGAAGAGAGAAGAAGATTATTTGATGTGGTTCTTCCCATTATGTATGAGTGGGAGATGATAAATGTGGAGACATCCATAATGAATGATCCACATTTATCATATTTTAAATATTTATTTAATTAAAATAAATATTTAATTTATCTTTTGAATTTAAATTCAAACAAAATCAATTTTTAGTAACTGATCAGAGAGTGGGAAATGAGAGAGAGAAATAACCACCCACTCTCCTTCAGAAGTAAAAAGAGAAACAAAAAGAAAAAAGAAAAGATACGAAACATTCAATTTTTCCTATAGCCAAGAAAAATTTCATCAGAGTTTTCTTTCATCTTCTTTTTCTCTCTACAAATATAGTGTGTAGAGTTTTGGTACAATCGTTGTGGACAGAAGCCAAGAATTTCATGTTAAAGGTGATTCTTGACATTCGTGTGGTGGATTGCAACATCAAAATCCTAAAAGTCAAAATCAAGTATGTATATTCCGCATTTAATTTTTGGGTTAAATGTTTGAATTTTTTCCCAACAGTTAGCTTATCTATGCTTGTAATAGGTTTTTTAACAAGGGAAAGAGAAAGTGGACTCAATCTTAAACCTGCTATAATCTAATGCAGTGTAATTGCTTCATTCAAATCCTTGATCTCTAAAGCTAAACTATTAGATCAAGTAAGATAACTCTTCAAGGATTCATTCGAATCTTGTTGGAAGTTAAGGAGAGCAGCTATAGTCTTCTTTGGAACTCAACTAGTAGCAAAGTAAGTCATAAATGCACTATATAACTACCTAAAACTGGAGATTGAGCATGGAGGTAGGTAATTAAACTAACGTAGCCCTGCCTTCTTCAGAGTTGTTGAGAATGCTTGGCAGATGATTGAATTTAGTGTCCCTGATAATAACATAGCTACTCTAAAAGCTTCTGTTCTTGTGGATCAGTGGATCTAAGCATCTAAATGCGATAGCAGTATAAAATTTTAGGGAAGTTTGGGAGCCTTGATCTCTAGGGTAAATAGGTGGGTCTAGTCTATGAAGATGTTTAGAGCTTGGCATCCTAGGTTGAGGGGGTCGTAATACTCCTAGTTAGAAATAGTCAATGGTTGATTTGTAGTTACCCTAGTAAAGAGGGTAGTATTTGTGTTTGGGTGATTCAAGTGTCTGGTTAGTGGAAAAGAGGGGTGAGTAGAGGTAATGATGGTGGAGGTCACCATTGTATTTGGTAGAACTGGGTCGTTTTTCTGTGACTCAGAATGAGCTTTCCCGTGTACCCTATTTTGTCATAGCTCTGCAACTTCTTTCTGCAGCTGATGAACTTGCTTGACAAGGAAGTCTCATTCCAATTCCATCTCCATCCTTGCTGATTCTCTCTATAATTGTGCTATGTGATTTGCGTGATCACGACCCGAGAATAAGGTCTAGTGATGGAAGCACCAACCTCCTCCTAAGTTGCTAGAGCTTATCCCAACAACAATGCATTATGTTTAATTGATGAGGTAGGAGCCACAGACAGCACCAATGATGTGTAAAAGAAGGTATTGGATCTTGTTAATAATCCAAGTGTATTAGATAGTGTCTTTTTAGAGGAAGTTCCCTTCTACTTATTGTTTGTGAGGGTTGAGGATAAATGTAACTTTGTAGGCCCTACTATCGAGTATTCCAAAATCAGCATTTTCCTTGTGTGGTTAGATCTAATGAGGGTGAGACACGTGTTTTGTCAGTTGAAGGTCACACTTTTTATTATGTTTCATGTCTTTGTATACATTTTTTTGAGTGTCCGATCGACTTGATGGGTGCATGCCATGCAAAGCTCTATCTGGCTCCTGGGTATTCTATTCGAGTGTGTTGGTATGGGTCTGATCAGATGGTTGTTGTTAAGTAATAATATTAGTCAAACTTGGTAATAATAATAAGAAAAAAGTAATTCAAATTAGTCTTGATCTTTCTACTATTTTATTATGCATTATATAATCCGACTTCTCTGTTAAATAAGTTTGATTAGGTCACATGTTGATGTTTCTTGAATATAAGGTACAGTTTCCATCACAATCCTTCTACTCTAAATGAAATTTAGATTTTATATACCATTATTGGATAACCTGGATTTTTATATACAATTATTGAGTAACCTAAATTTTTACTCTTGCAGTGAGTAAGTTGCAAATCATTAGGGTGTTAAAGTCACTGGGATACCGAGTTCTATTATGTGAGTAAGTAGATAACGAAATTATCTTCCTATTACTCTTAATCTTTGCTTACAATTATCAGTCAAATGATAAATTTCTTATTTTCTAGTGAAAGATTTGAAAATTTGAATACCAATATTATTCACTGATTTCTACGGTATCTCATGGAGAGATATTAGGTAACTATACTCTTTTTACTTTATAGTTTCAGATATATCAAGAAGCCATTTTATTGTTATCAGATGCCTTTTTTCCTTATATAAAAGCATTCTCTGCCTTCCAACAAATCGGATGCCTAGTCATATTGGTTTATAAAGTGATTACCTACTTATAAATTGTAATGCTTATTTTACCTTTCTGACTGCTGGAATAGAGTTAGTGGCCTGTCTGACAACTTTTAGAGAATTAGCTTCCTCTCGTGATGCTTAGAATGCTATAAGAGCTATTCTTTTTGCTATCTACTCTAATGCTCAATGTTTTTAGAGGAGACCACTCACAGGAAATTTGTTTCACGTGTCCTTTATCACGAATCTATTTTATGCATTAAATGAGGAAATGGGGTGGATATGTGTTAGCCTTCAAAACAAGGTAGGTGTTTCTCAATCTTGTTTAGTTAGCTTTAATTTGTGAATCCTTGCTAATTTACATGTAAAGCATAGAGTATAATTCATATGCTTCTTATAGGCCAATGTTTGTTTAGTATGAACTAATATTGACTGCACCTAATATGATCAGGCTTTCCTACAATGTTTGAAATTGCTACATCGTAGTTATAAAAGCGAAGATATATAATTTATTCCAAAGGAAACACAGTGAATAGGCAAAGGGCAATATACCAAAAGTAGTATGTTTTCAAAAGAATGGCAGGATGTGGCATATTGACAACTATATCCTTGTATACTGACAATGAAAGCATATTTGCTCCATTCAAAAGTAAAGCAAAAGAACTTCTAACTACTTCCATTTACAAAATAGCTCATCTTACAAATGTTTTTGGTATTCTGATCACTTTTAGATGATATATAGAGCTTAATAACGTTATCTGCCGGTGATATAAGTATAGTTGTCATGTGATATTCTAGTTTATAACATAGAGGTGGCATGACATGAAATTCACTCTTGGCACAACTTAACTTCCAGATCTGACACTTACCACTACCAAATTAGTTAGTCATCTTCAACACATTAACTAATGCCTTCTTCCTATCATCTAGAGCATCTTCACATTGATTCTTTATAGGAATTGCTCCTTGGTCTATAACTAACTTGGTTTGGTAGCCATTATCTCGTAGACCCCCTTTGTGACAAAAACTACTCATATTATTCTTTTGGTTGGATATAAGTCAAGATATTTGCTTAAAACTGCCCTGGTCTAGCTTTAATAGCTATTTTGACGTTATATCTTCATGCTAAACATCTGTAGGCAGATTATTCTATTTCTACATGGCGTTTTCTACCATGGTTGTCTTGTGATATCATATGCTTGGCAGCCACACATTTAAGGCCGCACACTCACATAATATCATCGTATAAATCAAATTTACGTTAGTATGATAAGTATATATACATCTCCGATGTAAATTTACTCTAATTGATCTGCATCTTTTCAAGAAATGCGTATCCTCATAATACCAAAATCTAATCTAACTTATTCATGTATTTGAATAAGTTATCTTTCTCCACTATTTATAAGCATAATCAAATTTGAAAATTTCTAGTTTGTATCATTTGGCTTATTCCTTGCTTTAGAAAGTTTCAATCAAGTTCTCCATAATTTGTTAACACATACAACTTCCCCAATAATTATGAAAATCTATTATTCACGATCTTTAAGAGATTAACTCCATAGAAAATAAAGGGGAACCTACTAAGTAAGCAACCGTATTGCATCTTGATAAATGGCATCAACGTCTTATTGATAATGGGCATCAATATTTTGTTAAAACATAATTAGAGTATTGGATTATTTTTGAATTGACAAGATATTTTGACTTCACTTTGCAAAGTTGTATCTATCATATAATTAAGGCTTGTCATACTATTTGACAAAGCATATTGCTGAGATGCAAAGCTTGCCTTATGATAGTCATATGATTTTATTGCTCAAATTATTATAACTTATTTCTTGTAAAATTATTGAGAGAAGAAGTAAATTTCATAAATATCATGATTACATGCCATTAGCACCTAAAGGATGCTAGTTTTCGAGAGAAGTTTTACACAATTTTATACTAACTAACTATCATTGTTGCTCAAACATGGGTTTTTACAATATCTGTCATAAACGATGTTGGTTTCAATTCCCTTTTTTCACTCATATGAGAACAAGTTATACTATTTATTATTATGTTTCTCTTATTCCATTAAATGGCATCTGGATTGAACCTCCTTTGTTATTATGATTCCATTTTATTCCTATAAAAGATGACACAAACTTGACTAAATGTTCCTTTTATATTAACTTACTCTTGAAAATTTACTTTTATTAATTGTTGCCAACACCAAAAGCCTAATGCAAGCTATATGTTGCTAGCACCAAAAGCCTAGTGTCCTTGATGTGAAATTGTATTGGATCATCTCAAAATTTAACAAATTCGAAAACAAAAATAGAAGGACATTCATGCCGCACTCCTGAAGATAAAGAATGGGAGCAATAAGTGATGATAAATATGCCGCAAAAGATGTAAATCTTTCAATGAGTGAAGAAGAAAACATGCCACAAAGATGAACCCTTGATTAATGAAAATCAATGCCAAAAAGGGTGAATTCTTGAATTCTTTTAATAAGTCACAAATTCATTCAAAAATTCAAGAGAGATCACACTCTCATAAAAAAGCATTCAGTTAAATTCTCTAATCTCTAACTTTTAATCTCAAATCTCTCAATCTCAATCTGATTTGGCATAAGGTACAAGTCTCTTTATATAACTTTCTAAAACCCTAATTAGAAATGAGCTTAAATGACACCATATTAGCCTAAAACTATTTCACTAACCTAAACCCAATAAAAGAGTCTCTAAATGACTCTAAGTAACATAGTAAATTACTCATAGTAATATGATAAATATTTTAAAGTAAAATGGGGCTAAATACATTTAGCCTAAATTAAAGCTTAAAATTGTTTAAAATGACCTAACACAAAATAAACACAAATCAAAGGCTTAAATACTAAATTAAGGTCCAAAATAACAAATAATAGTAAAATGGGTTGAAATGGTACCAATTAGGATTATGGTTGATGTGGCATAGATGTGGTGCCATCTCTTTAATGATGTAGCGGTGATATGGATTATAGCTAATGTGGTGCCATCTCCTTGGTAATGTGGTGCTATCTCCCTAATGATATGGCAATGATCAAGCACCAACTTGGTGATGATGTAGACATAATTCTAATTCACTTAATCAAACTCTCCTTCTAGCTTACTTCCTTATAATTGACTCCCTTAGATTCACATCATTCCTTCTCTCTTCAAAAAGATTCGTCTTCAAATCTTCAAAACCTACATTAATAGGAGGAAGATTAGAAACACCAAAAGAAGCTCTCATATCAAAGTGATCATGAAAATTTAAATTAGGAAAATAATTATTGTTTCTTCAAGACTTGGAATGAACTAACTCCACTTAGACCCAACTATTTGGAACACTTCCTTTTCGAATCACACCATCAATAAGCAACCATTTGGATCAAATACAAAATAAGAGTTAACAATTTCATGCAAGCATACAAAATTATCAATAGTAATAAGTTTGTTAATAAAAGCACATAGAATATGATTCCTTACAAGCTTCCCACAGAAGTTAATCAAATCATGAAAGCTTTTAATTTCATTAACAAACTTAGGTGAAGACAATTCTTTAAATGCTTTTACTATATCCAGCTTTATTGCTTTGCCATATAAAACTTAAATAAAAAATATAGCACTTTTTAAACAAAATGAGCATATTTTAAGAATAGCATTCAACCCTTCTTTTTTGAAAACTTGCAATACACATTTCATTTGCTCGACATGCTCATTAAAGATTTTATCATGTACTTGAACATCAAGAAGATGTGATAATTCTTTCCAACTCTTTAAGTTTTCAAACAACAAGAAGATCAATCCTTTAGGTTCATGAAAACAATAATAGCAATAACAAATTTATTCTTAAAAACACTCAAAACATGAAAGTAATAAAAACTCACAAAAATTTATAAATAAAAATACGCAAACTTATCACAAGAATTTCATCTATATAAACCCTAACAAATTTATTTAAAGAAGTATGTAAAACATAATTTATTAAGCTCATAAAAATACTTAGTGCATTAAACAAACCAAGTAGCAAAGATAACCATTCATACTAATCATGCTTTGCTTTGAAACTATTTTTCTTTTCAACATTTTTTCTCAAGTGCATTTGATGATATTCTTTTTTCAAACCATGCTTAAAAAATGAACAAAGATCATTCAACATATTAAGCACAATGTCAAGAGTCTTCCTAATCACAAAATGATTTATGAAATTACATTCATGATCTTTTTTCACAAACAATTCTCTTATAGAAGTTTTAGCTATACACAATCTATTCTTTCTATACAAGAATTTATCATGCCTAAAAAAGTTTCTAAAATCCATCTCTTCATAAATATCAACAATTGAATCACCATTAACATGTAAGGGAATATCAAGTTGCTGTGAAAGGGTAGCCAAATCATTGTTGTTCACATACAAATTCTTAATGTTCTCACAACATAATAATTTTGTATGCAAAGTACCATTATTATGATCAAAATTCAACAAATTATCATGTAACATAAAGATAGGAGTATGCCTTTGAAGTAAAGCATCATCCACTTTATTACCTTTACCTTTTTTACACAGGATAACACATGAATAAGTTTTAAGGAACTCCACCAATTAAGTATGCTTCCATTTTAACTTTCCTTGACTCTTCATTTTCTTTAAAGATTCAAGAGCATTTAGAAAAATAAATTTAGAGTTGTTAATAATTTCATAGGTAATCTTGTTCAAGACAATTAGCCTAGAATATAGAAAACACTTTTTATCCCACTTAGTTTTCTAATAATTCTAAAATTTCTTTTCTTTCTTTTGCCACATAATCACTCTCTTTTTCTTTAAATTGTATTTTTCTCACTCTTTTTTCTACAATAATTCCTTTTCGCCTCATGGCTCTCACTCTTTTCCACTCCCTTCTCCTCTTTATTATTTTCTTCTTTTTTTCTCATTTTCTTTTATGTTTTTCATTTCTTCTCTTTTATCATCTTTTACTCTCTTTTTCATTTCTTCTCTTTTATCATCTTCTTCTCTTTTTTTCTTTTCTTCTTCTTCTTCTATTTTCTTTTGCATTCTTAATTGATCCTTATACACTTGTTTTAAGGTTAAAGGATTGATTTTTATTTTTCTTCCATTTATTACAAAGTATATGTGTTGAGGACTCCATCATGTGTAATCTTTTTATCAAATTGTCATGGTCTCCCAAGCAATAAATGGCAAGCATTCATAGGAGTAACATCACATAGCAACTCATCTCAATATTTACAAGAATAAAAAAAACTAACACTTGCTGTGTCACATCCATTCCATCACTATCATTTAACCCTTACAACTTGTAAGGAGTAAGATGTGGCAAAGTAAGCAATTTCAACTTCTTTACCATGTAAGTACTAGCAACTTTAGCATAACTTCCACTGTCAATGATCATATTGTATATTTTAGCCTTAATGTTTAATCTAATGCGAAAGATATTTTCCCTTTCTTCTTCACTTTCTTTTTTTGTTTGTTCTCCTAAGACTTTTTGAATCTTTAATGCTTTCTTAAGTAGATAATCAATGGCATGGTAACCATGCTTCAAGCATTTGAAGCACTTGTTCTTGGAATACTTTTAAAGCTTTCCAGCTTTATCTCTTCTCTTTGACACTTCCTCTTTAGGCTTTGATGATAATTCCCCTTTATGCTTGCCAACGCTGTTAGAATCTTTTTTTCTTGAATTTGGATAAGGAATTGGTCTTATACTTCTCATAACCTTTGCTTTTCTTCATTTCAAACTTCTTTTCCTCTTAACATTAAGGATTCTTCTTCTTAATATTATCAAGACTATAATTATCCTTATCTCTTCTTTGGTTATTAGGATTACTTATGGACTTAATTTCTTCTTTGGATCTTAAAGAGGATTCATACTTATGTTGATCTACTTTGTTTTCTTTTCTTTCAACCTTTCCCTTCGAAGATTTCCATGAAAAATAACCATGAATTAATTTTCCCTCATAATAGCCTTCATATCTTCCTAAAAAGCAATAAGCCTTGCACCATTCTTTTACTAGCTAAATTAAGTTGATCTCACCAGATGTTAGCATAATCACTAAATTGATAAGTAGCAAGCCTCACTTTTATCTCTTCAAAATAATGGTGACAAGCATAAATTGATTCCATCTTTTTTTCCCATTCTAAGTTTTAAGATCACTTTTTCCTTGAAACAAAGGAAACTTCTTTTTATCACTTTGAATATTTGAAACCATTCCACCACTTCTTTACTTATCTTCTCCACTCCTATCATATCTTTTTACATCATCATGATATATTCTTTCTTTTTTACTCTTTTTATTTTTATTTTCAACTCCTTTTTCTTCAATATATCTTTCATTTTGTCTTTTATCTCCTCTTTCTTGTTTTACCTCTCTCACCATATTAACCCTTTTAAAATCATCTGTTTTCAAGTCACTTAAGCATTTCATTAGATTTTTTTTAGCTTCTAGCAAATCTTTTCATGTGCACCTATCATTATTTTTCTTATTGCCTCTTAACATCATTAAATGATAAACCTACAAGTTAGATAGAAGAAAGGACCTCATAAAAGCAAACTTCTTACTTGATTTAGTGGCACTTATCATTATTTTTCTCATTACCTTCTAATATCATTAAATGATAAACCTATAAATTAGATAAAAGAGAAGACCTCATAATAGCACACTTTTTACTTGATTTAGTGGCACTCACACTCATGTCTGTACTCTAATTTTAGCTTTTACCCTCAAATGAGCTCACACACTTTTATCTTTCTTTATCTTTCATTCTTTCCCTCTTGTAGTTTTTTGAGAATTAAGAGACACAACCAAATAAGATTCAATAAATGTGGCAATCAATATCACCAATCAAGTTTCACAGATTTTGAAGAATCAAATAAGATGATTAGGGAAATAAGAAATGAAATTTTCAAGAATAGAAACTGATTAGGACTTAAAGATTTAGAATCAGACAATTAAAGAAAAATGATAAACAAGACTTGAAGCATAGACTCAATAATGAAAATTTCATAAAAAGGGAACTAATTAGGACTCAAAATAATGGGAAGGAATAATCCAACGTAACAAGAGGTACTGATTAAGTGTTCAAGTAATTGAAAGAGGCAATGAACAATTAATATCAAAAAGAGAAATTCAAGTGTAATTAGAGCATATCAAGAACTAATAATAACTAGAAGCAAATAACTTCTTTTCTTTTCATTTTATTTCACTTTATTTTTAACAATTTAGCACTTTTTTCCCTACCCCTTCTTTATAAGTTGCCTTTTGATTCACTTACTTAGCTTTTCTCCTTTATTTCTTGCTATTCTTCTTCTTGTTACTTATTTTTGCTTTCTAACTCACAACTACTTAGTACCAAACTTCTTTTTGTTCTTGCAATTTTTTTACTTCAAACACTAATTCACCATTCAACATTGGTTATGCTAATTGCAAGAGTATTTCATACAATTTAAACTTGATGCTCTTTGCTTTGTTTTTATCAATTACTATATTTAATTATAGCACTTTGATGTTGTGCTTTTAGAATATGGCAATTGGTTATTGCAAGCCAACTTTTTCACTTTGAACTTTAAGCAAACATGTTCAATACAACTTTTATTCATTAAATCAGCATTGATATTTGGATCAAATTTTAAGCTAAACAAGATGAAATAGTATAAAAACAAAGAGAGTGATCAAGTATCACAATAAATTTAGGCTTATAATTGACTTGGACAATTTATCAAACACATAGATAGCATAATTGAAGATATATTTAGATTTGACATAAAGCAAAATTAAAACACATAAATTTAATGTAAACTAAATCAGAAATGAAATAAATGCAAAAATAAAACTAAAACAAGGTAGAAATGAAGAAAATGGGTGAACAATTGCATGAACAATATGATGAATAATAGCATAATAGTACATGAATAATAACCAAAAAATTAAAGACAAGTGAAACCTAAATTTAGGAATCTTGCTCTAAATACCAAATGATGTGAAATTGTATTGGATTGTCTCAAAATTTGGCAAATCTGAAAATAAAATACAAAGATATTCATGCCATACTCTAGAAAATGAGAAATAGGAGCGATAAATGATGATAAACACGTCATAAAGGATATAAATCCTTTAATAAGTGAAGAAGAAAACATGCTATAAGGAAAAATCCTTGATTAGTGAAAATCAACGCCACAAAGGATGAATCCTTTTGATAAATCACAAATTTATTCAAGAACTTAAGAGAGAATACACTCTCACAAAAAGGCACTCAGTGAAATTCTTTAATCTTCAACCTTTAATCTTAAATCTCTCAATCTCAATCTAATTTGGTATAAGGAATAAATCTCCTTATATAATTCTCTAAAATCTTGATTGAAAATAGGTTTAAATGATATTATATTAGCCCAAAATTATTTTACTAACCTAAACCCAATAAAAGAGCCTCTAAATGACGTTAAGTAACATAGTAAATTACTCATAGTGACATGTTAAATGTTTTAAAGCAAAATAAGCTTAAACACATTCAGCTTAAATTAAAGCCTAAAATTCTTTAAAATGACCTCACACAAAATAAACATAAATTAAAGGGCCAAATGCTAAATTAAATCCCAAAACATCAAATAATAGTAAAAAAAAGGCTAAAGTTGCACCAATTAGGATTATAGTTGATGTGGCAATGATGTGTCACCAACTTGGTGATGATGTGGCATAATTCTAATGCACTTGATGAAGCTCTCCTCCTAGCTCACTTCCTTATAATTGGCCCCCCTTAGATTCACATCAACCCCTAGCACCTAAAGCTTGCATTTTTCAATATTACCATCTCTTACCATGAAAACCTTTTATTGTCACTATTTAGGATTATTAGATTTAAACGATTAGGGGTCACAATTGGGAGTGGCACTTCCAAATTTGCAATTGTACTCATAGTCATATTCATGCTTCACACTTCATTCATTCAATCAATTAATCAAATTTACAATTAATAGTTATATATCATATTCATATTTGCTTGGCAGTGAATCACACAAATTGCTATTGCAATAGTATTCTCACGACTATTTATTTCAAGGTTCAACAGTAACATTCATAATAACATGAACTCATCACCAAGCATTACTAGTTTTACACACAATCCATCTTGGATATTCATCAATCATTCAAACAGTTAACCAAGCTCATTCATATTCACATTAAACACAAACATCCAAAGTTAATTAATTTTAACATCAAAACATGATATGCATAACAATATATAGAATGGCTATGATATCTTTTAATAAAAATTCATCAAATGGCCATAGTCGATATCGAAGGTTTCTCCTCATATCTTCGGTCTAACCTTATCCCTATTGTTGGGAATTCGGATTATTATATACAGCGGAATTTCAAAATTTTAATCCAAATTCTATCTAGGATCCATGCAAAAGCATAAATTAATGATTAGGGTTTTACCTATTGGGCACTCATATTTCTACTGATCAAAACTTGAGAGTGGATGAATCAAATGTTAGCCAGAAGGTACAGCGTCTCTACGGTATCCACATGAAGTAAATAACGATCTCTCGCCCTCCACGAATCTGCTAGGATGCGTTTTTCTCTCTAGGAATTAGGATTGGATGTTTTCTGAGTGATTTAAGATTTGTATGGAAGCTTTGAGCGTATTCATAATGTGCTGCCCTCAAGCCCCTTTCTATAGAACTTGAGCAAGCCACAATCCTAGTCCTACTAGGATAATGCTTCCAAAATCCTAATCACACTTAACAACTTATCTTTTCCTTATCCTAGAGATAATGGGGAGAGATAAGACTTATCTATTAATGATCTAATATTAGATAATATTATCTCATAATATAAATATCTTAATATTAGATAATTACATATAGTTATCAAATATCAAAATAATATTATCTCATAATATATTTATCTAATATCTGATAATGCAATTATTTGATATTACTTTAATATCAAATAATATCATATAATATATATATATTACGTGAATAACACATTATTATTCTTAATAATAATATATATATGCATGAAAATAAGTCCAATTAATTGGATATTAATATAATTAAAGTTTAATTAATTATTATTTTATTTCTACTCCTTTTGTGTGACCCTGTAAGTTCTTACTACGTTGACAATGACTCATTATTGAGCCATAGACAGTGAGTGGTATCTAGTAATACATCACTGCCACTTAAGTAGTAAGAATGTCTGTAATTCAACATCCACCTAATATATGATCAATGTTTTGCATCATAATCCTTTTGTAATAATATCCAAATTGAACTGGAGGCATGGAATGTGTCCTCCTCGTCAATGTTCAATTTATATTTTTTGATATTGAGTAAACTTAAAATAAATTATTAATATCACATATTAATCCAATTGAGCATGGTCATGCATTTCTAAGTCTCACTCAATCAAAGGGCCCAATGATATTTCTCTTTTATACAAGAGTAACAAAATTCCATCTACATCACTCACTTCCCTCTGCAGAATTCATGACACACCTAATTAATACCCTATTCGTCATCCTGATTAAAGGTGATATAGGACAATATTAAAGTGAATAATTCCTCATGTAGGAAACCGTAGTGACTTCAGGTCAAAGGTTTATGTGTATTTGTGATCATATGAGAATAACTTATGACACATCTATCCATGTAATATTCTCATAGTGGGTCAGTTTAGTATATTGTTCACTAATAATATGCTCATGTATTGACTTGATATCACATATCCATGATTCGTAATCATCAGTCATTATACATGCTAGTCTCGATGTATTATTACTATCTTTTTCGTAATAATACTTGGCTAGGGGCATTTTAGGAATAGCAAAGCTATTCCAAGGATAATTATTATATTAAGTTATAAATCGCGCAGAATAATAATAAAATTATAAAAATAAAATATAATAGTTAAATTACCTAAAATAAAATATAATACATTATGTATTACTTCAATCATCTATATGATTGGTTCCTAGGACACACACCAACACCTATCACCCTAGGCTCGAGGCCACTAACCTTTTCCCTCTAACCTTTACCACTCCTCTCCTCCTATATGGAGGATATTTATCTACCCCCATCACAGATCATATACAAGATGAATATTCATTCTTATGATGGCCATTATAGGTAATAATCAATCTCATATATCAGTGATCAATGATGGAACACCTTAGGCATCGCATCACCATGATAGAATATCTAGGCATCAACTATACATTTTACTATCACATATCACAGGGTATAGTTAAGGTATCAACTATGCCATAGGATTTTGATTTAGAAAATTGCCAATTTCATGTCATCAATCATTCAAAATCCATGAATCACATAATTCACCACATAATTTCAAGCACATTCTTTTCCTCAATCAACAAAACTCTTGTTAAATCAATCACAAACCATAATTCAAAGTTCATTTCACATAGTCCAGGCCATTCATTCCACACTATCAATTACAAATCACAATTCAAATTCATTCATACAATACAAGTCATTCATACAGTTCTAATAATCCATTTCACACAATTCAATCCATTACACACTTTTAACTTTCAAATTAAAGACAATTCATAAAGGAATAATTCATCTCACAAGATAAACTATACAAAGGATTAATTAGTTAACAAACAATGGCTAACATACATAGTAGAAAGTCCATAGAGATCTTCAAAGACACACCTTCTAATATATGAAACTTGCTTATTCAAATTGGATAGTTGAATCATCCTAGCCTATTCACCACAAGGAACCTAAACCATGCTCTAATACCACCTCTATCACACTAGTCATGATCACAATGGATCATGACATTAGGCTAGATGGCTAAGGTGATTAATCAAATCATATTATTTGGATTATTAAGGAAACCAATTAGATTGTATAATCAAGAAGACTAATTATATTATTTAGATGATCAAGGAGATTGCTAAAATTATTAATTTAGATAATTAGAGAATACCAATTAGATTGTCCAACTAGGGAAACCAATCAAATGTTTGGATTATCATTCACTCATATTATTATGTTTTCAAATTATTAGATTTGGAGGGTCATATTTTCATATTATCAAATTTGAGGTTCAAATTATCATATGCTTAAATCATCAAATTAGGACTCAGATTTTTAAATCATCAAAATGGGATTTAGATTTTTAGATCAAATTAGGGTTCAAAACTTCAAATCATTATATTGGGGTTTAGATATTCAGGTTTTTAAATTTAGACTTTATATGTTTAGATTTTCAAATTTAGGTTATGATTTTTCCAATTTAGGGTCATTAAATATATAGGTATTTATTAGGGTAAATTTTGATTAGCTTATGCAAACACTTTGTCAAGTCTTATTTCTCAACTCAAAGGGAAGTTAATGATAAATACTTATATTATAGGGGTTTAATGGTAATTATGTAACAATTACAATTTTTATGAATTTTGATCCAAGTAAATTATAAGTGTGGTTATTCCCAAGAAGATTACTTACATTCTAGTTTTGGTTTAGCTTAGAGATGTGTGAAGATTGATCTCGAAGTATGATCTGATGCATATTTGAGAACTTAATAGTCTTAGAAGTTGATGTTTCTCTAATATCATCCAATTTCACTTGAAAGAATTTAATATTTCGTGCTATCTACATCTCTCTCAATGAGTCATTCCACCATTGACAAATTTATGTTGCCAAAAATTGTTTACACACCTTCCATTCTGAGGTAAATGCCTAGATTATTTTTGTCCTTTTTTATCATTATGAATTTTTTAAGAAAGTAAAGAAAAAAAAAAGGAAAAGACTGCATAATGTGATAGGGTTAGTGGTTTAGCCCTATGCCAATCTAACTAACCCTTTGTTTGGCACATTAAAAAATGGAATTCATTTCATTTCATTTTAGTAAAAATGATTTCATTTCATTTTTAAATAAATTCTTTTGTTTGACATAAATTATATAAAATGTGATTTCATTTTACTTTAAAATTAATTTTTTTTGTTTGGAATTTTATTAAAACTTATGGAATTTATTTCAAATATTTGATATTTGCAATATTATCATTAAGAGTGAGAGAGAAAATTCAAAAGAGAGAAAGAAAGAAATGACTATTAATAACTTAAAAAATTAAAGGTAAAACTGTCTAATAAAAATATTACATTTGAGATAAAATAAATTCCTATCAATTCCTATCCAATTTCATGAGATTTTAAAATGGTAATAATGTAAACAAAATAAAATTTTAAATGAAATAAAATCTAAAAAATTTAAACCTAAACATGATTTTTTAATAGAATTTATTTCAAAATAAAATGAATTCTAATTTTAAAGTATACCAAATAAGGGGTAAGGAATCGAGTTTGATTTCCCAAAATTCCAATGCATATTTTGTACAAGATTTTTTTAAGAAAATCAAGTAGAATGCTTAATTCCAGTTCCTTTTCCTATAAAAATCAAATAGAAAGCTTGATTCCAATTTTTACGTGATTTTCATCTGAAAATCCAAGAGAAAGCCGAGAAGTTGAGAACAAACTTTGAGCATAACTTTCGTACCTAAAAAGCTTCTGTTCACTATGATTTTGATTAATTCTGTGCACTGAAGTATGTACACTATAATTAGGTTGCAACCTCGATAAGGAAAAATGAATACAAAAAATTTACCAAAAAAATTGAATAAAAAATTATGAAAGTATGTACGCATATCAAGTTATAAACATCAATCGCTTAAAATCTATGCCAAATTGGTTATTGGTTTCTATATATTATATAATTTAGTTGTGCCCGTCCTTTCCAATTCCAGATCTAATCTCATCAAGATTAAGCAAGGCCCCGTGCTTACATAAGCCAGTATGTTGCAATGGTGTTTAGGTAAATTTCGAGGGGTTGATTTTACTAAAAGGTAAAACACAAAAATGCGTAGCCAAAGTACTGAGAATCTGTGACAGACAATATCCTCTTTCTTATGAGAAACAATATTTGAAGTAAACAAAGAAAAAGAAAAAGGAACCAAAAAAAAAAAAAAAAGGAACAATAGTAACAGAAAATATGTGCAGTTAGCAACACAAGAACTCCGAATTTTAACATAGAAAACCTCTTTTAACGTTAGAGGGTAAAAATCACAAGATCAAACCAATAGAAGTTTCACTATCATCAAGTTAATCATACATAAGTATGCTCTCTATAAAGGGATTAAAAACACTTATCAATTTTTATAAAACAACAATCAATGATGAGGAATCAATTATGATTCTTAGCATCTCAACCCTTCTCCTTAAAACTCATCATAACATCGTAAGTTTGAAGAACATTTGTAATTTTCTTCTGGTTTCTTCGCTTAAGAAATTTGTTGTCATCATGTCTATATGAATATAGTGCCATATATGGATATCATGCCATGTAGAATAGGATTAAATAAGGACATTTTATAATGTTTCCCAACAATGTAATAAAGAACAAAAAAGAAACCTTGAATTTCATCATCAAACTTGATAAATATAACAAAAAAGAAAAACAGATTAATAATTCCTTAACAAATATTTAAGTGATCTCTAATTGGGGTATCATTGTAATACTTAAGAGTCAAAATGCACTTTATCAAGAACATCTTATTATTACCGTTTTTCAATTGTCCTAGTTTATTTTACAATGTGCAATGTTAGTAGGTAATTAAGTATAAGTTATAGGCTTATGGGTCTGGATGAGTCTTAAACCTATTATAACCTTATTTTCTATACACATTCTAATATAAATAGATGTGACTACCTCATGGTAAAGCATTGCTTCAAAAACCACTATCTCTTGACATAGTATTTAGAGCCTCCTACAAAAAGGTTTCTTTCTCCTACCCCTCCCCTTAAAAAAAGACTAACTTATATTTCTTCTTCTCTTCCACTCTTTTTTTCTAATTTTTTATGCATGACTAGGTCACAGTGATGATAATAGAGGCTTAAAGTTGCTAATTTGGAGAAAACCTAGATCATGGAAGTTTCAGCTATGAAGAACTTAGCTTTTCAAATAATGGAAGTGCTATTTGGCATGTTTGATTTTTCGAGTGTGCTTGGAAGATTTAGAGTGATAGATAGATTAAAGCCTAATACTCACGATAAGGTAGCATGTGCAGTACATGTGCTCTAGTTTTGTAGAAGCCTATGCACATAGGTGTTTGATGGCACAGAGGCAATTTCTAATGGTGGGCTTTCTTTTAGGACACCACAAAAGGGTTCTAAATCTACCTTTATGGGTGTTGTTATAGTTTGGTACCTCTACATTATTGTTTTGAATATCTAGATTTTTTTTCTATTCTTTGAATTTTTGTCCTGGGTAGAAAGATTTTATTATTTCTTATTACTACTAAAAAGAGCCTAGACTTATCAAGAGCATTTGCTCTAAGTTACTTGTGAACAATACACAACCATCTTGATTCGCACATGTTACCACAAATAATTTGGCATAAGAAACTAATGATAATTGTAGTATAAGTATGTCAAAAAGTACTTATGCTAAGTATATGTAGTTCTAGGCCTCTCACAATCATTATGCACTCAACCCATTACTATATTAGCATAGAAAGGTAAGAATCCCACTATGTTCCTTTCCTATACCAATCATATTTGGATCATTGATTATAATGCTACTGATCATATGATAAGTCATAAAGGTATCTTATCCTCTTTTCAACTATCGTGACCCTAACCCAATTGTCATTCATCACTATTGATTAAAGTATAAGGTGATAAGAGGGCAACATTTGAGAAGAAAGCACATAATTCACTAAATATGAAGATGAGGATAAGCCATTCTAACTAACTCAAAAGGGAATTAAAAGTATAATTCCTACACCTATAACCTATATATAGAATAAGGCTACAAAAGTTATTCTATTTACAAATATCTAGTGTTACTAAACAACCAAACCATAGAGCTTTCGACAAGTCTATTTTAAGAAGGTGGTGGTAAAGGTTCAACCAATGTATCTATAAAATATAATATGAAGGAGTGAGTTCAAGGTTCAAAGAGTAAATACTCCAACATAAGCAATCATAACAATGAATTAAACTTTCCCACTAGACTATTCTCTTATAAAATGTAACATATAAATATTCTTCTTATTTTTATTTTTGACTTTTTTAAATTTTTTCATTTTTATTTTTCATTTTTATTTCCTTTTTTTTTTTACTAATCTTTGAACTTAAAGTTGGTAACTTTTTTTTTTGTTTTCACAACATATAAACTCATATTCCACCACACTTATTCAAGAACTCATCTTATAAAAAATTCAAATGCTTTACTAATCTTTAAGGTTAGATAAAACACTTATTTTTCATTGGAAACATGTTTATAAGCTAATCAACAAAGAAAAGGCAATTAAGCCCAAAGGGCATTATCAAAGATAAAAATTTAAGGATGGCTTATTTAGCTTTAGTTTAAATAAAGAAAGAATGTCTTAATCATGTTTGTGCATACATATGCAAAATGTAATCTCAAAAAAACTCAAAGTAAGTTTTAGATAAACAAATTATGGAAGAACATCACACAACAAGGAAAGAGAGTAGTATGAATTTTCAACATAAAGCTCAAAATCTTACAAGGTAAGTTATGCTACCAAGTTCAATCTATCAATTCAAAATCCATCACTACATTAATCAATTTCAAGAAGCAAAATCATTCGTTCAATCATATTATGAATCCTATCTAACTTCAATTGAATCCTACACATGAAAATGTAAAATTTTTATCAATGGAAAGCAACTAAAAAGGATTCAAAAAGACTTAAAAATAAGTGAAAAATAATTTTTTTTTTATTTTTTATTTTTTGGAAAGCATTAAATGAAAACACAAAGCATAAAATAAATCCTAAAAGTTTCCCCCCACACTTAAACTTTACATTATCTTCAATGTAAAGCATATCAATACCATTAAGAATAACATCAAGAAAGATAAAGGACATGGAAAATAAAAGAGAAGGGTAAGAGAAAGCAAATCTCTAAAGTAGCTTAGGTTGCCTCTCAAGAAGCACCTCTCTTTAATGTCTTTGGCTAGACATGACTTCAATTTCTTTAACTAGTATTTATATAAGGATTGGGTACCTCCTTTTCTTCCATATTGCCAAACTTTAGATCATCCATCAAAGAGGTAACTTGGAAATTAAAACTATTCACCATAAATACTCTAAGTGTTATTCTTAAGTCACTTTTGGTTCCTAAATGCTCAAAATTATATTGTATAATAAATTCAACATGGTTAGTAAAAGAATTAGAATAATCAAGAAGAAAACACTCTTTCTCTTTTAAAATTAAAATCTCTTTAACATAATTTTTTTTTTAATTTTTGGAACAACACTATTTTCTTCACCTAAAAATGTAGAAATTTCAGCATCTATATCACACATAACACCACTATGTCTACAAGCACATTCATAGCCATCTACACAATTCCTAAATTGAGAAATTTCAGGAAATTCAACAAATATGTCATCATAGATATTATCAACATGTAAATTAGAATTAACAAGCTTAAAATTAACAAAATCAAAATGAGAAACAACAAAATTAGACATAGTAGAATAAAAAATAACAGAATTAGAACTAAAAATGTCGGTCATAAACAATAGAAATAGCAATAGTAGAACCAAAAATAGTAGAAATAGCAACAACAAAATTAAAAATAGCAAAAATAGCAATAGCATAATTAGAAATAGCAAAACCAACCATGATCAAAGTGAAGCAATAAACATGCTATTAACTAGAAAGTTAGACCAATTATACGGAAAATAACTAATAAAAGATGGCAAAGGTTGATATCAAGTGGATCCATAGCAATGGCGTCAAAATTTTTATTAGCATGTCACTATGTAACAAAATTAGATTAAAAACTGGTTTGCTATATAAACTAAGTTTTACCTTTAGTGATCCTTTGATATTAGCCTTTATTGTACTAGTAGAATGCAAAAATGGAATGCATAATTTGATATGAAAATAAATGTAAAAACAAACTAAACAAAATGCAATAGAATGAACATAGTATACTGTATTAATGCAGAATGCAAAATTAGGGTTTTTTTTGCAAAAAATTAAAACAATAGCAATAAACTAAACAAATACAAAAATAGAAGCAAAATAGAAAGTAAATAAAAAGAAACTTAATGTAATGAAGAAATTGATTTAAGGAATTTAGAGCTCTAAGTTGGATTAATCATGGATCATTAAATATTTGACTTTTCGAATTAATTTTTTAACTTTAAATTGTTTGAAACCCTTGTAACAATTTATGAATTTTATGCTAGATGATCATCTAGAATTTGGTCAATTAAGATTAGCTAGATTAAGCAACTGCTATAAACTCTAGCTAGATTGAAATTGATTTAAAGATAGAATTCAATTGAATTGAGAAATTCAATTAGAAATCTCAAAATTAGTCCCTCAACCCTTTGTCCCTATGTGTAAAATCATGATTTAATAATCATAATTCAACATCAAAATAGCATAATATCATAAATCACAATGATGATAACCAATTATACTAAATTAACATCTAATATAAGTAATTTTAAGAAATCAGCATAAATAATTAAGGAAAGAGAAAAATTAATTAAAGAAAGTCAACATTACAAATTATAATTTCATAATCCAAAAGATGAAAACCTCAAACTCCTTGAATCAATCATGGATTTAAGCTTCCATTGATGAAGAACAAAAGAGAAACAAGAAGAATAAGAGAAAAGTTATGTTGTTAAATGCTTTATAGTTTGAATAGTATGAATCTCTTCAGCTCTTTTTCCTTTTATATGATCTAATTACCCTAAAACCCTATTGAACTAGAATCCCAAGTCTTTTAAGATTACAAAAATAGGGTTTTCTAATTTTTAGAAGCCCAAGCCTAATTTTTATAAAGCAATTAACTCTAATACTTACAACAATGAATTCTTGCAAGTCTAACTCTCACCTAGTATAATACTACTAGAACAATGTAATTTAGGTAAACCATAAACATGAAAGTTATAGGCCTAGGTTTAGAAAAATTTAGGCATTGATTTCACATTAATCAGATCTCTATAGCTTCACATATGGCCCAAAAACAAAGATGGACTCTGTAATGTCCTGAATTTTTAATTTTTATCATTTGAATCTTTGAATTCTGAGGTTGTAAAAATGAAGGGCATGTTTAAATTAGCTTGGTATGTGAATTTCAAGTTCAAAGGTTTTAAGTGTAAGTGTAACCAAAATTTTAAAGAAAAGGGAACAATAGGAAAGGAATTAATTTTTCTAAATAATATAGATGATCAAAGCAAGTTAGAAAATCCTAGAAATGGGACTTGTCTAAGTCTACCAGTCTATGAATTTTCAGACAGTCAGGTAACCCTATGGACTATATTGCAAAGTACAAAACGAAGTGTGGGTTAAAGTGTGAATAACCAAGAATTTGGGGTCTAATATGTAATTTTATTTAGTGTGGCCAATAGACACATGATAAGAGTCAATCATTAGAAGAAACCAATAGACACATGACAAGTGTCATTTTTATAAAGAAATGGCAAGAATAGCCTTACTAATAGCAAAAAAAGACCAAAATACCCTTAGAAATTCCAAAAATGATTAAAATACCCTTGAAGTTTTATGAAAACTCTTTCTCCTTCACCTTTCTTCTCCAAAACCGTGGAAGACTCCATGAAAGAAGCTAAAACTGTGAGCTAGAGAGAAGGAAGAGAGAGAAATTTTCTTTTGGCTTTTTCACCTAAAAATAGTGAGATTTAGGCTTAGGTGTAGAAGATAAAGTTGCTTCTCTCATCAAGCTCTATCACATAGTGTATTTAGATTGAAGAAACCTCCAAAGTTGATCAAGTTTGGTGAGCTCTAAGTGGGGATATTCAAGTTGCTCCAACAAGTAAAAAAGTTCTCCTCTAAAAGCTCTTCAATGTACTCTTTTTAGTTTATTGAAATTTTAATATTGGTGTGGTCAAAGGAGGTTGACTATAGAGTTTTGGATAATTTGAGCATGTCTAATGATATTTTGGATGTTGTTATGTTAATCTATGGCTTTGGTTTGGCATAAAAACAACAAGAAATCATGATGTACAAATTAGGGTTTTAGAGGCATAATGGTATATGTATGGATTTGGCATGATTTGTTTGGAATTTGGCTAAATTGATGAAATTAAAATGATTCTTATGAATTATGGAGCCTATGAAAGATGAAATTTTGAATTATGAAAGTTTGTATGAAAATTTCTTTTTGAAAGCCAAAAATCGTGAGCATGGCAAAGGAAGGAGGGAAAGAGTTTTAGCCATTTAATTGTGTTTTTGGAAGTTTGAAATAATGTATTACAATGAAATTTAGGAGGTATTGGAATGTACATTAAAAATTTGGACACTTCCTTCATGGTTTAGTGTATGTGGAGGAAGTGAGAATGCATGAAGTTTAAGAAAAATGATGGTGTTCTAATAAGAATTATGATGTGTATTTATGTAGAGCAAGAAAAGTGGCAAGTTGGAAAGGCAAAGGGATTGTAGAGAAATTTCCAAGTGAGGGCAAAGGAATCATCACTATTGGAAGTTTTTAAAAGGTAGCTATCTTTATCCTTAAGCTCTGTTTTCCATTTATATATTTTCTGTATTTTATGCTATTGTATGAAATGTGTATAAAATTGCTATGTGCCCATTCCAGAAAGATAGTAAAATACTATGTGTGAGGCCTATGGCCCGAATTCCCCGGGATGATAATGAAATTGCTATGTGCGGTACTTACGGCCTGAGTGCTGTGTGCATGAGGCCTAAGTACGATTATCTGTGATGGCCATCTAGATATCTATATGAGTCCTTGAATGGGCTTGATGATTACTGTGTGCAGTGCATATTTCTTACAATGGTATGGAATGGTATAATAAATGATTATTTGATTTTGGAAATGTATGATTTACTTGCTTAAGAATCTGGAATGGCTTAATATGTTTTTCTTGCTATAGCTAGCTACTAGGAAACTTTGTTTCTCATGTTTCTATATTATTTACTAACCATTCCAGGTGATGCTTTCAAAGGCCCTCTTGATAAGGAAGAATAATGTTTTGAAGTTGTATTAAAATTTTCATAAAGTTTGTGATATTAGTATGTGTTGGATATATATTTTTTAAGTTGAAATTTTTGTATAATTATATAACCCTTGCCTATGTTGTATGAAATACATGAATTTGATGTATTATGAACTAGTTTGGATTGGTAAGCCTCTAATATACAATGTGTGTGAAGTTGAAAAATGATCAAATGAACAGTGAACTTGCAAGGCAGTAAGCTGAGTATGTTTGCAGGGATTTTTGGCTGAGTTATGATGCTCTAAAAATTATTAGAAAATTCAGGAGTGGACTTCATTTATGTATCATCCTCCGTGACAAAATTCAGCTTAAAATAAGCTCATTTGCTATAGGAATTTATCACACGTTTTGGACTACCCTGTTCCCATCACAATGCTGAATACAAATTGTAACTTAGTATTCCGAAGGAGTAAATGGATGAGTTTTGATATGAAATTTTATGGCAAGTATCTAACATGTTTATCAAGTCCCATACAAAATTTGAGCTTAATTGGAGTTGATTTACTTCCTGAACTAAGGGCTTGCTTTTACAGTTGTAAATTCTGGACAGCACTAGAATAGGAACACTTTGCTATGAATTTTAAGGATCAAATAATGTCTAAATGATTTCAAATTTTTACATGATGAATTCAATGAGTATAGGATTCATGGGAACAAATTTCGTAATTTTTGGAGTTCTGAAATGTAGTTTTACATATTTTTGAAATTGGTCCAATAATTCTGAAAATGAGCAGAAAATTTTTGAAACTCAAATTCTGTAATATTTTGTTTCACAGAATCTTAAATTAGCTTGTAAAAGACCTAGTTGTGCAATAATTACCTATTTAATGAGTATTAAGGTGTTAATAAGCAAGAGAGTTACATTTTAGTATTAGAGCATATTTTAGGGCCTTGCTGTATATGTGCGAATATCTGTTTATTAATTGTATTTGGTTGTTGCATGAATGGAAGTGTGTTTATATTGAAATTTCATATAAGCATGGCTAGTAGAGGTAGAAAAAGTAGAAAAGATGCAAGTGAAGGAGGAAATGATGAGATGGCTCATGCCATGGCTGCTTTAGCTCAAGTATTACAGAGGCTTGAGTAGAAGATTGATCAAGGGGATCAATAGAACAACCATAAGAAATTGGACCCATTCAAACTGAGGAAGAGGTACAGTGTAACTCCCTTACTTATTAACACCTTAATCCTCATTAAATAGGTAATTGTTACACAATTAGGTCTTTCTATGGCCAAATTATGATTCTGTAAAACAAAATATTACAGATTCTGAGTTTCAGAAATTTTCTGCTCATTTCCAGAATTACTAGACCAACTTCAAAAATATGAAAAACTACTTTACGGGACTCCAAAAATCATGAAATTGGATCCTATGAACCTTTCACGTGTTAACTACATCCTGTAAAAATTTGAAATAATTTAGACATCATTAGACCTTTCAGAACTTACAAAAAATTGTTTCTGTCCCAGTACTGTCCAAAATTCACAATTGTAAAAGTAAACCCTTATTTCAGGGGGTAAATCAACTCCGAATAATCTTAAATTTGGTATGGGAATTTATTAACATGTTATATACTTTCCATAAAATTTCAGATAAAAACTCATCCATTTACTCCTTCTGATCTCTAAGATACAATTAGTGCTCTGCACTGTGACGGTAACAGGGGATACTAAAACATGTAATAAATTCACATAGTAGAAGAGATTATTTTAAGCTGAATTTTGGCACAGAGGATGGTAAATAAATGAAGTTCACTCCTGAATTTTATCATAATTTTTAGAGCATCAAAACTTAAGCAAAAGTCCCTGCAAACATACTCCTCTTACTGCCTACGAATTTACTGTTCATTTGGTCATTTCCAATTTCACACATATTGCATACTAAGTTACCTTCTACTTCAAACCAACTCACAATACATCAAATTCATATGTTTCATATAATATAGGTAAGGGTCAGATAGTTATACAAAAATTTCAACTTACAAAACATATATCCATCACATACTAACATCACAAACTACATAGACATTTTTAATACAACTTCAAAACATTATTCTCCTTTGTCAAGAGGGCCTTTAGAAGCATCACCTGGAATGGTTAGTAACAATACAGAAATATAAGAAACAAAGTTTCCCAGTAGCTAGCTATTACCATAAAAACATATCAAGCCATTCTAGATCCTTAAGCAAATAAAACATACATTTCAAAATTAATTAATCATTTATCATCTCATTCCATACCATTGTAAGAAATATGCATCACACATAGCAATCATCAATCCCATTCAAGGACTCATAAAGATATCAAGATGGCCATCACAGATAGTTATACCTAGGCCTCATATACAGCAATTTCACTATCTTCCCGGGGTACTCGGGCCATAGGTACTATATACAACAATTTTATGCACATCAATTTCATTCACATTCCATACAATGGCATAAAATACAAAAAACACATAAATGAAAAACAGAGCTTAAGGATAAAGCTAGCTACCTTTTAAAAGCTTCCAATAGTGATGTTTCCTTTGCCCTTACTTAAAAACTTCTTTACAAGTCCCCTTGCCTTCCTAACTTGTCACTTCTTAGTCTACATAAATACACATCATAATTCTTATTTGAACATCATCATTTTTCTTAAACTTCATGTATTCTTCACTTCCTCCACATACACTAAACCATGAAGGAAGTACCCAAATTTTAATGTACATTCCAATATCTCCTAAATTTCATTGTAATACATTATTCCAATCTTCCAAAAACACAATTTAAATGGCTAAATCTCCTTCCCTCCTTCTTTTCCATATTCACGGTTTTGGCTTCTCAAAAGGGAAATTTCACACACACTTTCATAATTCAAAATTTCATCTTCCATAGGCTTCATAATTCATAAGAATCATTCTAATTTCATCAATTTAGCCAAATTCCAAACAAATCATGCCAAATCCATACATGCACCATTATGCCTCTAAAACCCTAGTGTGTACATCATGGTTTCTTATTGTTTTTACACCAAACCAAAGCCATAGATCAATAAAACATCCAAAACACCATTAGACATGTTCAAATCATCCAAAACTCCATGGTCAACCACATTTGACCACACCAACATCAAAATTTCAAGAAACTAAAAAGAGTACATTAAAAAGCTTTTAGAGGAGAACATTTTTACCTCTTGGTGCAACTTGAAAATCCTCACTTAGAGCTCACCAAACTTGATCAAACTTGATCAAACTTGAGTTTTCTTCAATCTAAACACACCAATAGATAGAGCTTGATGAGAGGAGCAATTTTCTCTTCTACACCTAAGCTTAATTTTCACTATTTTTGGGTAAAAAAGCCAAAAGAAAATTTTTCTCTCTTCCTTCTCTCTCTTGCACGTCCAAGCTTGTTTTCATGGAGGTATCCACGGCTACAAGGTGAAATGGAGAAGAAGAAAGAGTTTTCATGAAGCTTCAAGGGTATTTTAGTCATTTTTTAAATTTTCAAGGGTATTTTAGTCTTTTTTCACCAATTAGTAAGGCTATTCTTGCCATTTTTTTCTAATAATAACACTTGTCATGTGTCTATTGGTCACACTAAATAAAATCACATATTACACCCCAAATTCTTGGTTATTCATATTAGATCCCAAATTCTTGGTTATTTACACTTTAACGACACCCGATTTTGCACTTTTGCAATTTGGTCCATAGGGTTTCTGTTTGTTTAAAATTCCTTACACTGTTAAACTTAGATAACTCCCCTTTTTAGGGTTTTCTAACCTCCTCTAATCATCTATATTGTTTATGAAAATTAATTCTTTTCCTACTATCATTTTTCCTTCAAAATTTCGTTTACACTTACACTTAATTCCTTTCAACTTAAGATTCACCCACCAAGCTAATTCAAACGTGCTCTTCGTTTCTATAGCCTCAGAATTTAGAGATTCAAATGATAGAATTAAAAATTTAGGACATTACATACAGGCTAATAAATTAACCAAGTTGGTGAATCAATTCAGAAAAATGAACCCTCCCACCTTTAATGGGAAAGTTAGTCCCAGTGAAGCAAAGAACTGGATTAGGGAGATACAGAAGATCTTTGGCCTAGTGCCTTGCAACTCTGAACAAAGAGTGCAATTAGTTACTTTCTAGCTACATGAAGAAGCTGAGTATTGGTGGAAAAGTACTAAACAAATTATGTTGAATAGAGAATAGCTTTTGAACTGGGAAATCTACAGTCTTTTATAAACAATATTTACCTAAAATTATTTAGGACCAGAAGGAGTGTGAATTTTTAGATTTGCAGCAAATCGATGATATGGATACAGAAGAGCTCTTGACCAAATTTGAGGAGATGTCTAAATTCTCTAAATACTTAAGGGATCATTACAATGAAGTATGGAAGTGCATAAAATTAGAAAGAACCATACAGACACTAGCAGATATGTTAAGATCTTGTGTGTTAGAAATGAAAGGAAATTGGGATTCATATTTGTCGTTAGCTGAATTTGCTTATAATAATAGTTTTCATTTTAGTATACAGATGGCACCATATGAGGCCCTGTATGGTAGGAAGTGCAGATCTCCATTATGTTGGGTAGAACTAAGTGAAAGAGCTATCCTAGGACTAGAGCTAGTGGATCAAACCACTCAGCAGATAAAGCTTATCAGAGAAAGATTATTAGCAGCATAAAGTCGTCAGAAGAGTTATGCAGATAAAAATGGCGACCCCTAGAATTTGAGGTGTTTACAAATCATAAAAGTCTTAAATACCTTTTTGATCAGAAGGAATTGAATATGAGGTAGAGGAGATGGCTAGAATTTCTCAAGGATTATGATTTTACTCTTAAATACCATCCAGGAAAAGCGAACTAGTAGCAAATGCACTTAGTAGAAAGTCCATACACATGGCAACAATGATGATGGAAGAATACAAGTTGATTGAAGGAATCAGAGATTTAAATCTGAATATATCTGAAGAATCTGGGGCATTAATGGGTAGGGAAGTTAGAATTGTTAGTAACTTGGAAAAGAGGATTAGGAAAGCTTTAGAAAAAGATGATCTGGCTAAGAAGAAAATGGAATAATCGGGGCAAAATAAAGCTAAAGATTTTAGCATGTCTGGAGATGAATTACTTAGATTCAAAAATAGAGTTTATGTACCTAATGATGATGGTCTGAGGGATGAGATTTTGAAGGAAGCGCATAAAAGTAGATATACTATTCATCCTGGAGTTATCAAAATGTATCAAAATCGAAAGAAGAATTTTTAGTGGCCGGGAATGAAATCTGATGTCACTCAAGTTGTAACTAAATGTTTGACATGTCAAAGAGTTAAGATAGAACATCAAAGACCGGCTAGATTATTACATCCTTTAGACATTCCTGAATGCAAGTAGGACAATATAGCTATGTATTTTATTATAGGACTTCCTCTGGACATGATGGCATTTGGGTGATTATAGACAGGCTCACAAAATCTGCTCATTTCTTAGCTATTAAGATTACTTATTCTTTGGATAAGTTAGCAAGGAACTATATTAATGAGATTGTTAGATTGCATGGTGTACCCAACAGTATTGTATTTGACAGAGATCCTAGGTTCACTTCTAAATTTTGGATAGCTTTGTAGGAAGTTATGGGCACGAAGCTAAGGTTTAGTATGGCGTACCACCCACAGACAGATGGACAAATAGAAAATCACCTGAACTCATCCAAGGTACAATAATATTATATGGTTCTCTAGTAAATGCTATGTTTAATTCAAGTAGTACTCATTCCTTTGTTTCTTACGAATGTGTGGGACGTTTGAATCTGATTCCTGAGATATTAACATATCATATGGTTGTGAATACCCCCACAAAAAATAGAGTTATGACCTCAGATGCATGTCTAAATTGTGTGATACAGTATGAGAGTACATGTAGTATTCTTGATTTGATATGTTTCCTGTTGAGTGATATTGATGTGATCATTGGTATAAATTGGTTATCTGCTAATCATGTTGTGCTTAACTGTTCTAATAAGACTGTATCTGTGTGTGCTAATATGCTTGTGGATATGGATGTATCTTGTTCTGTGTTATCTGTGGAAAATATGTACCTAAACTATACCCATACGGAGAGTAGTTTGGAAAGTGATGCTAAAAGGTTTATGATTTTCTTTGCTGCACAAGCTGAGTGTGATGATGATATAGGGAAAATACCTATAGTTAGGGAGTATTCTAATGTGTTCCCTAAGGATTTTTGTGGACTACCCCTTGATAGAGTAGTGGAGTTTGTAATTGATCTAGTGCTGGGTTCAACCCCAGTTTCCAAGACTCCGTACAAAATGGCTCCAGCAGAATTAGTAGAACTCAAGAAACAGATAGAAGAGTTATTGGAAAAGGGATTCATTCAACCTAGTGTGTCTCTATAGGGTGCACCGATTTTGTTTGTTAAGAAAAAGGATGGAAGTTTAAGGTTGTGCATTGACTACAGGCAACTGAATAAGGTGACAATTAAAAATAAAAATCCTTTACCTAGAATAGATGATTTGTTAGACCAATTGGTGGGTGCTATTATTTTCTTAAAAATTGATTTAAAATCTAGGTACCACCAATTGAAAGTTAAGAATGAGGATGTACCAAAAACTGCATTTAGAACTAGATATGGTCATTATGAGTTTCTTGTTATGCCTTTTGGATTAACAAATGCACCAGCTATTTTTATGAATTACATGAACAAAATTTTCAAACCATATCTAGATCAATTTGTAGTTGTATTTATAGATGACATACTCATTTATTCTAGGACACTGGAAGAACATGAAACTTATTTACATATAGTCTTGCAAACTTTAAGAGAAAAGAGATTGTATGCAAAGTTAAGTAAATATGAATTTTGGTTGCCTGAAGTCAAATTTTTAGGCTACGTAGCATCTAAAGATGGAGTATTTTTTGACTTACATAAAGTCGAAGTGGTACTGAAATAGGAAAGACCCAAAACAGTAACGGAAGTAAGGAGTTTTCTTGGCCTGACAGGGTACTACAGGCAATTTATCCAAGGTTTCTTTCAGTTAGCTTTGCCATTGACCAGATTAACAAGAAAGGAGCAACTGTTTGTGTGGACAGACAAATGTGAGCAAAGTTTTCAAGAGCTTAAAGACAGATTAACTTCTGCCCCAGTGTTAGTAATTCCTGATTCTAGTAAGCCATTTACGATTTATAGTGATGCCTCTAGAAAAGGATTAGGATGTGTGTTGATGCAGGAAGGTAAAGTAGTTGCTTATGCATCTAGGAAGTTGAGACCTCATGAAGAGAATTATCCTACACATGATTTAGAGTTAGCAGGTGTTGTATTTGCATTAAAGATTTGGAGGCATTATTTGTATGGTACACAATTTAAGGTGTTTCATGTTTCTTAGTTAAAAAAGTATTATCCTAATCCCACACATGTCATAAATTATGAAGGAGTGAAAATACATGAAAACTTATCATTTACTTTAGAACTAGAAAGGATCTTGGATGTACAGGTGAAACAACTAAGGAATAAGAACATTCCTTTAGTGAAAGTATTATGGAGAAACATGACAGAGGATGAGGCAACCTGGGAGACTGAGGTAGATATGGGGAACCAGTATCCACATCTTTTTACTTAAGGTATGTATCTCAAATTTTGAGGATAAAATTCTTTTAAGGGGATAGAGTTATAATGCCCTGAATTTTTAATTTTTATCATTTGAATCTCTAAATTCTGAGGCTGTAGAAACGAAGGGCATGTTTAAATTAGCTTAGTATGTGAATTCCAAGTTGAAAGGTGTTAAGTGTAAGTGTAACTGAAATTTTAAAGAAAAGGGAACAATAGGAAAGGAATTAATTTTCCTAAATATTATAGATGATTAGATGAGGTTAGAAAATCCTAGAAATGGGACTTGTCTAAGTCTAACAGTCTACGGATTTTCAGATAGTCAGATAATCCTATGGACTGTATTGCAAAGTACAAAACGAAGTGTGGGTTAAAGTGTGAATAACCAAAAATTTGGGGTCTAATATGTAATTTTATTTGGTGTGGCCAATAGACACATGACAAGTGTCAATCATTAGAAGAAACCAATAGACACATGACAAGTGTCATTTTTATAAAGAAATGGCAAGAATAACCTTACTAATTAGCAAGAAAGGACTAAAATACCCTTGAAAATTTCAAAAATGATCAAAATACTCTTGAAGCTTCATGAAAACTCTTTCTTCTTCTCCTTTCTTCTCCAAAGCCATGGAAGACTCCATGAAAGAAGCTAAAACCGTGAGCTAGAGAGAAGGAAGAGAGAGAAATTTTCTTTTAGCTTTTTCACCCAAAAATAGTGAGATTTAGGCTTAGGTGTAGAAGACAAAGTTGCTCCTCTCATCAAGCTCTATCACATGGTGTATTTAGATTGAAGAAACCTCCAAAGTTGATTATGTTTGGTGAGCTCTAAGTGAGGATTTTTAAGTTGCTCCAAAAGATAAAAATGTTCTCCTCTAAAAGCTCTTCAATGTACTCTTTTTAGTTTATTGAAATTTTGATATTGGTGTGATCAAAGGAGGTTGACCATGGAGTTTTGGATGATTTGAGCATGTCTAATGATGTTTTGGATATTGTTATGTTGATCTATGGCTTTGGTTTGGTGTAAAAATAAAAAGAAATTATGATGTACAAATTAGGGTTTTAGAGGCATAATGGTGTATGTATGGATTTGGCATGATTTGTTTGGAATTTGGCTAAATTGATGAAATTAGAATGATTCTTATGAATTATGGAGCCTATGAAAGATGAAATTTTGAATTATGAAAGTTTGTATGAAAATTTCTTTTTGAAAGCTAAAAACCGTAAGCATGGCAAAGGAAGGAGGGAAAGAGTTTTAGCCATTTAATTGTATTTTTGGAAGTTTGGAATAATGTATTATAATGAAATTTAGGAGGTATTGGAATATACATTAAAAATTTGGACACTTCCTTCATGGTTTAATGTATGTGGAAGAAGTGAGAATGCATGAAGTTTAAGAAAAATGATGGTGTTCTAATAAGAATTATGATGTGTATTTATGTAGAGCAAGAAAAGTGGCAAGTTGGAAAGGCAAAGGGATTGTAGAGAAATTTCTAAGTGAGGGCAAAGGAATCATCACTATTAGAAGTTTTAAAAGGTAGCTAGCTTTATCCTTAAGCTTTATTTTCCATTTATATGTTTTCTGTATTTTATGCCATTGTATGGAATGTGTATAAAATTGTTGTGTGCGCATTCCAAGAAGATAATAAAATATTGTGTGTGAGGCTTATGGCCCGAGTTCCCCGGGATGATAATGAAATTGCTGTGTACGGTATTTATGGCCCGAGTGCTGTGTGCGTGAGGCCTAGGTATGATTATCTATGATGGCCATCTACATATCTATATGAGTTCTTTAATGGGCTTGATGATTGCTGTGTGTGGTGCATATTTCTTACAATGGTATGGAATGGTGTGATAAATGATTATTTGATTTTGGAAATGTATGATTTACTTGCTTAAGGATCTGGAATGGCTTAATATATTTTTCTTGCAATAGCTAGCTACTGGGAAACTTTGTTTCTCATGTTTGTATATTGTTTACTAACCATTCCAAGTGATGCTTTCAAAGGCCCTCTTGATAAGGAAGAATAATGTTTTGAAATTGTATTAGAATGTTCATAAAGTTTGTGATATTAGTATGTGTTGGATATATGTTTTGTAAGTTGAAATTTCTTTATAATTATATAATCTTTGCCTATGTTGTATGAAATACATGAATTTGATGTATTATGAACTAGTTTGGATTGATAAGCCTTTAATATGCAATGTGTGTGAAGTTGGAAAATGACCAAATGAACAATGAACTTGTAGGGCAGTAAGCTCAGTATGTTTTCAGGGATTTTTGGCTTAGTTATTATGCTCTAAAAATTATGATAAAATTCAGGAGTGGACTTAATTTATGTATCATCCTCTGTGCTAAAATTAAGCTTAAAATAAGCTCATTTGCTTTGGAAATTTATTACACATTTTGGACTGCCCTGTTCCCGTCACAGTGCTAAATACAAATTGTAACTTAGTATTCCGAAGCAGTAAATGGATGATTTTTTATCTGAAAATTTTATGGCAAGTATCTAACATGTTTATCAAGTCCCATACCAAATTTGAGCTTAATCAGAGTTGATTTACCACCTGAACTAAGGGCTTTCTTTTACAGTTGTAAATTCTGGACAGCACTAGAACAGGAACACTTTGCTGTGAATTTTAAGAGAACAAATAATGTCTAAATGATGTCAAATTTTTACATGATGAATTCAATGAGTAGAGGATTCATGGGAACAAATTTCGTAATTTTTGGAGTTCTGAAATGTAGTTTTACATATTTTTGAAGTTGGTCCAATAATTTTGGAAATGAGCAAAAAAATTTTGAAACTCAGATTTTGTAATATTTTATTTCACAAAATCTTAAATTGGCTTGTAAGAGACCTAGTTGTGCAATAATTATCTATTTAATGAGTATTAAGGTGTTAATAAGTAAGGGAGTTACAGACTCAGTTGGAATAGAAATATGACTTCAAATTCTCAACCACATATCACCTCCAAAACATTTAAACCAAGCTTGGGCCAAAACATAAAAATTGTAGTTCTCTCTTTTCTTTCTACCAATATAAAGATCGCATTAACCCAACATCCAAAACTCAAGATGTAGCTAAAAAATAAAAATAGTATTAAAATCCAACATTAACCAAATAAATTCATAATATTTTAAAATCAACTTTAAATTATAAAATAAGGTCAATTCTGTGAAATTAAGTATGTGTAACCCATTAAGAGATATAAAATAGAGGAAAATAAAATAGTAAATATTTTTTTCATCAGTGGTGGTGAAGGTTCAACCAATATATCTGTAAGATATATTACAAAGGAGCGAGTTTAGGGTTCAAAGAATAAATACTCCAACATAAGCAACCATAACAATGAATTAAACTTACCCACTGGACTATCCTCTTATAAAACATAATCTATAAATATTCATATTATCAAATCATTTTGAAGTAACCTCAAAAGGCTCAATTATATAACCATATCATCATAATTATATCATATGAAGGTAATAAATAAAAATAAATTTCAAATCTATGTCATAATGCATAACAATTAATAATAAAAGCAAATAAACTTCCTTGTGTCTCTCAAATCAACCTTAAAGTCTCCATAAATTATCCATCCTTGTACCTCCTAGTCAACCTTATATACTTCATAAGCTTATCTTCAATAATTAGGCATCTGACATTCACATCATCTCCCCTATCACATTTCTCCTATCATAAGTTACAAATCATTTCACTCACGTATCATATCTCAAGATGCTTTCATCGTATTTTCATAACAATATCATGCCTCAATACATGATCACATATCTTATTTCACCTTATAATTACATATACAAGGTCAATTATATCACATACCATGTGTCACATCATTGTTAAATCTTATTTTTCTTTCATAAGTAACATAATAATTATACTTTTAAGGTATATCATGTGGCATAACATTTAGAATCATGTTTCATATCACATTTCTATGTAAACAACTCACATTTATCATATTCTATCTTATTTTGATGATTAGAATCATTACATCCTATATTAGACCTTTACATAACATGATAATACAATGTACCTTAGGTATAATCGACTATATAATCAACTATGAAAGTCCCGAGAACAATTTTGAGGTCCATAGTCAATGGTCTCAAGGTAACTCTGGATGTCTTTAGTCAAGTACTAATATTGAGGGAGTAATTCATGTCCTAGTAGTTGACTGTAGTCACCTATATTGCATAATCTAAGATATAATCAATTATATAGTTAACTACTACTTGAGATTTTGCAATTCCCTTGAAAATTTTACTATTCACCAACCCAAAAACTTGCATTTAATGCATTTAGCCACCAACCAATCATAATATACTCTTAAATACATAAGAATCCCTTACCATTGAAGCTAGTTCTAACATTGAACCCAACCAATGTCATTATTAAACACATAAATCAACCATTTATACTTATATTCAAGAAAAACACATCTTCTATGATTAAATGCTAAAATCATTAAAATTTAATTACTTAGGATAGAGTATCTACTCACCTACTATGAAGGAAAATACTAGGAAGTTCAATTTAAGGTTCCTTAACCTTAATTACAATAAAATTAAAGAATTTCTTATGTTAGGGTTCCAATTTTCTGTAGAAGGAAATGAAAAAAATAATTCAACAAAGATGTTGTTCTTACCTTGATCAAATAAAGAATTAAGGAAGAATGTTTTTTTTCTTTGGATTGATGAAGGAAAGATGAAGGAATAGGAGGAAAAGAAATGGAGTTCTGAGAGGATTAGGAAAAATAAAGCAAAAGATGATGGGATAATCTTAAAATGAAGAACAGTACATAATAACAATTTTAAAAATATTTCCTAAATCTACTTCACACTTACATACTCACTCATAATCATTTAAAACTTTAAACCTTATTATTTTACTTATTTTTACTCATCTATTTCTAACCATATCTCCATTTCACAACTTACTAAAATATTAAATATTATTTTCTTCAACAATTCATTCATATTTATTCACCAGAAATTTTTTCATATGCATACAAGTTCCATTTAAACAATAATATAACAATTATTTCAATTACCCTAATCATAAAGTAAATTCCATGTTATTATATTTTCTAGAGGGCATAACATAAACCCTCTCCTTTATCTTAAATTACTTTAGGTAATAGGTTTAATGCCTTTTTTGTTGGATGTGATTTAGTGAATGTTACCCTTGATATATCCTTATCTAAAGTGTTGTGCCTTCCAAACTTTTCATTTAATATGTTTTCAATTAGTAAATTAACACATGTATATAACTGTGGTATTTTTTTTCTTAGCTATTGTGATTTTAGGATCTTTTAACAAAGATTTTTTGTAAAGGTACAAATTTAATGGTTTGTATTTTTCTTAAAGAAAAAGTCTCTCAATTAGTTGTTGTTGTTGCTTCTATCATTCCACATCCACTCCATTATCAGTTGGGTTATTCATCCTTATCATCTTTACAGAAGTTATATCCTAGTTTAGATTCTATTTCTAGTTTGTATTGAGAGTCATGTCAATTTGCTAAAAATAGCATCATTAATTTTATGTTGCTTAAGTTAATAAATAGGTTGTATCCCCATTTGAGTTAGTACATGTAAAAATTTAGGGCCTTTGCCCAATTGTTTCTAAGTTCAATTTTCATTATTTTGTTACTTTTATTGATAATTGTTTAAGAGTTACTTGATTTTATTTGATATAAAAATTATTCATAATTATTTGAGATCTTTTGTACTTTCTATGCTAATATTTTGAATCAATTTAATGCATCAATATTTCATTTGTATAGTGATAATGCTAAATAATACTTTTCTACATAATTTGGATTTTATTTGCCCTAACAAAAAGAAATTAATTAATCTTCCTATGCAATACTCCATATTAAAATGGAGTGGCTAACCAAAAGATTCATCACTTAATGGAAGTTTCATGTGCTTTATTATTTTAAATGAAAGTGCCTATGATTTGTTAGGCTGATGTAATTTTCACAATTATTTCATGATCAATTGAATATCTTCTATAATTCTTAATTATCAAGTACCTTATACTCCATTTTATTTCTTTAGATATTTGTTTCTTCTCACTCTATGTATTTTTGGTAATATGTGCTTTGTTCAAGATCATCAGCCACAACTATCCAAATTTGATCTATGGTCCTTAAAATCTATCTTTATTGGTTATTCTTAAACATAAAAAAAGTATTCATGCTATTGTTCTAATTTGACTCATTATCTTATATCTTTTGATATTACATTTTAAGTCCACTCTATATTTTGGTTCTTTTGAACGTTCCTCTCATACTTGATTCTGACTCTCTTAATGGATATTTTCTTATCTATTTTACCTTCTAGGAGTCTTAGGCCCCCTTCTAAGAAAATAATTGGATTTATCCTCCTACTAAACATGATAATTTTCATAGAGTGTAAGTACTAGCTATAACATTTTTAGTTGAGAATGCCAACCAATCTAGAGTTGAATTGATCATTGAATCATCGTTAGCTTTATCTCCTCTATTAGATTCTTCCTCATCAAATTCTCCTCCTTGACCATCTAATTTTAATATTTCTATTGCCCACTAAAAAAATACTTGTAATTAAATTAAGAAAGGTAAAGTAATCACTTTTGTCCCATTTCCACTTGTGTGTCTTTGTCACGATCCAACCTAATCATGAATAGCGTGGATCCCGTTACCAGTTCCCACAAGCCTTAATAAATTTTCACTTTTCCTATTCAACAAGAATTTTCAAATTTCTAAAGGACTTGAATTTTTTTAAAAAATTTCATGGAAAAAGAGGCAAAGTCTTCCCTATTTTTGAACACCTTCCAAGAGGCACCCATCTTAAAATGCAAAGCCTGTATATATTCTCAAGTATAATAATATCAAACAAACACATAGTACAATACAATTTCAAACTTGTACACATATAAACGATTCAATATATCAAATGTAGAATCAATATTATTTATATTTTAAATTTTAATTATAATTCAAAAAGGATCCCAACTATCAAATCTTCAATCTAGGCAGTCTTTGCTTCCCATGGATGCATTAAAGCTCGAAGGCATTAATCTTTACTTGAAAACATTAAAACTAAAATGGAGTGAGTTACGAGAACTTAATGAGTATATACCAACCACTATCTTGTAGGAGATCATTTTATATATAATAATTGTAGGTTTATCATATCATAAATTAGAAATTAATAACAAACCCATTTTCTAGCATTCTAAAACTTACAAAATTGACCTTCAGAATAGAAGTTCTCTTACATATGACTTAAACTCTGGTCTCACATTGTAATTCATGAAAATTACAATTATTTGATAATACTATTGTTATTATATCACATACTACCCATTCCAAGTAGATAAAACAATCACAAACAATCATTAAGACCTAAATATAAACAAGTCATCACAAGTACATTATGTTTTTATAATCATGTCAAACAATGATATCCAATCACAAACAATTTTCAGCATCACGTGTACCACACATCCAATTGTGATAAGCACACATATTGTCACTTCTTGATTTTTAGGCCAATACTATATTTTTCTCAACTGTTTGCTAGGAATTTCTCATTTAGCTCTCAAACTGAACTTATGTCTTTCATAACTATTTTGCTAGGAATTTTTCGTCTAACTTTCTTATCATAGTCCCATTTCCATTTATGATTTCTATCATCATTGCTCTAGCACAACTCACCATTTATAATGCCATTATTGGCAAGGTTCATAGATACTAAACACATAAGAGCTCAACCTTCATATTACAATCATTTGTAAATCCATCAGTGCCAGATGACTAATTCTTCAATAGATAGAACCATCACAACTATCCTTCCACTACACACTCTAATCGATTACTATTCCCTTAACCATTTATTTGCACTTATATCATAAAACTGAACTTATGCCTGAGTACAAATATGAATGCATGAATATAAAATTTAAACTATTAATAGGAAGATACAATTCATAATATTCAAATAATCTTTTATTAAAATAAAAATTTACAATGAGATATATATTCACCTGATGGTACGTATCTCCTACAAAAACTTGAAATAATTCTTTTTTTCCTACTTAGAAATTACAAAGATAAATTATAAACATAAAACATTACTTGTAATATTTCTAAATATACTTGGATTCTCTAAAGAAATTCCTCTAGTATCCAAGTTTTAAATTTATAATTAAATCAATACCAATACTATTATTTTTTTTATAAGTGCAATTCCAATCATGAAATCAATCAATAATGGTGTGTAGATTTCAAAATGATTATATCATTCAGTCTAATTTTTTAAACTCATTACTTCATGTACAACATTTCAACAACATTGTCGTAAAATGATATTTCAAAAATCATAACAGCATGTGGAATTTTGCAGTACTAACCATATAAGTGAGTTTTATAAAGCATACACCTTATATTTGTTAAATGCCATAATCAATAAAAGATCTAATAAATTAAATTCTCCCAACCCATGAAAAACTCAAGGTACTTAAATGAAATATTTACTAAAACTGAACATATGTTATAGAAATTAGAATTTCTTCCAAAAAAAAAAACCTTGATGAATAGGTGAACTATCCGCTCATCTCAATAACCATTTTACGTCAGATTTTATTTTACGAATAAAAGTTGCCAAACCAATCGAACTAACCTCCATCAAGAAATTGACCAAAAACAATACTAAAAAAATGAATCCCATGTTTCTATTTAGAGTTATAATTTTATAACTGTCATTTCAACTCAAATATTTTACAATGGTATTTAAGGTTTTAAATTGAAACTAATTGATGAGAGTACATGCCTAAGGTCTTAAATTAAGCTAATCATCAACCAGTGAACAGAACTATAGATCAAACCGAGCTAGGCAAGAGCTATTTTTGTTTTCCAAATCATGGTCGTAACAGGGTAAAACAGAATTGTTAGTGCTAAATGGTGTCGGTAACTACGTCGTATCTGTGACCGTCGCTGGCGCTAACATAAACAGAGGCGCTGAAGTTGCTGTTGGGTTTGAGGAAGGGGAGGAATAGTACAAGGAAGCTGCGTCTTGAGGTAAAACAAAACCAGCAGAGACCAGCGGCATGACGCCAGTGACGCTCGCAGAGGAGCAGTGGCCTACATATCTACAACCCGCAACACAACTGCGATTTGCAACTGTTCTCTGCGTCCCTTGCGTGATGCAGCTACCAAAAAACCAGATAGCAGAATGGCAGTAATAACATAAGGACCGAAAGGGGACACGCAACAGAAATAGCTCATACTGATAGCTTTATGGCCGCATGGAAAAAGGGCAACCACAGAAGAGAGAGAAAGAGAGAGAGAGAGAATAGCCAGAAACCAAAAATTTTAACAAGAAACAAAAACCCGAAACAGAAACAAAAGAAAAGAGAAGAGAGAGGTTGTGGCGGTGAAATGTGGGGAGAGAAAGGGAGTCTGGAACATACAGAAGAAAGGAGCTAAAAAAAGGAGCTGAGAGGGCGTGTGACGGGAATTAAAGAAACCAAAAAGAAAGGCGCCGACTTTCATATAAACAAGTGGGGCAAAACAAATAAAACAAAGGAGAGCTTTCGGTTTTGACATTATACCTCTCATCCTATTACAAGCCCACCCCCACCCCTTTTTTTTTTTTTTTCTAAATGTTAATCATTATTTCATAAAGATTGTTTCTAGTCCTTCATCTAAATAAAAATTCAATTTCTTTTCCTTTTTTTAAAAAATTATTTCATTTAAAATTTTTCCTTTCATATATATATATATATATATATATATAACATGATAGAATTGAAAATCTTAAAATAAGTGTGGATATCTCCCTCAATTCAAAAATAAATTTATCAAATATCATCAATTAATTCATAAAATTTTATATTCAATCACTATTTTTAACTTAAAAGAAAATCCTCATAAAATATTTTAAACAAACTTTGAATTTAAATAAAATTCAATTATTATCTTATGTATTATTTTCAATATTTCAAAACTTTTAATATGAAAAATAAATTTAAAATCAAATATCAATGAAATTTAAAATAACTGATCATCCACAAGCAATGAAATTTAGAAATTTGTAAATTTTAACTTGGAATATTATAGTCCTATCCTTCACTGCTTATCTTCCCCCATTCATTTATTGCCTTGTTATATTTTGTTATTGTTCTTCAGTTTGTCATAAAGGCATTCTCTCATTTTGAGTGGCATATTATTATGAAAGAAGAAATGATGGCTTTTAATACAAATTAAACATGGGATATTGTGTCTTTATCATATGATAAGCATCTTATTAGGTGCAAATAAGTGTTCACTATAAAAGTTAACTTTGATGGTACTATTGCTCATTGATGGCTAATTTAGTGGCAAAAAGGTATTTGTAGACCTATGGTATGGATTATTCAAAAACTTCCTCTCTAATTGCAAGAATTACTTCAATTTAGCTATTTATGTCTCTTGTTATCTCTCCCAGTTGGCCTCTTTATTAGCTTGATATGAAAATTTTCTTTTTCCATAGTGATTTACTTGAAGATGTGTGTGGAGCAACAATTTAAGTATCTTGATTAGGGGGAATATAGAAAGTTTTGTCAACTAAAATAAATCTTTTGTATAGTTTGAAGCATTCTTTTCAAGTTTGATTTGAGAGATATAGTAAGGTAGTGATAGAGTTTAGGATGAAGAAAAGTGATCGTGAACATTTAGTGTTATATGAATAGTCAAATGCTAGTTATATTCTTCAAGATATCTATATAAATGATATTGTGACTACTAGTAGTAATAAATTAGGCATTTCAAAGTTGAAAGCTTTTCTTAAAACTAAGTTTTAGACCAAAGATATAAAAATTATCCAATATTTCTTAGATATTGAAATTGCTTGAGCAAGAAAGTGATTTTTCTTATCACAAAGGAAATATGTTCTTAATCTTGTGATTGAAATACGGATGCTTGGCTCTAGACCCTATAATACTCATATAATTTCAAATGTTAAACTAGACTTAGAAGACGAGGAATTGGTAGAAGATCCAAATTAGTAGAGATAGCTAATGGAAAAACTAAACTACCTTACTATAAATAGACTAAACATTGCTTTTCCAGTGAATGTCATAAGTTAGTATATGAACTCTCTAAGAATTTCTCATTAGGATGTAATCATGCACATCTTAAGATATCTCAAGAAGGTGATTGGATGTGAAAACTTGTATAAATATCATGCACATCTTAAAGATTTCTCGAATGTAGATTTAGTAAAATGTCCTATAGATAGAAGGTTCAATTTTAGATATTGTATGTCTTTTGGTGGGAAGTATAAGTGGTGGTGTCTCGTTCAAGCATAGAGTCCAAGTATTAAGTCATGGCTTACATTGCATCTAAGTTTGTGTGGAAGTCCTACCTTCTTCACTAACTTAGAATTGAGTTTTCTAAAACTATGCAGTTATAGTGCTATAATCGGGTTGCTATTTATATTGTTAGAAATCCATTTTTCATAAGCAAAAAATTTAAAAGTCAATTGTCATTTTGGTAGGCAAGAACTTCAAGAAGTTGATATTAGTCTTGGACATATTAGAACTGGGAAATAATTAGTTAATTTATTTAATAAAGCTTTCCTAGGAAAATGGGTTAATGATATTTTTAATAAGTTAGGCACATTTAATATCTATACTCTAGCTTAAGGGAAGTATTAATAAGTATTTAAGTTATAGGCTTATAGGCCTAAATGAATCTCAGCCCAATTATAACCTTATCCCTGTACCTATTCAAATATAAATAGATATGTCTACTTTATTATTAGGAGCTTCCAAAACCACTCTTTCTTAACATATAAGAATGTATGTTGTCATCAATATGATTCAAAATATTATCATTTAACTACTACTAAATACATTTACAAAGTTTTTGTGTTAGGCAATAGTAAACATTATTAGTTAACATTCTTACACTTAAAGTAAATCCTTCATTTTTCTATTCAAGATAGTGTATTTAAATGATTCAAATATATCATTTTATTTGTATTAACAACTTTTACATAAAAAAATAAAATTTTATAACTTAAAGAGTACAATTTGAGAGGATAAGTAATCTTCAAAAGTCAATATAAGATTATTGCTTGATTTCTATACAAATTTGACAAACCCACCTTTAAAAAAAACTATTAACTTTTAACCATGTCCTATAAAAGAACATTTATCTTTCTAACATTCATCTTTCTAACCAAATGCTCCAAATAATTTCAAAATGAGCACAATCCCAAAATTCTTAAAATTAATGCATAGAAAAGAACTAAAATTTGATGGACACACCAACCTAACAAGTCTTTCACTCCTAATAACATTTGCATTAACAACAATTGTTCACCACAAGCCAAATAACATAAATTAAGTTTTAAAGCCAACTTGATGGAAATAACATAATAAGTATTGTGAAAATGTTATAAATCAATATGAAACACATATTCCCCTTTTTGAGAACTAAAATATAGTCAAGGAACTAATAGAATAATGATAGCATAAATTTAAATGCAATATGCAAAACAAAACAATAAATGTTGACATGGAATGATCTCTAATGTGAGAATGTAAAAAAAATTAGACCAAGTAAATAAAAATTCACTCTCACCAAATCAAAAAATTAGAAAATTTCTGTATAATTAAGAGCATAAGAAAAATTTATTAAACCTTCTAGAACATCAAGAATCACTCATTATTGAATAACATTATCACAAGATGAAATACATTAATAAATAATTGATAAAATACTATAAGACATGGTTGACAAATATTTGGTAATTTTTTAGCATGAATTTGATACATTAATTAACCCAATCTTTGCCTATATAGAAAATATCTAATTAAAATTTTATTCCAATACCAAGAAGAAACCACTAACCAAATGTTCATATAATGAAAATATTGTGGTGACTAAATATTTTGTTTTCTCCTTTTTTGTCACTAAAATTCCTCTGCCATTCTATAAAGTTTGCATGTCATTTACTCTTCAATAACCACTAAAACACTAGTTTAAGTCAAATAATAACATTCATAGTACCAAAATAACCATTACATTATATGCACTTAAAGACTTATATGTGAAATATAAGTTAGGTTATCTTGACATATGAGGGAAATCAAACCCAATAGTATTAGTTAACCTTGTTGAGAAACATGGTTAAGGTTTAGAAAGGAAAATTGGTACGTACCACGTGCCTAATTCATGCCCATCAAATTCAAGTGGCCAATTATACAAGTTGTTAGTGTTTTTAGATTAGAAGTTAAGGGAGTAATTCAAATGAAGATAGTAAAAGACTTCTAGAAGCTATTGCTATTCATACTAAGATTTTGGGATTTGTGAATGTTTCCATTCAAAGGTAGTGTTCATAAGTTATTCATGAAGTTTGTGAATGATTCCATTCAAGGAAATATTTACAAGTTATTCATAAAATTTGAAGTTTATTCTTGTTCATGAAATTTAAAGTTTGTCAAGTTTTCTTTCTCATGAAGTTTGAAGTTTATCAAGATTTTTTTTGTTATAGTTATGTTTTATTGTATTTTGATTTTGGGACTTCATGTTTATGTAACAAGCTTAAACTTTGCAAACTTTGGCTTAAGGGAAAGTGTTTGAATATATTAGAAGATTATCTTAGATTAAGAATTGTATTATATTAGGAAATAATTATAGTTTATAGATTATGTTATAAGCTTGCTTGACTTGCATCCAAAATTAAAGATATTAAAGTATTAATATTTCTCAAGAGATCTATATAAATAAAGCATTAGGGCTAATTTTTATTTAACCATTCACCATTTTATCCTTGATTAGAGATGAACCTTATGTGTGACCTATGCACTGACCATCTTATAATCTTGAAAATAACATCTAGTGTTTGCACCATTTAAAAAGGAATATGGCTCCAAAACTAAGTAAAAGTTATCGATTGTATTCAATTTGTACCCATTAATCATTCTTATTGAGATATGACTCCCTTACAAAGGTCATAGGTTTATTCACATAAGGTTAAACTTCTTCACTATTATGTAAAATGTAAAAGGTAGGCCTTTATACATATGCATCATGTCATCTAATTGACTATCCAATCCCATATCAATGTCATCATTTTCATATTCACTTGCCTCTAGAGGTACAAGATGAAGTAGAAAAGTCACACTCCATATACCATATCCATCATGAATATCATTGATCAATGCTATGGAAAAATAAACAATCTCTTATTTATGCTAGTCTAAACATTTTAACCTACAACATTCACATAAGGACATCTAAAGAGCTCATTACCAAATTCTTTTTCTTTCCTAATGACAAATCTAATAAGCTTTTCAACCTTTTTGGCATAGTTACAGCTTATCTAATTAGCAAAATACATCCATGCTACATAACTATCCAATATAAATCTCAAACAAATACATAACAAAATAAACCTATTAACTTGTACACAAATATGAGACCAATATGAAAGCATGTAATGAAGTTTATTTTCTTTTGATGTGAATATTGAACTCACATATTGAGTTTTCTAAATAATAATTTTTAATAAATAACCCTAATCTTGTATAAACTAAATTAGGAAAATTTCCAAAGCATTCTTGTTTATAAACATAGCATACAACTTGGTAAGCATAGGATAGAAATTCTATTAGTATGCATATATGAATACTTAAGCTAGCAAAAACCCTAAACAATCAGAGCAAAAACCTAAAATCCAAACACTCATATGTTTTAAATCATAACATTAAATTCTTCCATAGGTTTTATAATGATCCCAAATAATGTATGTGTGTACATACACATGTATAAATATATGTACATAGGTACATGTGAAGATATAAATTAAATGGAAGCACGCTTTAAAAATAGATATATTAGAATTAAGATAAATAAAGCCACAAATATATGCATATGCTCATGCATGTATATATGTACATGTGTATATGACTCATGATGACCATGAAAATGGACTATGTTGAAGTGATAAATTTAAACTATACATAAAGTAGAAATTAAATTAGGTTAAAAGGGAAGTTAGACAAATTTCTATAATAATAAGGAATTCTACACAGCTAATGGTATTTTGACCATAACTTGAAATAAGGATGCCTAACTTATGAACTATTAGAAAATTTGCAAACTAGACATTAGAGGCTACAATCCTTATAAATGTCAAAATTTAGTCCCCAGTCAATTAATACAAAGATTTTTCTAAAACAAGCAAAATTTTAAGCAAAACTATGCTAACTGACCCACATTAATTAGGCCATAAGCAAAACTATGCTAACCTAGGTGTGGTAATTAAGTCATAACTTGATTAGACAAGGCTTAATTTATGAATGGTCAAAACTAAAAAAAAGTATACACATAGAGCTTAGCACATTAAAAAATATACAAATTCTCCTAATAAATAGTTGTGTTAGATGGAAAAATGTAGATACATAGGCATGAATGTGCATGATTATGTTTGCGTGATGTGTATTGGTATATGAATTATGTGTATTTAAATTAGAGGCCGTGGAATTATTAAATGGACTCAATATTTTATGAAATGCTTGAATAATTATGCCTGTAAACTATTTTAAACCTAACATACAAAGATAGGAAAACATAAGAGGCAAAGGTTAAATATGCACTTAACTTATAGGGATGGAGGAAATTATTTGGGCTAAAAGAAAGGCTTATTCAACTATCTCATGTGGATAGCTGAATAAGTTACTCTTGTAAGGCCTTAAATCTTAAAGCTTCCTTAAATTCAACCTAAATTTAAAAGTTAAGCTTGGAGACATTATGATTGGTGAAAGGAATCAAAATGGAAAGATAAGGTTAAGTAAAATTAACTAATACATGTTAGGGGTAGCCTTAGGGATTATTATTACCTAAACACTAGCCTTGCTAAACTAAGAAAAACCCTTCCAAGCACTCTTCCCTCCTTCATATTCATGGTATCACCTTCCAAATTTGTACAAGTTATTTTCATCTTCTCCTTTACTTTTCCCTTGATGCTAACACCCTATTCAAAAGGATTAGCAAGGTTTTTGCTCTCTAACATATAAGTTACCTCACCTAAAGCTAAGATTTTCATAAGAACAACTATCAACTAGAAGCTAAACATGTATTGTATTTCATTTTATACTAAATTTTTTTTAGCATTCTTTTTTAAAAGACAAGCTCCATTTAAGGTGAATAACCCTAAACCATCCGTCCTTCATTTTATGTTTAGTATTCTTGTAAGAGCAATTATGGAAAGATTATGAGTCATGAATATGGTAAGGCTTTTAGGTAGGCTAGAAAAAAAGGCGAAATTCATGCAAAATCTGTAATGGTCAAATAAAAGGAAAAATAGTTAAATCTAAAGGAGGGTCTCATGAATGAAAATTAGGAAATAATGAGAATTCATATGTGAATGGTAACTGGAAAAGAATCTATATAAATGTTAAATTAATTGGAAAATAGAAACTGTAGTTTTCCAAGTCATAAAACATGAATTTTGTTGTTCTTTAATATTAAAGAAAAATAAGGAAAACTAATGTGTGAGGGAATGAGGGATTTGACCTTTTTAGGTTTAAAGTGATAAAAATAAGTGAAAGATCTTATTTGTTCAAGATTGAAGCCTTTTAAGATGTGTAGAAATATTTAATGAAGAAAGGCTCTATTATAGCTAGTCATGAGCAAGAAAGCATGAGGAGGTAAATGTTCTCATGTTTAACTTATTAATTTAGATAATTATGTATATGTGTAACATACATGGTGAATTTGTGAAAAAAAATCCCTCTTAAGGAAGCCCACAGCCATAAGTCCCAACCTTGGCATAAAATGAAGTTAAACTATAAAAATATGATATTCTAGGTTAATACTAATTATATATGACATCTTGGAATTTATGAATAAGATATTTGATGATAAAATGTGGTAAACGAAAGAAATTTATCCAAAGGAACTGTGAGGGTGTCACCGCCCTAAAAAGGCAAAAAACCTTTAAGATTTCATGATAATTTGATGAAAGTGATTATAATTTGCAATAATTGATTTAGGGTGATAAACCTTATCATTTAGAATGCACATGCCTTGTATGATTATAATCGTAACATCCAATAAAAATTCACTAAAATAAAACCATTAGAACCTAGTTAGAAAGTGTTTATTAATGGGTAACTAATGGAAAAATCCATTAATTTTAATAGATAGAAATTTATTAGGATTTGTTTAGGAAAATTTGACTATTTTTAGAAGTATTCAAGATCTAAGGTTAATAGTATTTTGGAATAACCTAAGGTTTTTACCTTAAAGCATCCTATGAAAAACCCAAATAATAAAAAATTATAAAATTTTAGCAAAAATAAGGTAATGGGGACAATATGATGTGAACCTAAGAAAGGAAATGTTTAAAATTCAAATTTAATAGTTTAACTAGCTAAGAAATGACCAGTAATTATGCAAAATAGTTTTTATTAATGACAATATATAAAAAGCCTAAATTTATGATTTGGTTTACTTAGTGAAGAAATTAGTGTAGCACTCACTAATGTTGCTTGATTGAGCTTATTTCTTAACTAGTACTAAGGATTCAAGTAAGTGGAGATTACATTAAGGTAATTGAAGAGAGAATTTCAATATTAGAATTATGAATTCTAAAGTTGATTATTAAGGAAATAAATTGATTTTTGAAAGTTAGATTAAATTCCAAATATTTTCCTAAGTATGATTTTGTTATAGAATAAGAGGTGGCTTTGTTGTAATAATTAAAAAAGATATTTTAGTATTTGAATTATGATTTTTTATCATAACTATTTGAGGTGATGAATTGACTTTAGCATTTTCTAAGTAATGATTTTATTAGAAAATTAAAGGTGATGATATGTATTAAGGAATATTATTTTAATAAGCCTTAGAAACACATGTATAAAAGCCATATCTTCCATTTGTAGATAAGAATGCATTTAATGCTATTATATGGAATGAATATTTGCAATGGTAAAGGAATATTATATTAGATTTTATGAAGATTTATTTGGATATTAGAAGATTATATAAGATATTAGTAGATATTGTGGGATTTTCCTTGCATATGTAATAATAAGGGGATATATTCTCTAAAAGTGGAGAGAGAAATGAAGATATCATAAGATTTCTAATGTGTAACCCTACAGAAACCTAAGACTTTTTAAATGTGAAAACACAATCATTAAGGGAATATATGAATGGATATTAATGGATTTTTTAAATTTTGCTCTTTAAAATGTTATCAAAATTATAGCCCTTGATTAAGTATAGATGATGGTGTAATTTTTTCCTTAAGTAATGACAAAAAAAGCCCTTGTATTTTATTGTAAATAGGGGTCGAGTTTTGCACTTTTCCTTATAACATCTGGAGAAGCATACATGACTAGAGAGAAAGAAGTGTGAGAAAAGTTCTTAAGTTCTTAAAAGGCTTCTTCATCTTCTTTGATTTTTTTTAGAAAAATCTTATGAGTTGTTAGAGTCTTCTTAGTGTTTGGTTAAAAGCTGCTTCGAGAAAAGCTTAAAAGATCTTGAAGAAGAGGTAAAAAGATTATAATATTTTAGTTTCATTTCTTTTCACAATTCCTTTAGAATTCTCTTCACTTACTTCATATTATTATTTTTATAATAGAACCTAAATCCACAGATTTGTAAAGAAAACAAAGTAAGCTTAACAAAGGTGAGTGGATATCTATCTATTTTCTTCTTTATTTTCTTATAGGAAGATGTTTTATATATAAGACGTATGTGTTAGTGTATATGCCCTAAACCAATCATATAAATGATTGTAAACTTGAATCGTGTTATTTTAATGATAATTTCAATTATCATATTTATATATATATTGTCTGCATAATATATTTAATTATGATAATAACCTTAGAGTAATTACATTCTTAAATGCCTCTAGTCATATATCATTATGGATTGGGTTGCTTTGATATGTTAAGACTAGCATGTGTGGTGACTTATATGAGATATTAAGTCTACACATGAGTTCAAGTTACAGAACTTGTATACTAGACTGACCGATCCTAACAACACCACGTGGATTGTTATATGAGTGTCATGGGTGATTCTTAGTGATCATCGTTAATATAGTCCTTTGATCTGAGATCACTAAGGTTCCCTATATGTGAGTTTCATATTTTGATACTACTCTATGTCACTCATGGTTGAGTGAATGCAAGGGTAATTATTGGATATGTCACATATTATGCGGAGGGATTTGTATGATCAAGATGGAATTTATCCCTCCTATATAACAGGAGAGACATCTGTGAGCCTCTTGATTAAGTAAAGCTGAGAAAATGCATGGCCATACTCAGATGAATTGACATAAGATGTCAATTGCATTTGCTTCAGTCAACTTACTTAGGAATCAAGAAACCTTCGGATTGGGCCATACTGAAATGACATGGTCCATGTCTTGTGCTCAATCTAGATGTTTAGGACAAAAGGACATAGATGATGATCACATATAAAGGTTCAATCAAATTACTAACTTTCTGATTACTTGGGTAACAATGATGTGTTGTTAGACACCGCTCATTATTTATGATCATTAATATGATTAATGATTATTATCAATGTAATGAGAGCCTAAAGAGTCACACACTTAGAGCATAGTGGATTTGGAATTAATGGATCGAATTGTTTGAGCCTAATATTTGACAATTCTATGTTATAATTATAAGGCCCAATAATAAGCTTATAATTATACACGGACCAAACCCAAATTAGTTAGGATTTTCTATGCTCCTATTTAAATAGGCTTATTGGATAATAATAATAGTTGATTCATTATTGATGCATCCCCATACAACATAGAAAAATCCTACCACTTCTCTTTGACCATAATCCTTGAAGAGGCATAGCTAACATTATGAGGCTAAGGAGATGAATTCCAACTAGTGATCGTGAGGACGTTCATTGGTGATCTGCTAGTTCGTGTAGATACTTCAGAGTCTTTGGCTGATAGGAAGTCAAAAAGGTGATCAATAAACAAAATCTGAAATCAAAGAAAGGTATAGCCTGAATCCTACATTCTAATTTAATATTTTGCATGGATCTGTTGGTTGGGGTCGGTTTATTCTGCTGCGCTTGTATGACTCCTGATCCCAATAGTATGTGCATTTTGCTTGATAGTGTGTTGAAGTTATGATTATTAGGATGGATTTATTGTCTTTGCTTAAAAAGATATTTTTTTTCCTAAAGTTGTCATTTGAACTTTAAAAAGTATAGATCTTGAAAAAGATGTTCAAGTGTTTTAAAAAAAGAAAATGCTTTAGGAAAAGTTTTGATTTCAAAAGTGAATCTTTAAAAAGAAGGTTTTTTTGAAAAGAAAATGTTCCAAAAAGATTTACTATTAGAAACTTCTTTTGTTTTGGAAGGTTACCATATTTAGAAACAACTTTGCTTTAAAAATATGGAAAATTTTAATTTTCTTATGATCGAGAAAGGTTGGAATTTTTGAAAAGTTTTCTTTAAAAATAAGGAGAAAAATTGAGTTCTGAAAATGTTTTTGTAAAAAGTGAAAAGTTTTCTTAAAAAAGGGAAGTATTTTAATTATCTAATGTTTATATGGTCTAGAAAGGTTTAATATTTGAAGGTTCCTCTTGAAAAAGAGGAGATAAAAGTTTTTTGGAAAAATTTGCAAAAAAAAATTAAAAGAAAAAGAATGAAAATGACTTTGAAAGAGATTTCTCAAAAGTGATTTTTTTTATACTATATCATATGATCATATGGTTTTATATAAAGGAAAAACATAATTTTATAGGGAAACACTAAAATGATGCTTTGAGCAAGATTTGAGTTTTGTTAATAAAATCAAGTATATATTATTTTTTACTCTAGTATAAGTATTATATAATGTTTTTAAGCAAAGTTTCAAGCAAAATTTTGTTTAGAAGTTAATCTAGCTCACAAGTACCATGGGTAACCTAAAGCCAAATTTTAAGTTTTATGATAAGGTCAAGTTTATAATGTTTCAAAATTTATTACATGTTGATTACATTAAAATTTTTAAATAAAAAGGATTTTTGAAATTAAGAACGAGCTTTTGGTTTCTTTAAGAAAAAAATCATGTCTTGTTTTGAAAAACTTGTTACACTTGTTTTTAAACTCCTATTTCATGTTAGAAAACTTTTATCTCAAGGCCTTTACAGCAAAGATACTTTGAAAATAGAGCATATAGCTCATAATTTCATGTTGTGAAAAATAACACAAAAACTTTATTTTTGGGATGAAGATTGTCTCTTATAAAACTAATTTAATTGTAAAATATATTAGTTATTTGTAAAAAATGTTTTGAGCAATAAAATGGAAGGGATATGACATGCAACGTTATTATTTAAAGATTGGAAGTTTTTAGAAAAAACTTACAAATTTTAATTTAAAGGATGGTATTCTAAAGTAAAGCTTTGCCTTTTATAAAGGTGAAGAAAAAATTTTGTTTACAATAGTATGCATGACTCTTAGGTTCATCATAGGAATCAAGGGCAAGATTTTGATTTCTATGCAAAAATAAAGTATACATTATTTTAAATACTATTATGAGTATGACATAATTGTTGCATTAAAATTTTAAAGTAAAGATCAAGTTGAAAAACTCCACGAAAGTTTTTAGGTTTCTTATTACTTTAAGGGGAAATTTTTTATTTTTCTTTGAAAAACTTGTTACATTACGCTCCAAACTTATTTCAAGATATGTATACATATACTAAAGTTGAAGCAAAATCATTTGGAAAAATAAAAGTATAGCTCCTAGGTTTTAGTGCTGAAAATAAAAAAGTTTTTTCTATTTTCTAGTTAAGAATTGGTTTCCGACAAAATGATTTTTAAATAAAGTATTTAAGGTTATTAATGTAACATGTTTTGGATATGAAAATATTTAAAAATTTATGTTTAAAATTATTATTTCACTTTTTGAAATATTAAGAAATATTTCATAAAGTTGTATTGGAAAATGGAATTTCAGAAACTAGTTGTATCTCTTTCAAGATGTTTTGATAGCATGAAGTATAAATGACTCATGTAACTTATTTTGTGATTAAAAAATGTTAAAAAAATGAACTTTAATATCTCTATATCATATCTGGATATTTCTAGAAAAATTGAATAAAGTTGGATATTTAAATTGGAATTTTCAATTATAGGTTGCTTGGTAAAACCTAGGCTAGGGTTATGCTTGAATACATGAAATCTTGATTTGTATGAATGATGAAATCATGCAGTTCTTATATTGCTGTATTTTGTACTATAGTTCCTAAATTAGTGAGAGAAAATAGTTTTCTTACTTATTAAAACAATGCACAAAACATAGGCTTTAATTATATACAAGTAAGAAATATTTAACTTGGAAAATCCAAGTTGTCTCTTTTGGGTTCTTTGATGATGAATCAAGATTTATTATGACATTTTATAAGATTTATTACTTGATTGTAGTACACAAATGTTTGCAATTAATAGCTTAAGATTATGCTTGAAATGTAATGAAAATGCTTGCAAAAAGGCAAGTGATGCTCCATGGTTTTCATAAAAAACCCATGAGTAATATAGTGTTTCTTAGTGCATCTATATATTATGAAATGATTTATGAATGCATTAATGAATTTTTATGCAAGGGTACTTGTGAATAATGCTTATGAAATTGAATAAAGTTAATGAACTCTTGAAAATGAAATGTGATGAATGATCTAGCATGTGGATGTGAAAGCATGAATGCTTTTTAGTAAGGTCACTTGAAATGTGATGAGATAAAAATACTTTCTTGCTAGATTATCCATTTTGATTAAAATTACATTATTTGATTGGCATGGAAAAGGATGATATTTTTAATCCTACCTTATTCTATATGAATAAGGCTTAACGTCGTATGTTATCTTGAGCCTTTATGCCATATGTTATTTTAAGGCTATATGCCAAATGTGTATAAAGACTAGAATGCTTAAGTGATTTTGTAGCTTGAATACCTATGCAATAATGTGACATGAATACATGATATGGTTATTTGTTATGATACCTTTATGAAGAGTATGAAGATTTAGCTTGGTGCCTTGTATTTTAAGTCACATAGAAAGACGTGTGAAAAATGATATGGTCAAAACAAGGTTGGAAAATATGTGAGATAAGGTTGGTCTAAAGTAATAAGGAAGAATCTTGCATCCCTTCTTACTATTTATTATTATACTATATGATTATATTATTCTATACATGTGATTAACTTATTACTCAATTAGTTTGAATTTCTAAAAGCATATCAAAATAGAAATGTTGAATGTGAAATGTATTGAAAATCTTTCTAGTAAAAATTATTATGGATATACGTTTGTATATGATTAATTTTTTTAGCTAAAATCCATTAAAAAATTAGTATAATAGCTATCTCACTGAATAATTAAATTACTCATGATACTTGTGGTTATATTTTAGAGATATGGGCCATGCTAAGGTCATTAATCTTTGATGGAACCTATATCACATTATCTATGGTTCGTATCAACATGAGATTCACTTCATTAAAGAACTTAACCACCTATGTTTTTGATAGCATGATTAATAGCTAGTCTAGTAAATAGCTATCAAAATTTTCTACTTTTAAAATTATATTTTGACTTTTTTCATGTTTTGAAAAAATTATGTTGGAACTTTAACCACCAAGTTACTAAATGGCTAGGTAACTTTCTATATAATTATTGTAATGCATCTTTAAGTGAGTACATGGTTTTGATGGTATATATTTTTTATTCTAATGATTTTACAAAAAGAATAATTTTATTTAGTAATATGGTGCACACATTTTTTTATTGGGGAAAAAGGAGAAAGAAGAATATAGTTTTCAACATCTAAGGTATTTTTATACAAAAGTATTTAAATTACAAAAAATATTTTTATATACATTTGAATTTTAAAAACCTTCATTTAAAAATAAAAAGTCATTTTCTCTTATTAAATAGTTTTCAAAAGTTATGAGATACTTACTTGATTTCTAAGGAAGAAATTTGATTTCTAAAATTTAAAGAAAGTACTTTATGTTTAAAGTATTTTATAAAGATCTTTTAATTTCTAAGTTTTTCTAAACTTGGTCTTATTCAAGTGTAATTATGGTTTGAACTTTTGTTTTTAAAAGGAAACTCAATTCTTTTCAATGAATTAGAAGAGTTGTTCAATTATTTTCTTTCTAAACTTTCTTCTAGTTTTTTCTAAAAATAATCTTCATAATAGTTTTATAAATATATTTTTCGAATTCCACTTTTAAAGATAAAGGCCCTCTATATTTCTAAGAAGTACTAGGGTATTTTCTATCAAAAGTAGTTTTTAAAAAAATTTTGTTCTTTTGTTAACAAAGGCTTTGCTTGCAAAAATATTACTTTCTTCTAAAATGGATTTTTTAAACTTCATTTATTAAGACTTCACATTGATTACTTTCTGAGTAAAGGTTTCTTATCTACTAAAAATATTGTGTGCCCAATGATAAGGTTTTGCCTATTAAAGTTATCATCCATTTTCAATATTATGAAAGATTGAACTTCATCAGTTTAAGGAAAGCTATTTTCTAACTTGATAATACATGCTTAAATAAAATTTAGTGAATTTTTTAACTTAGAATTTCTACATATTGCATGTTTTTAGAAAACAATAAAGGTTTTGTTTGGAAATGCTTGTTAAAATGTCAAGTTGATATATTTACACTAGTCATAATGGTACAAAAATTAGGTCATGACAAGATTAATATTAGAGTATGGTTTAAATAAACGATGATGGTACATAGTAAAATGTGGTAATAATGGCCTCTTGGCTAGTACAACTAAGGGATCAAAAAGCATAATTTTGGAATTGAGATTCTAACCATAAGTTGCCAAAATAGATCAATATATTGCCAGCCTTCACTAATGATCTCAATGATTTCATCTAAACTACTAGGTATCTTTGCTTTTTGTAAAAAGAATCCATTTTATCATCTAAGTTATTTAATAGAATATGGCTAGAAAAGAGAACTAGGGAAAACTCCCCTAGTAATGAAAGAAGAAATTATCAAGAACAATGTGAAGCCTTGGCTTAGGCTATTATTCTCTAGCCAACCATAGAAATAGTATTAATCCAAGAAAAATCAAAATGAAAATAGGTAAGGAATTAAACAACTATGTCCTCCTTCTATACCTTTATGGATGAGGTTAAAATTTTCTTTTTCTCAAAATCCAAAAGCTATCATGAGAAAAATTTTTAGGGATATACATAAGGAGTTAGAACTAAATTTAGGAATAATAAGTCAAGGCAATAGTAAAGTATATTAGGTATATAGGAAAGTAAAAAATGATTTTTGAATTAAATATGTGAATGCAAGAAAATAGTATAAATTATTGTTTAAAGTTAAAAGCATAAGTTTTGATATTATGATACTAGAATAGTTAAAATTGATTGGATTATGAAAGTTTGAGGTTTAAATAAATGGTGAAAAATTTCTTTAAAATTAATTGATTTATTAAAAATAAGGAAAAAGAATTCCTTACTCTATGGTTAAATCTAAATTCAAGGAAAATATGAGACATACTCTAAATGATATGAGTATTAAATAGGCTATAGAATCTTAACTAGAAGGTGAGAAATATCACTAACAGAGCTCGTAGTCTTTTGATCATGATGATAAAGATTAACTAATGTTAATTTTTATGAATAAGTAAAGGAAAGAAACTTGTGATTATATAATCAAAAAGGTAAATTTATGTTAGGAATTTATCCTGAGAATAAGTAACACTTGATTAAAAAATCGAAGGTTAAAATTTATTTATTTATTTATTTTGTCTGTGTCCTTCATACACATATTACAATCAATCATAAATTATATATATACTAAATAGTCCACTGTGATAACCTAAATATCCTACTTGGTTGAACATTCTCCCACTGCTATAATAGGTATCTAAAAATAATCAATAATAATGGAATATATCATAAAAATTTAGTAAGTAAAACTCCATACAGACTATTATAGGGTTTTATTTAATTAAGGCCTCTCCTTTTTCTTATTATTTACCATTATAATTTCAATTATATATTTATCATACTTATAGGCCTTAATTGTTTATAATGTCAGTGTTTTATTACCTTTCTTACATCACCTATACCTTCCACAAAGGGATTTTTCTTTTGTTCATGTCATGATGCTTATACCTATTAATTGTTACTTTTGCAACCTATTTTGCTTTAAGGTACTCACTTCCATTTTCATTACATGACTCTTTATCAATAGGCTTTGCCACCTATGTTTCTATTTTATGTGATACATTTTGGACTATTATCAAGTCTTAATTATTTATGTATATCTCATGCTATTAATCACACATTAAATCCACATATAGGCACCAGGAATTTCATAATACTTTATTTGCAATAAGGAATAAATACCAAACCATAAATGCAAGTCATAAACATATAAATACAATTCATAAATTTAGTCCAAGCAAGGATGTATGCAATGTGCATTTTACAATGCGGTACCATATATTCCATATTTATAATCACATTGTCAACCTCACATCACTAACAACCAAATAATCATCCTTGTAATAGCATTGTGAAACCTCCCATCATTGATAACCAATTTCTCATATTCATATAAGCTTGCAATAATGCAATTAAAGCATAATATCATACCTTCCATTCTTATAACCACATTATCAATCTCTCATCCCTGATAACCAATTTTTCATATTCATATAAACTTGTAATAATGCAATTAAAGTATAATATTATACTTTCTATCCTTATGATTACATTGTTAGCCTTTTATTGCTGATAACCAAATATCCATCCTTATAACTGCATTACTAGCTTCCCATCCTTAACAACCAAAATTTTACATTTATATAATACGGTTATGTCACATCATAATTTTTTTGCCATAGCTAGCTATCATATTTTTTACTATAATTTTCCATCCTATCATTTATCATTTCATAATGCTCATGGATGCTTTCATGTTTAATTTATTCGATGTTGCGTCTCATTGATCACATGCACATATATATTACAAATCTCATGTATACATATTTATCAAAGTCTCATAAGATCTAGAAAATCCTTAATTACCTATGTGATAAGCATATATAAATTTATCATACACATGCAAGGCATATAGCCTTTTTGAACAATTTTCATAATTTATGTATTAGGCATTATTTATAATCATTGCACACATATATGGCACATGGTCTTTCTTGCAAAAAACCTTCATGTTTAATGTAATAAGCACATATACTTGTATATAATTGTTATATAATTCATGGCACATCATAATTTCCTAAATATGCAAACATTTTACAAGTGACTATTATTTCACACATCACATGTGACTAATAATCCTCAAGGTATATATATAATTCACAATAATATGTATACATTTATTCCTATTCTCATCATGAGTCTTTTAATAATGTATGTACATTAAATCTTATTGTTGTAGTATCATTTACAATTTGCATATGTATACTTATTTTCATTTTATGTTAATATTCATACTTATATATTATTTTTTTTAATCAAATAGTAATCTATGCAAATCTTGTTTCATAAATCAACATACGTTTCTCACAACAATCATGTACATAAATATTATTTATATAAATTGCCACTTATGTAAATATAACTTTTATATCAACTATGTTTGTAAATATTATTTTTATAAACCAATCATGTAACTACATAATATTTTCATTTAATAAAACAAAAATGTACATAACTATTATTTTCATAAACTCAATCATAAACATGTATACAAAATTTTTATTTCAATAAAAACGATAACGTATGCTTATATTGTTTCCATAAAACTAATTCTCGTTTATAAATAATATTTTCATAAACTTCTTCAAGCATGCATGGAATATTTTATACCAATAAGACAATAATGTATGTATACGATATTTCCATCAACATAATCACATACATATGTAATATTTTATTTTAATAAAAACTATAGTGTATGTAAATAATATTATCACAAAATTAAGCACATAGTATATATAATATTTCTGATTGTAAAAATAATAATATATGTAAATATTATTCTCATAAAATTTAACACATATACATTCTCTCACACACATATAATATTTCGTCTAATAAAAATAATAACATATGTGGATATTTTTCCCATAAAATTTATCACATATTTATACATAATTTTTTTAAAAAATAGTATTGTAAATAAACATTTTTCTCTTAAAAATGATCATGTATATATATGTATTATTTTTAGTAATAAAAATAGTAACATATGTGAGTAAAATTCTCACAAAATTATTCATAACTATATATATAATATTTTTAGTAATAAAAATAGTAGTATATGTGAATATAATTCACATAAAATTTATGTCTCTCTCTCTCTTACACACAGAAAAACACATACATACATACATACATATATATATATATATATATATATATATATATATATATATATATATATATATATATATATATAATTTTTAATAATAAAAATAATAACATGCATGAATATATTTTACAAAAAATCAACCATATAAGTATGCATAATATTTTAAATAATAAATACAGTAACATATGTAAATATATTTCACATAAAATTTGTCACATATGTATATACAACATTTTAAATAATAAAAATTGTAACATATATAATATTTTTATATTATAGGAAATAGAGTTTTCCACCTTTGATATTTTCCTAAAATATTTTTGTCTCTTTTTTTAACTTAATTTGCTTAATTGTTATCCATCCATATTTAGGATTTATACCAAACACTTAACATAATTTTAAAAACATGCTTACTAATAAAATTAAAGGGGTACTAAACCCTCCCCTACATATTTCTATTATTTTTTTACTTCATATTTTAGGTGTTTCTTATACCCAAATCTCTTATTTTTCATATCAACAATATTATTCAAATTTTAGAATCAAAGCAATATTTTCCTCACTTAAGCTCCTAGGATGATCGAACTCTTTAGGAAATTATTCTAGATCTTTTACAATTCTACTTCTCGTTTCTCATTTTTACTCATGATGACCACAACCTATATTTTTATCTAACATAAAATTTAATTCATTTTTCACCATGAGTATAAATAAAATGAAAATATATTTAAATATTTACATATGTGAGCATTATTCTTATAAAATTTAACACATATGTATAATATTTATTCTAATATAAATAGTAACATCTTTAAATATTTTCCTCATAAAATTCATCATATATGTATGCATAATTTTTTATTAACAAAAATAGTAATATAAATAACTATTTTTCTCTTAATTGATCATGTATATCTATGTATTATTTTTAATAATAACAATAATAATATTTGTGAGTATAATTCCCATAAAATTATTCATACATGTATATATATAATATTTTTAATAATAAAAAAAATAAGATATGTGAATATAATTCACATAAAAATTATCACATGTGTATATGTAATGTTTTGTGTATATAGTTAGGGTGTAAATACCAAATGATGAAATCTAAATAGTGAAAAAAGCTGTGGAACTTTCTTTGCATGTTTGAAGACCCTTATTCACTAACTAGTAGAGGTATCATTGTGTATCCTCTCCCTCACTAATTTTTTTATATGCTTGAAATTATATTAATCTTATTGTTTAAGATTACTAGCCAATATTATCTATATTTCAATGACCTATTGATTATAATCTAGTTCCCAAGCTTAAAAGGGTTCTAACTCAGGATGGAGGTGGATATGGTGGGAATATCTTACTCATTGTTCATTAAGATATATGCTATCTTGTAACTTCTAAAGTTCAAAGGGATCAATATAAGTTGCATCTAGCTTTAAGTAAAGCAACTTTATGTCATATTTTTTGAACAAATATGAATGAATTCAACTATTTTAATCCTCTCTAATTGCAAGAGTTTATCATGGATTCAAAGGTCAATATCAAATTGACCTTTAAGTTAAATAGAATAATAAGAAAAAGGAAAAATACATTGTAGTTGCATTACTTGTAGAATCCAAGAAAGCTTGTTACTTTATGTCATACCAAAAGGGGTAATTCTTACTAATATATTAGTTGTAATTTCTATTTTTCATAAATAAATTTAGACATTTTGTCATGTCAATGTATTTAGGTGCTATTGGATGTTTGTTATGGTATACCTGAAGAAGAAGGTCATCTTTTAATTGGATCCTTTAGGAAAAAAAGTGCAATTGAACATAAAAAAAGGTCCTAGATGAAGCTTAGTGTGAATGCTACAATAAAAGCCTGTAACTAGAAGGGGACAACAAAAATGCAAAATGGGATGACATATAAGCATGTTTCCTAAATAAGATTGTAATACATTACAAATGGAAGTTTATGTGTAACATGCTTCTTTATTGCAATGCCCTATACAACTTAACAATGTGGAGTATGGCTATTACATCATATGAGACATGTATAATATAATATTCTTTGAAAAAAACCTAATTGCAGTAACTGCTTACTTATTTATAACTCCATTAATCTTGATTAATATGTTAATTATGTATAAATTGTAGTGCTTCAACAACACTAACCCATTCACTTAAAACTAACTCAATAAAATGAAAAAGTTATAAGCAGGGTATTCCCTTAAGATTGAACATGAATTGAATCAAATGGTTTTAGTTGTATTTGGATATATAGTGGTTGTAACTTGTTCTAAATTACTTGATGATAGTGCTTTAATTGAAAATAACTTATTGTATTTTGGTGTATAAAATGAAAGTTCAAAAACTTTATATAAAAGCTTTAATAATTGTTTCAATTGTTGTCAATTGCTATATGTTTCTATAATTATTGTAATTTTAATCTAGTTTTGCAATTATTATTGGTTGCTTCTGATGTGTGTTTTCTTATAAAAAAAAGGGTCATAAAAAGACATCAACTATTTAAAAACATTGTTATCTTTTAAAATAATATGTCATTTTTTAGTAAATAACCATTGTTAAATGTCAATTACCACATTGATTATTAAATAAATAACCAATCTCCTAAAGTTTATTAGTAAGACAACATTATTGTCATGTAAGCTTTTGTTTTGTAGTTAACAACCAACATTTAAACTAAAATGACATAATCTTGAAAACTTCTACCCCTAACATAAGTCAAAAATAAAATAAGTAAAGTACCAGCACTAATTGTAAATTTCATTTCCAACTCTAAAATGATTCTCTATCTATCAAGATATACTTACTTTCTAACATTAAGATGATTATATTTGATTTTGTGTTTACTCTCAACATCTAATCCTAAAATATTTTGTAGGATTAAAGCTATGTTAGCTCATCACTAAATATATGAAGTTATGCATTCCTTGGAAAAAATGAAGAATATAAAAGTAAAGATTTATTTAATTTTTGTGTTTGTTTTGGCAATTTAGTTTTTGGTTTCATAGTTAATCATATTTTATTATCTATTATTTTGATCAACTTTTATAGATTTGTACAAGTAAGAAATTTAATTTCATTTATCTTCTTTAACATTTGGTAATATAATTTAACTATTAATTTATATGAAACATGTAACATCATATATCAAATTTTAATAAATACTCATTGCATTTACATGTATTGGATTCAAAAGTGCTTTTATAAGGAGTATAAATTTCACATATTAAATAATGGGTATCAAAATAAATTTAACATAGTACCCATCTCTAATTGGGGTATTAGATATAACCTATCATTGCTTTCAAAAAATTTTTTATTCAATTTATTATGTAAAATTATTGAAATTAAAATCTTGTAATGTTATAAGAGATGTTAGTTTCTATTTTTTGTTAAAGTGTTCTATAAAAAAGGTATATAAGGAGAATAAGGAGTGACAAGGAGAGAGGAATAGGGGGAAGGGTTAAGGTTGGAAAGGTGTAAGTTACTATGTTTGTTATTTAAAGAAACCAAAGCTGAAGTGGCATTACAAACATAACACAACAATTTTTTATTAAAAATTAATGTTGCTTGTTTTCAATATGATAGCTAATATTATTGTTATTGTTTATGATGATTATAGACTTAACGTTAAAATTGATATACAACATTGCTTGATTAGACGTTAATCAAAAATTGATATGTAATTATCTAAACACCCAATATTTATATGCAATTTTATAGTGGTAGATATTAAAAATTAATTAATTAATACTATGTAATGCTTGAATCATTGATTAATTAATTTTTTATTTTATTCGTATCTATTTAGTTTTAAATTTTGAAGTATTTATTTAAAAAAATAGTTATATTAATTAGATTTCAATTTTAAAAGGAAATTATTATTAAATTAATGTTTTTATAAACAAATTAACTATTGGAATAGTTTATATTCTTATTGGATATATTTTAATTTGTGATTAAACTTAAGGATTTGATTTTTTTCCATTAACATTATATATATAAGTTATACTAGTGAATTTTATTTAAAAAAAGGAGAGAAAAAATGAAAATAGTGGTGAAAGAACAAGTTTGAACAGTTACTATGGGGTGAGAAAAAGATTTTGCATTAAAAGAGTGGCTAAGATCTTGTGGAAAAAGTGAGCTTATGATGCTTGAAAACCACCTAATTAAAACCCATGTATTATTAAAATCATTCTCAACATGCTTACTTAAAAAAAATTGATCATCTATCTCTATTTCCTCTCTCCTTCCTTTCTATCTATTTGTGTTGCTTGCATCACTAGTTCATGTTGCCTCACCATCATTAACCATTGTGGCTTTTTCTCTACATTATCTACTATTATTGACAACAAAGGAAGGCTGCAAAATAAGGTAGGTAATTTTAAAGCATGAAATTGTAATTTTGTTGCTTGTATGAGCTTAAACCTAAGAACCTTTATAATGTACCCAAATTTAAATTTTAGAAATTATCCTAGGAGAATAGGAAAATTTTGAGTTAAACAATTTAAGTAACTTGATTCTAACTTAGAATAAGTAATTTTAGAAATAGATAGTTCATAGACAAATGTTTATTATTTGTGATTTGATTCTTGAAGATAAGTAAGGAGTAAAAAAACATAAAAAGGAAGGATGTGGTGCAATGCAATCTTGAGAGGGAATTTACACTCTATGGTGAGCATATATCTACTTCACTCTTTAATTTTTTTTAAACTTTTATATTATACAAATTTTCTTGATAGATATTTTAAGCTTAGTGATAGATATACTTATACAATCATGAAATTCTCAAACATTTTTAACTAAGAAATTATAGGTTGGATTGTCAACTTTGATTCATTTATTGTAATAAAAGATAGTATATTTAGTATGTAGGCTTATGTTTTATCTAGAAAACTACTATTTAAATACCTTTGTGACTATGTGATAAAAGCATGGTAATTACTACTAGTGGTTTATTTTATCTTCTAATTTATACTTAGTGATAAAGGAATGATTTATAATTGTGTATGAATAGTATGAATGCAATTGATTAATGTTATTTCTATTCTTGCATTAAGAAAATGTTAATAGAATACATTGTGAAAATTATGAAATGATAAAATGAAAATAGTATCGAATCTAGGAATTTGTTTGTGAATGGATAAGGTGCTTAGAGAGATAAGATTGAGTTTATGAACAAATAAGATTGACTAGGAGTCATAAGAAGGCCTAAATTGATTATATTATTGATACAGTATATTACTCTGAAGAATAATGTTATACATATATACACTTGTGATTGTGTTATTAGTTATAAGGTGCTTAGAGAGATAAGATTGACTAGGAGTCACAAGAAGGCCTAAATTGATTATATTATTGATATAGTATATTACTTTAAAGAATAATGTTATACATATATACACTTGTGATGGTGTTATTAGTTAAGAGGTAAAAGTGATTTTTTGAACCCCCTTTATTAATGATTTCTAATACATAAAAAGAAATCTTAAGTTGTAGATTATGGTAGTTATAACGATCGATAGAAATATGTCTTGAATGCAAATGGAAGATTAAAAATCATAGTTAGTTAATCAGTGAACAAGAGTTAAGGTACAAGATTTGTTAAACTTACTTCTTACTAATGTTTGATTTATCTCAAGTTAATTCTAAATGTCTTCAACAATTAAGCTTATCTAGGTGCACATTTATTGAGCTTGTGAAACTTATTTCTTTATTTTATTTCTTAATACTCCCATATTAATTTTAAATCTTCATGCTTAGTTGTTCTCAGGGAAGTCCAACTCAAACAAATCGAAGAAATTTGATAGTTGAGGAATAGTATTATCCACAAGGTATGTTAGAATGTCATATCCATGTAAAAAGTAACTTATTGTCTATGTTACAGTACACATGCATGATTATAGAATTATGGTTACATTTTTCAAGAGAAAGTAGTCCCCTATATATGTCTGATAACTGAGGGAACTTTGTCTGTCAAATCCAAAGTTTGCATATCCTATTGGATTGTAAAGAAATAAAAGAATTTCTATTAAGTCACGATCTATTTACTTGGTCAGTTAGCTAAATAGGCTTGTGGAATTAGACAACAGATTCCACACTAATTATGATTAAGTGGGTAGTAACAATTCAAGAGATTAGTTAATACAAGTTGGGTTTAGTCATATAGGAAAGAAGATAAATTATGTGGATTTAGTTAGGGAATCATAAGGAACTTTGGTGAAAGTAGATAAAGTATATCACTTTGGAATTTTTGGATTAGAAAGAAATGTGAGTTATTTGGGATATATAGGATTAGGTATATTAGATAAGTCATAATTTATAAATAAAGTAGCAACTCTATTTAATTGTTGGGTATTTCCAACTTTCATAAAATCTTCTCCTCATACCTATACATTTATCTTTTCATCTATTAGAACTTTTATGGAATTTGAGGACGAATTTCTTTAAGGATGAAAGAGTTTGTGACACTTAAAATTATTTTGAATAATATCTATGTAAAATTTGTTTTATAAAATTTGAAACATTTAGAATTTATGTGTATAAGATTTATAAAAATATATCATGTAGCAAATTTAATAAATAATTTGATTGGAAAACTTAAAAAAGAAGGGGAGCAATCTAGATTTAAATATTGAGAATTATATATAATCAATAAAATATTATGATATAAGTCTAAAGTCATATATAACTAATTTAAATAATTTAAAATTTAAAAAAAATCAAATTGATACATAGTCAATAAAATATTATTACTTTCTATCTTCATCATTTCAAATAAAATTTGAAGCTTCATTTATGTTGATGAAAAATATTTTTCATAGACTATAGTTACAGAATGTTAAAATAAAAAAAAATATTTTATTTATTTAATGTTAAATATCAATAGATAAAAGAAAGTAACTTCCTTTATTTCAAAAAAAAATATTTTTCTTTACTACCAAGCCTCTAAGTATCAATTTTTAAATTATCAATATAAATAATATATTATTCTTTCATTAATATATATATGCAAATAATATTTTCTTACAAAAAGTATTTTTTAACAAAACAAACAGAGCCTTAATGTATTTTTAGTTTTTCTAAACAATTAAATTATTAAAATGACTAATATATATATATTTCTAAACAATTAAATTATTAAAATGACTAATATATATATATATATATATATATATATATATATATATATATTATATATGTATGTATATATGTATACATATATGTATATATGTATACATATATGTATATATGTATACATATATGTATATATTAGTGTATAAAATAAAAATATAATGCTCAAACTACAGTACCAAAGTATGGAAGTAGGGCATCTCACATTGTTTTATTAGAGTCATACAATTTGTTAGATGGAAGTAAATTTTTCAAAAGGGAAGAATAGAGGATGGATGTGACAAAAGATAAGTGGATTAAAAAAGTAGAGGTAAAATATTACGCTTTGGCCCTTGAAAATTATATAATTAAAAATAATTTCATTCAATAAAATGATTAAGGTTAAAGTATAAAATGGTTGAAAAATATTCACTCAAAAATTATTTTATACTATAAATCTATGAATTTAATTCATTTATATTTTTCAACTAATATATTAATTTATATAATTCATATTATTTTTTAATGACAATTGATTATCGATTTTGGTATTAATTTATTTATTCAATTAACTAATGAATATAATATATATATATATATATATATATATATATATATATATATATAAGTGAAAAATAATATAATAGAAATTTTGTATAGTATGCAGGTTAATAGAAAATTTGTTAGTTATGTAATTTAATGAATATAATAAAAATTAATGTTAGTGAAAAGATTTTTTTAAAAAAATAAATTAATGAAACGAAAAGAAAAAGTAAATAAAATAATATTTGATTTGGATTTTTGTTTTAACAGTATATATTATAGGATGAGTAATTAATTTGGAGCGATCAATTTTCATGGAGATATAAAACTTAATAAATTGTCAATTTTTAATATAGCTTTGGTTGATAAGTTGTGATTTATTGTTTACTTGTTATACATGTACAAAATTTTCATATAAAATTAGTATTTTTCCTAATAAAAAAATCTAATAGATCCCTAAAAAACTTGTTGCTCCTATATCATTACTATAAAATCAGTCATGATAATTTCTTCGCAAATTAGTCCATCATTTTGTAGATACTCCACCTATTTACTTAGTAAATATAGGAGAAGTTCCTAAGGGCATGCTTAGAAAATAAAATGTTTAAATATAATGCTCATCCTTCTAATATATTTATGGTACGATCTCACTTCTTTAACTAACTTACTAATTTTAGTTTGGTACTTCTAAACATTTAATTAATATAATTTATTTTTTTTATTTTTGTCAATTTTAATTTTTTTTATTTTGATATTTCATAATTTGAAATGATGTAGTTAGTTCACTAATTATTAAATTGAAACTATTTGATTATAATTATTTATTTTTAATAAATATAATTAAATGATTTTAATTTAATAATTTTTTAATATTGACACATCATCCTAAATTTTAAAATTTTAAATATTATAAAATTCATTGTGATGTAATTAGTATAATTGACAAGCTTAAAAAACCAAGTTGTAATATTAGAGACACTTATATAATGAAAATAAAAGAGAAAATTAAAAAAAAGTTACACAATAATAATATAATATAATGGATTTTAGATTTTCAAAATGGGACTGAGAGTCACAATAAATCTCAATATTTCTCAATAGAAATTAATTAAAATTTGAAGAAATAATTAAAATTGTATCAATTAAATATTAAAAAGGTTCAAAATAATCTATTTTGAATTGATGGACCAAAATTCACATTAATATTTTAGGAGGATTGAATTTATATTCAAGTTAAAATAAAATAAATAAATAAATACACATATTTTATATTATTTATTTATAATACAGTTGAAGTAATTTGAAGACGTCATTAGCTGTATTGACCCATGCATCTCATGTGAAAAATTAGATGATTTAAGCGAGCTTGTTCTAATTTAAACAAATGTTAATCGATAAGATCAAAATTCGATTCAATTTGACTCGATTGCATCTGTAATTGTAACACTTCACCAATCGTATCATGTGAAAAACTAGATAATGGGAATTCAACTGTAACACATCCTCAAATTAGTTGTATTGGTCCATGCATGTCACAATGTATTGCATGTTTATTAATTTATGAACAATATTTGAATGTCTACTTGAGAATTTTATATTGCTTTTAGAATTTTATTGGGACAATTGTAATTTTATGAGTTTTTTGCCCAAAAAATTATATTTTTGTATTAGGAAATTTTCTAATTTTATATGAAATTTTGTCCATAAACAATAAATCACAACTTACCACCAAAAGTCATATTAAAAAATTGATAATTTATTAAGTTTTATATCCCCATGAAAATTGATCACCCTAAATTAATTACCCATCATATAATATATATTTTTAAAACAAATATCCAATCAAATATTATTTTATTTACTTTTTCTTTTTGTTTCATTAATTTATTTTTTTTAAAAAATATTTCTGCTAACATTAATTTTTATTATATTCATTAAATTACATAACTAACAAATTTTCTATTAACCTACGTACTACACAAATTTTCTATTATATTATTTTTCACTTATTATATATCTATTATATTCATAGTTAATTGAATAAATAAATTAATACCAAAATTGATAATCAATTTCTATTAAAAGAATAATATTAATTTTATATTTATGAATTAAATAAATTAATAAATTAGTTAAAAATATGAATTAATTAAATTCATAGATTTATAATATAAAATAATTTTTGAGAGAATAGTTTCACCCATTTTATACTTTAACCTTAATCATTTCATTAGATGAAATTATTTTTAATTATATTATTTTCAAGGATCAATGTATAATATTTTATCTTCACTTCTTTGACCTGCCTACTTTCTGTCGCATCTGCCTTTTATTCTTCTCTTTTGAAAAATCTACTTCGATCTAATAGTCTATATGCCTCCAACAAAATAGGGTAAGATATCCTACTTCCATACTTGGATATTGTAGTCTAAGCCAAAATATATTAAGTTTATGATAATTGGGCTCCACAAGATAAGATAAGGTATTATTACTTTATCTCAATCATTTTGTTTAGAGTAAAAACATGCTACATGCCTTGCTTTATGAGATAAAAAATTATATTATCTCCAAACTTTGTTGAGACAATCCCAATTGATCATCATAAATTCAAGGCATTTTGTCAATTTTAATATGCATAAAGCAAAACAACAAGTGAAAAATTTATGACTTGTATCGTAATGATGCATCAAAACTCATCTTTCATTTTTTTTTTGGTCAACTATTTTAATTTTAGAGAAATTAAAGGAAAAAGTTTTTGGGGAGAGAATTTAGTTTACTAATGATGTACAGGTGCACCACCAAATCTAATTATATTTCAAGTTTATTTCTTTTATAAAGTCATCATAAAATTTTCCAAGTTATTATTTTGAAACTCAAGTTTTTAATTGAAATCCACTACTTCAATAAAAAATATATATTTTTATCCAAAATTCACATATTAAAAGTCCATATTAGACCCATCAACTACCAATTACTTCTACCTTGTTTTAAATAACTCTTATTCACTTTCCTTTTTTAATCCTTCTTAAGTGAAGCTTCATGTGTGTGTGTGTGTGTCTATTAGAAAATATCAAGTGAAAGCACCATTTTTAAGTAATAATAAAAAGAGTAAATCATAATCATTAAATCTAGTATTGAAGGATTATAATTAAAATGCAAAATCATGTGAATTTTTAAAGTGATTATGTAACCTTTTATTATGTTTTAATTCTAATCATCAATACAAGATTTGATGGTTAAAATTGACTCTTCTCATCTCTTATATAAAAATGATGATTACATTACACTCATAGATATAAAGGATTGGAAACCTTCACATACATATGTGGAGATTAACAATCTTTACTCTTTTAATTGGATGAAAAGAAGTTACTAACAACTTTATGATAATAAAATAATAAATGACGTTGATTAATTTTAATAGAAAAATATAATTTTAAAATATTTAATTCAATTTCAATTGTTTTATGCCATCTCTATAATAAATGTTTTCATTAATGGAAGAAATTATTGATTGACAAATTGATTTTAACACACTTTATTATTTTATTGCCAATAAATTAGAAAGCATGATTTTTTTCATTTAATTGAAAGAATGAATATCCACATGTGGATGTGGAAGGGATTGGATCCCTACAATAATTCTAGCTGCAATTGCTAAGTTAATTATTGATTGTATGGATTTTATGAAAATGCATGAGTTCATTCATTTAATCAATGGTTAGATGCAAAAATTACAGTTACAATTATTGGAGAGGATCTATATACACACATGTATATTTATATATAAATGCAAGCAGGGATTTTCTGATATTAATGTAAGTCTAAATGACTTACTCCAAATCTAAGCCATCGGTTTCATTAAAATTTAAAAGTTGAGATGAATTCATTTAAAATCATTTTTACTTAGCATGTATTTTATTATCTCTTACAATTAACTCATTAAATAAAAATTTCTATGTAATTAATATACTACAAATTATTTTAGTGAAATGAATGTTAAATTAAAATTAAAAGACTTCTTTGGTGATTATTAGTATGGTTCAGTTTAAGATGATATATTACTATTTAACTTAACATTTATTACATAGATTTTAACTATTATTGTTTGCAATAAAGGTGATTATTTTTTAAGATTAATTTTTATCCACAAATAATAATTAAATGACTGTTATTATTTCAAGTTTTCCATTATCATTATTAGTTTGTCCAAAGGTTGATAATACTACTTTCTTTTGATCATATATGTACAGTCTAACAACTACCTTACAAAATTACTTTGCAAAATCACGTTAAAAATATAACATAATATAAAGTTTTAGCTGGAGCGACGGTTATAATCATGTTGTGCCTTTTTTTTCTTTGGTAAATTGCTTTCTTTAATTATTGAGTATAAAGGAAAAACACTGCTAAATATTTCAAAAGTTAAAATGTGAATTATAAATATTATGGTACTTTTAAAAAGAGAACCATACATAATAATTATAAAAGAATTTATTTTGAAAAAGAATCATACAAATAATCATCAAAGAAGTCTTTTCATTTTAAGTTAATATTTATTTTACTAAAATAGAGAATAGAGTTGTAGCATATTAATAACATAGGAATTCTTATTTAATGAGTTAATTGCAAGACATAATGGAATACATGCTATGTAAATATAATTCTAAATGAATTGATCTCAACCTTTAATTTTAATGAAATTAATGACTTAAATTTGATGCAAGTAATTTAAATTTATATTGGTGTCAATAGATCCATGCAAAGGAGAATACTGTTATAACACTTTAATGATGTAATAATACTTAATATTACCTTATATATTTTACCTTCTACTAGGTATGTTATAAATTTTACTTTCAATGGGATTCATATCTAGAAGTTTGTGAAAATAGGAAGTAGAGCTATAAAATTGACAACAAACTCTAATTGCACATGATTAAGAAGGATTTTGAGCAATAAAATTGATGATAAAATAATTAATTATTGATAAATTGAGTATATCATTAATTAAATGTTTAGCATAGTGTTGAATAACAATGACATTCTTAAGAGAGCATTAGTGTTGGAGGTTTTTAATTAATGACAGAAAAATTAATTATAGAAAGTAGTACTATTTAATCTTGATTTCTTTTTTCGACTAAAAGTGTACAACACAATTTATCTCTCATGAAAATTAATTAATTATATTTACACTCTCTACAAGTCCATATTTATTAATAACAAGAGTTTATTTGCCCCTGTTTAACAATTTTGTAATAAAAATTTCAGCAGCTTTGAAAGTACTTTCCAATTAAATAATATCGACGAATGAATTTTTCTTCAATGTAGATATTATGATAATTGTTATAACCATGATTTTAAATTGCAGTTTATAATTGTAATATTTCAGTTACGTCAGTTTTCACAATGACCATATTTTATTGTAATTATGATTTTTACAATATAATCTGAATTGTGTAATTTAAACTATTCTTACATCATAAGAATATATTGTATCTAACCCAAAGGAACGAGAAAGCTAGAAATTAGTATGAACATGTAAGAACAATTTGCAACTTCAATTTAGAAGAATTTTTTTTGTTTTTCTGTTTTCATCTGCAAAAATTGTGTTGACGTTAGCCCATTACGATGCAGATAGATAGATACTCAAACAAATAACAAGAACATGCAAAATAGGTTCTTAATAGCTTAAAAGCATTCATAATTACTCAACCATTTAATGTTGAAGAATTAAAAGTATTCTATTTTGTAGACTTTTATATTAATAAAGTTACAATTTGATTAAAGTTATCTAGAGAAATGTAAAATATCTTAATATTTGTAATAAGAAATTACAATATTTTAACACTTTAGGAATGAGTTCTATGTTACTTGTAAAATTACATGGACTTTTTGTGTGTTCAATTAAAGTGAAATTTCATATGAAAATATGACTTTCAAGTGTATCAACACTTATAAAGAAGAAATTATTAATAAAATAATATTAATTAACTTTTAACAGTCATATCTTATCAATAAAATGATATTTATCAATTTCTAATAGTAGTATCAAAGCAGGTCGGTCTAATGGGCCTACACATACAACTTTGAATAAGAGAGTACATCTTTCCAATCATACAAATTACTGGTAAGATAAATGTTAGGTGGGTTAAAACCATTTAATAAAAAAAAAGAAACCAAAGTATCTCAGGACTCTTTTAGGATGAAGAGAAAAAAAAAAGAAAAAAAAGATACAACCTTTTTAGCAAAAAGAAACAACAAGAACAAAGTCATAACACAAGAAGAAGCTTGAATATTTTTTTTTTGGTAATAATAAGAGTGATTAAACTGTTAGATGTGCACACACAAAGACCAGAAATTAAATCTTGAATGTAACAGAAGGCGTAAAGCTTCAGGAACATTAAATGTCACTTGAACTACAAGCTCTCAATCGAAAATTCTTTTATACCGAAGAGAATCAAGATAAAAATCCACTAGAAGTTGAAGTTGTTAGCATGCAAATCCATCCTAAAAGTTTTTATGCAAAGAGGATTACCAACTATGGATGGAGACTTAGATCATGCATTTTCCCCCTTAAAAATGAGGCCACATTTTAGATTTTTCTAAATTAAGTAGGAGTTGAGAAGCAATAAAGATAATTTTAAAAAAATACAAATTGTTATTTAATTAAGTTGAAGGCTTTTTTATTAAAAAATAATATTTTAACTAGAGTTGTCAAGAAATAAAATAAAATATATCAATATTTGTAATAGAAAATTAGAATATTCTAGATTTTAGGAGTTGATTTCATATTACTTGTAAAAAAAAATTATGAACCTTCGATATTCAATTGAAGTGAAGCTCTTGTATGAAGGGATGAATCACTATATACATAAATAATTATAATGAAAAAATCCTTAATGAAACAGTATTAATTAATTTGTAACAGCGGTATCTCATTAATGAAATGATATTCGTCCATTTCTAACATTTAATACCACAAACAATTTAAACATATGTTAAGACTTGAAGCAATGTGTCCCATATAGCATATATACAACCTTAGGTCAGAATCAGAAATATCTTCAAAATTAACACAAACCCGTCAATTACATGTTAACATATATATATATATATATATATATATATATATATATATATATATATATATATATATTACTGGCTTAAACCTTACCTTGTAATTTCTGAACAAGCCAAATTTGCAATTTCCTTTTAAATCCTGAATGCCTCTTCACATTGTCCCACAAGTTGCCTCTTTATTGCTCAGAAGTCTGAAGCTTTCTGTCATAAAATATTTTCTGTCAGCTGAAATCCCACACAATGAGGCCTTGTCTTGCTAAGAGAATTGCATATCTCGACCCACATTATCATGCAGTCAGAGGCACTCTTGTCAAATCCCAAACAAGCCATTTTCGCAGCTACTTCGCCCCAAACACTATCACGGCTGCGGCCGCCGCTGCTACCGCTGCAGCCGCCCAAACACCCACTTTCTTGGAATCTTGGTTCAAGTCCTGTCCTCAGCTGTATCAAATTCGAAATCTCCAATTCCGTCCATCTATTGGTTTGATCAGCATATTCAATTTTCTGCTGGCTCTTGATGTTAATGTTATGAGTAATTTCTTCAGCAACAGGCATTAACACTTGTTCAAATCCTGTCGTCCCTAAGTTCTTTTTCACAACCTCCATTAATGCTGCATCTCGAGCTTCAACCCATGCTCTCCCTTTAGCCCAAAGTTTGTGAACTTCTTGATTAAACCTCATTGACTCTTTCTTCATCCTTTCTTCCTCTTGAAATGCCATTTCTTGCTCTCTTTGTTCAATTGCATTAAACATCTTCTCCATCCAAGCATCCTGAGTCTCTACTATCTTTTTCATGTGGTTGTCCACAAGATCCTCAAGTTTCGCCATCCAGCTTTTCCGGATTCTTCCGTGATTTTGTCTACCATCTACCTTTTTCCGCTTTTCCCTCGATTGCTTCATCATGAACGCAATCGCGGAGAGATCGTCCTCGTTGTTCTCGGAAGAGGACGTCTCGAATTCAGATGAATTCGAGAAACTGAGGCTTTCTGTGCATTTGAGATTAGGAGGAAACTCGTTCTCTTGGTTGATTGCGAGGCTAGTCGGAGCCGGATAGAGGTGGGATTCTGAAGTTGAAGCATGAGTGCTTGTGTCTCCGCATATTGCTTCAATCTGGCGGAAGAATCTGTAGTGCTTTCCGTCCTGTCTAGCAGCTTTCCCTTCCTTGGTTTTCTTGTAATATTTGTACAAATTCCCAAACTTTTCTTTGCATTTCTTTCCAGTTCTTTGGTACCCATACTCCTCGGCCATTATCCTAAACGCATGAATTATCATACAGTTATTATTATCTACATAAAAACACGAAGGAAGGACAATATTTAAGAAATCATTAAGTTAAAACCATTTCAATGTTATTCTTTTTGTTTTATGATATTAGGGGAAGGAAAAAAAAGGGGTGGGGGAATATATTTCTATAAATATAACCCAAGTTTGATTCCCTTTTAGAATTTTTAATTTGAAGTGAGGGATAAAATAATCAAACATTCTGTCCTTCAACATTAATGATGCAAGAATTGTATACTAACCATTTAATCTTGGATTTAGTGAATTCAAGTAGCCCTAGCTACCTCGGAAGTAGGATATAGCTAGTAGCTAGGACAACAAAGACAAGGGCAGACATTCAGAACAGAAGTCAAAATTCTTGCACCTGTAATGATTTGCTCACAGAAAACCAGTGCAACTACTCACTTGGTCAGTGGAATTTCTTGGACTAAACTAGAAATGTATAGGGGGAAAAAGGAAAAGAACACCATCTCTCAGTTAGCTGTAATGGCTTGTCATTTTCATAAAGAAAGAGAAATTTTCAGAGAAAATCTTGTTCTGATTTTAAACAGTAAAAATAAAGAGAGAAGAAGAAAAAGAAGATCCCATCCTCCTCGTTCATCACTAAGATACATAACAAAACAAAATTAGGTTTTCCAACTTGAATATCTTAATTAGAGGAAACTGAAAAACACAAAAGCAAAACTGGTTATGTCAAAACTTTATTGAATTGGTATATATACATTATATGAATATACCTAGAAACTTCATTCCACAATGGCCCTTTCTGATTACTTTCTCTGAACTTTGAATCAAGACGAGATCTGATCTCAAGAAGGGAAAGAGTTTCTTGTCTAGGCCACCTGTTGTTTGCACTGTCAAATCCAAGCCATCCCTTTTCGCCAGCCTCCAAGCCGCAAAACGGCGTCGCATCTGCAGTGGTGGTAGGGAAAGTAGACGTTGTTGTGGGATTGACACTACTAGAGCAGTATTCATGAGAAAGCTGGTTATGAGAGAATCCATAACAGAAAACATCATTTATGGTGGAATCATACAAATTGTGAGCAGTATTGTGGTGCAGAGAGACAGGGTCTGGAAGATTTGGGTTGATAGGTCTTCCTGATATGAGTTGCCGGAGATCCGAAAATCCATAAGGGTCGCCCATGTTCACCGGCAAGCTCAGCGAGAGAGAGAGAGAGAGAGAGAGAGAGTAGAAGAGACAACAGTGGAAGAAAGGTTAACAGAGAAAGAAAAAGAGAGAAGGGTCAAGATACAAAGACTTCTCTGTCTAGAAGGAAAGACTTTCTTAGAAATTTTCATTCCACGGCAGACAGGATCCGAGTCTGCCGCTACACTTAAAAGTTTAGGGACTCTCTCTCTCCCCACAAACTCCGTTTGAGAGAGAAAGAGAGAAGAGAAGAGGATACGTAAAACTTTGGCCAATAAGAGAGTGACAAATGGTAGAGTTTTACACGTCGAGGTAGATGTTACTGTGCCAGCATTGGTTTAGTGACGAATGCACAGCGTTTGAGATTTCGACTTTTGGATCACTTTACTTATTTGGTAGCATCTTTCCTTGTTAGAGGAGATTAGCTTCAGTGATTACCCTTACCGGCTATGGGGGTTTAAAAGGAATACACAATATAAAACGAGAAAAAACAATGGATAGTGGAATTTTACACACATTATTCATAAACAGATTTTAGAGCAAGTGCCGGGTTTTACTTTTGAATTTATTATTATTATTATTATTATTATTATTATTATTATTATTATTATTATTATTATTATTATAAATTTGTTCTTTAATGCCGGCCCATTTATGTTAATTAAAATAAAATTAATGTCTATAGTAATATTTTAAAAAATACAATAATAAACTGATATAAGAAAATTATATTTTTAATGAAAGATAGAGGGTCTGATGTAGAAAATTTTAAGATAACAATTGTACATTAAACTAACATTTAAAGTAATGTCACCAGTTAATTAATATTTATATTTATAATTTTATTAAAAATTATAAAGATTATTGATATTTTATACATTAGTTACATTTTAAAATCGATGTTTAAATATTATTTACAATAAACTAATATTTATGTTTATGATATTATTGAAAATTATAAAGATTATCTAAATTTTAATATTTTACTCATTTAAAATGCACTATAACATTCACGAGATGAAGACTTATCATGTTGGTTTTAAACAATTGATTCTAAAAGATATATCAATGAACTCAATATGAAAAATTTTATTTATAAGACATCAGTTATCTATTAATAACTGACATAGAATATTTTGCATTGTTTATAAATTGCATTTATAATTTCCTTTCTCTTTCACTCTATTTTTATTTAAGTTTTCACTCTATAATTTCTCTTTCACTTTATTTTTTTATTTAAGTGGCTGCAAAGGATAATATACAATCAATGTTATTCAATTATTAACTACTATGATGCAAGTCACCGCTCTTGAACTATTATTTTCTCTTGACCATAATTTGTATCAAATTACCATTTCGAAATAGATAAGAGTGCCCTATTTCTTTTCTATATTGCTAACTCAGTGAAGTAAATTTGAGAATACTGATAACAACAAAGAGCATGTATTTCTACGAAGGTTCATTAATAATAGCCATAAAGATAAAAATGGTTGCAATGGATATAAAAATAAGGAACCATGCTTTTATCTTTTGTCATGAAGATAAATTACCATTACTTTTCTTTAAAATCGCCAGATCAAATAATTAGCAGTAAAACTCCTACCTTTATAAACCTTGTAAGTGGTTGTGCTTATAAATATTATATATTCCCTAAGTGTGAATGACAAAATACTTATTCTTCAAGATAAGAATGTGTAACATAATAGATATATCAATAGTCTAGCATATTTTTGGTGTATATCGTTGTTAGAAAAATGTTAGGATGTAAAAGTTATATATATATATATATATATATATATATATATATAAAGATAAGCTAAAAAAGACTAGTTGTTTATTAAAACTAATGTGATTTAGCAAAATTAGAGTAGATACCATGCCATTTTTTTATCATAACGGATGTCTAAAGGCATACAAATGACCAGCTAATATGTAATCAATATTTTTAATGTGTAGTAAATATTTACCAATACATTAGTGATGACATTTACGAGACGCATTACATTAAGAGATGAAAATATTGATTATAAATATTAAACATTTATTAGTAACATGCATTAACAAATTGCCAAAAATTACAATGTTTCAAAGTATATCAAATAGTTAAGCTTTATAAAGTAAAATATATGTAATATGTCAGTTTTGGTTAATAATTGGTGTCTAAAACTTTGCATGATGCTTATAAATTTTATTTCTACTCTTTATTTGAAATATTTAGGTAATGCCTTATCAATGAGGTGCAAACGAATGAGAAATTATAGTGAGTAGAAGTAGTATATTCTTGCAATAGAAGGTTTGACTTTTTGAGTTCATTATAAAACTAATTATACTAGTTTTCTCATTATAAGTTATCATTAGTTTCCAACCATCACACCTTCTAAAATCATCTTTATTATTCATGTTCCATCTTAAGAAACACAATTAGGGAAAAAATGAAAATGAGAAAACTAATGAGAAATTATAATGAGAGGAAGTAAAATGACTATTTTTACATTGAAAGGCTTAAGTTCATTGTAAAAATGGTTATATTGCTTCTTTTTACCATAATTTATTATCAATTTCCATATCTACATCTTTTAACTCAGAAGCTCTCAAGCAATATAAAAGAATTATGGTAAGAGATCCTATTTCACATCCATTTGTGTAATAATTTTTCAAGTAAAAATTTATAATTTGTAGTTTTTAACCATTTATTAGTTTCTTACTAACTTTAACTAAAATTTTTTGTTCATTGTAAATTATAGTTTTGCATTTTTTTTTTGCTAAACAAACTATAGTTTCTAATTTATTAGATTATTTAATCTATTGCAAAAAATAATTTTAATGCTACTGACTTACAAAATTATAAAATTTTTGCTTGAAATATAATAAAAAAATATTTAGTTTATGATATTAATTTTTATTTAATAATTGATATTTAAAATTTTATAGCTAAATGATATCATTTTACTATACATATTGCTTTTTCCTTACTAATTGACATATAAACTTAAAGCATTATGAAAACTAAGGCATGAGATGAAAAATAAAAGAATGAAGTCAAAGCACCATTTGTAAATTTCATTGTAAAGTTCTTTCAACCTTAAAATGATCTTCTCTCTAACAAGGTATGCTTTTTTTCCAACCTAAAATGATATTCTTCAATTTTGTGTTAGTGCTCACTAATTATTTGGTATGATTGAAGTTCTATTAGCTTGTGACCAAATATGTAAGGTTTAGCACTCATTGAAAAAATGTAGAATAAATGTAAGGATTTGTTTTACATTTTATATTTATTCTTTTAATTTGATTTCTAGTTTCATAACTAACCATATTACTACTACAAAATTGCAATCCTACATCAGTTATAGGTTAAACCAACATTTATATAAACATAGTGACATTTTCAAAATTATTAGGATGAATAAAAGGATGATTGTAAAAAAAAAATTAATGTCCATATGAATGCAGTAGCATTTTTGAAATTTAAACAGAAATTTAAAATGATAATTAACTTAGGAAATTGTCATCCAAAAGGCATTTCAAAGTTCAAGTGGGGAAAATGAAAATATTTACACATTATTTTTGTTATTAATTGATATGTAAAGGTAGTTCAAAAGTTTCTTTAGGCAATACAACCACCATTAAGGAAGCTTAAGATGTTAGTTTTGATTTAATAATTGATATCTATAGTTTTATTGTTTATGTATTTCACATTCACTTTCCATTTGAAAACATATTGGTGATGCTTGAGCTCTATTATCTAGACTTTTGCATGTGCTTGAGGTGGAGGAAAATAACTCCCTAATCATTTCATGTAAATCCTTTAGAGACATTATAGCTTCTAATTAATGTCATCAAAATGTGTGAAATGAGATGTTGGGGGAGCCATTTTCCTCTTTCTTAAACATAAGCTAGCATTGATAATGAAGAGAATGTATCGCCTAGATCCATGACTTACCAATATCAAAATCTAATGGATGTCATGATTGATTTTTGGATGATGCATACGAGAATTAGCATTAAGGTTTGTAACAAAAGTGAAAAACCAAAGTCTTTTTTTTTGTATAATATTATTGGAAATTTACATTTATTAATATAGTGATTTATAGAATAAATAAAATTACAAAATAAAATTTCTTAAATCAATATCTTTTTTCTCATATATTTGTATACTCATGTTTAATGTATTAATATTTCTATCATAGTAAGAAAAATATGCAAAAACAACATATAACTTATCATGAATGATATTTAATAAAATTAAATAAATATTCTTTATTAATTACAAAATTAACCTTCTTTTTTTAAAACTTACAAAAATTAATGTATTAAAATAAAGTCAGCTTTTCATCTTGTTTATGTAACTTTTAATTTTTTAATACTTAATCCATCTTTTAAGGAATTTATAGAATGGCCAGTTTATTTTTCATTAGCCAATGTAATTTTCTAGAATTTGATGTGGTATTTAAGTTACATTAAAATATAAAGATAAAAGGCTATTAATTGTATATAAATATCATATGCTTAAAAATATCTAACGTTAATTCTATTAAATTTATAAATTATAAGTTGGCGTGATGACATTATTGTAAATATATGAGTAACTCATCACATCAGTTTCTTATAAATATCATCCAAAAGGCATTTGAATCATTATTGTGTGAGATATTAAATGTTTATATGTCAGTTCTTCTAAAATAGTTAACATCTATTGTTATTTCTTTGTTAATAAATTTTCTCTCACTATTTATTATCTAATTTTTCTACTTATAAAATATCTCTTTCACTCAATTTTTAATTTAACTTCTCTTTTACCCCATATTTTATTTAGGTTTTCACTCCATTTAGTGATAATGTAAGGGGAAATGACATAATCGATGCTACTCAATCATCAACTATTAATATACAAGTCGTTCCTTCTATGCTATTATCTTCTTTTAAGTACAATCTATATCAAGTCACCATTTACAAATAGAAAAAAATGACCCTATTTCTTTTCTATATTGCCAACTTAATAAAGTAAATTTAAAAGTACCAATAAAAAGAAAAGGCAAGTATTTTTACAAGAGTTCGCTAATAATAGCCATAAAGTGGTTGCCATGGATATTAAGAACTACTTTGAGATATCATAAAGACAATCACCATCACTTTTTTAGGAAAATTTTTTCTAGATTTTATATATTGATTGACGAGATTATAAAGATCTCCTGATCTTTATAATTGGATCTATCAATAAATAAACTTTATCATCATTTTATTGAGATAATTGCAACAAGTGTTATAGTACAAGCAAGAACTAATGTTAAAAGTAACCTTTATAAAATAATTTAGATAGGATTTAAGAATTAATATCATAATAACCCAATCTATCAATGAACAAAACTTGCTTGATCATCACTTTTCTTCAAAGCTATTGTTAGAAAATTTTCAAAATAAAGAAGTTGTATTTTAAAAAAAATCTAAACAATGTCAAGTATTTTTAAAAACTGGCATGGTTTAATACAAAAAACATGTCTATTTTTTTATTATAATTAATGTTTGAAAGTACACTAATAGCCATCTAAAATATAATAAAAATTTACCAATACATTAATGATGATATTTATGAGATGCATTGTTTTAATAGATGAAAGTATAAATCATAAATACTAAGCTTTATGTAGTAAAGTGTATTGGAAACTACCAAAAATTATAATGTTTTAAGATATATCAATAGTTAAGCTTTATATATAATACATTCATCGTTATTATTCTTTATTTGAAACATCTAGATAATACCTTATCAATGATACACGAATTGATAAGAAATTATATAGGAAGTGGTATGGTTATTCTTGCATTAAAAGGCTTGACCTTGAATTCATCGCAAGAGTGGATATATTACTTTTTTTTTTTTAATAAAGTTTACCATTATTTTGCAGTGACCACACCCTCTAAAGCCATCTCTATTGTTCACATTCCATCTCAAGAAGCATAATTAAGGATAAACTGCAAATATGTGTTGCAAAGTGATGATAAATTATTATAAGAAGAAGTAACATGTCCATTCTTGCATTAGTAAGATTGAGTTTAATACATGAATGATGATGTTGCTTTTTATTAGTTTACAACCATTTATATCTTCTAACTTAGAAACTTTTAAGCAATATAAAGGAATCACGAGAAAGGTATCCCACCTTATATCCTTTTGTACAATAATATTTTAAGTAAATATTTATATTTTGTAATTTCTCATTTGTTAGATTGTTCATTTTTTAGTTTTTCATTATTCTTAATTAAAAATTTTTGTTTATTGTAGATTATAATTTCTCATCTATGAAATTGTTCAATCTTTTATTATCTATATCTATTTAATTATATGAGAAAAATGTCATCATCCAAAAAAAAAAATTAATGTTGTCAACTTATAAAATTATAATTTTTTCTTAAAAAATAATAAAAAATAAAAAATTTTAATTTATGATATCAATTTTTATTCAATAACCAATGTTAAAAATTTTATAGTTGAATAATATTATTTTATTATACATGTCAGTTTTTCATTACTTACTGACATGTAAACTTTAAACAATGTGAAAAAAGGGGTGTGAAATGAAAATAAAAAGAGTGAAATCATAGCATTATTTGCAAATTTCATCGTGAAACTTAAAATGATTCTCTCTTTGATGAGATATACTCTCCTTTCAACCTTAAGATGATTCTCTTTTGATTTATGTTTATGCTTATTAATTGTTTTGTGTGATTAAAGCTCTATTAGTCTATGGCTAAATATATAAGGTTTAGAACTCATTGGAAAAGTGCATAATATAAATGTAAGAATTTATTTTATATTTCATATTTATTTTTATAATTTAGTTTCTGATTTCATAATTAACCATATTTTGTTACCTTTTACTTTAATGAAACTTTAATAGGTTTTTTGTAGTAAGAAACTTGATTTTATTCATCATTTTTTGGCATTTTGCATAATATCATATATGAAATTTTAATAAATATTGCTTATTACATTTGGAGGTACTGTATTTAAGTGTGCTTTTCTAGTGAGTACTAATCTCATATATTAAGCAATAGTTACTTGTAGCAAAAAATCCATCTCTAATAAAGGTACTCTTTCACAATTTTTAATTTTTTTTTTTTTACTTTAAATACATTGAAAGTAGGATGGAGATGTTAGTTTGGTTAAGGTGTGGGAAATAAAGTGAATGGGGATATCTATAATAAATTAAAAGGTAATTTTTCATTTATCATGATAAACATTTTCTTTTTAATTGTTGCAATATTCAAATTTTCATTTGTACTTTGTCCCTTGTTGTTTGAAAATACTTTGGATATATGATATTCAACAATATAAATCATTAGATATTCCCTAATCCTATATATCCAAATTATATTATAATTTTGGAATATTGAAGCTTTAGTGGTTTTGGTTGCACTTTAAGTTGGAAGTTATGTAGTAAAAAGTGTTGAGATACTGTACTAAATAAAGAGTGTGTAAGAAAAAAATTCCTTTTAAATTTTTTATAAGGGAGAGTAATATGATTTTAATTATGTGAATCATCGATATGGTATATGACACATTCTATGTTGATTATTAAAATAAGTTGATGCTAAATTTTAATTTTTAACAATAGTTACTTAACAAAAACCAATGTGTTTAAATGTGATTCATTATCGAGTGGTGCACCCTATAAAAAAAAATTATTTGTTATAGCAACTGATTTTTTTTATTATTCATAATGGTTTTATAATCAATGTTATAAAATATTTACAATGATGCTTGATAAAACTATGGTTTAAAATCGACCTCAAATCCATTAAATAGTTAATGGCAATTAACTTTTCTATAGTAGTGTATTCTATTACCTTTCACTTTGATGCAATTTTTACCAGTTCATATAGATGAAAAACTTAATTTTATTCATCTTTTTGGGTATTTGGTCAAATATCATATATAAAATTTTAATAAATATTATTCATTGCATTTTATAGGTATTGGATGTACTAATCTCATATATAGAACAATGGGTACTCGTAATGAAGTATCCATGTTGGTTTAATTAGGGTGTCAAAAATATAGGGAATAAGAAGGATTGGAGCACGATAGCAAGCTAGGGTATATAGGGTTTGGGGTGGGGGTAAGGAGAATGACATTGCATGTTAGTTGTTTATAAAATATGATATTATTTTATAATAAAAATTCGTTGTATTGTAATCCTATGAGAAAATAATAATTTTATATATATAGAAATTAATGTTATCTTACATTTTTTATATCAATTAAAAAAATTAATATACAAATTATCTAATATACAATGACACCCATATATACATTCAGTAAAAATCATTGCTAAATTTATTAGATAATTGATATTAAAAGGTTTTTATATAGTAGAGTATTGTTACTATTGTAAGCTAATTTAATATGTTAGATATGTAATTGAATGTTGTTTAAAGAGATTGTCATTTCTAATTAGATACTTATTTCTCTCATCATTATTTTTTGGGGAAAAGAATATGATATATATTGTGATCAGTCACTTAACAATAAATTATAAGTGTGTTTGATCTAACATATAATTTAATATTTGAAGATACTTGATGCATTAGTTTATTAGAAAAAAAAAAGCTCTAATTTAATAAACTTTACAATGTGACTTATAGTAGATAGCTTTTTAAACTTTTTTGACAAATTTGCCCTTCTTATTTTAATTAAATGACAACTCATATCCTAATTATGTAAATAAATATTTGATATAATGCTAACTAATTCAAAATAAATTTATGATGTGGTAAAATATAATTAAGTAAATTGTAAGTAATTATATTATTATTTTGAATAATAAATAAAAATAATTAAATATGTAATATCATAAAATATAATTAATTAATTTTTAAATAATTATATTTGTATTCTAAATATCTTAATATAATTTCATTTCAAAATAAATATAAATTAACTTAATTTATAAATCTATTTATATTAATACTTTTTTTTACTTTATTTTCATCTTTCAACTAATTTAATATCTAATTTTATTAATTAATTTTATTACAAATAATTATTAGCTTTTTAACTATTCATTATTGATTATCTTATAAGGTATGAATTGGCAACATGTCACAGGCTAACAGTTATAATAGTCCGATAGACAAACATGCTCAATTTAAAATGAGATTTAATGGAAAAAATCAAGCATATTGTAGAAGGCTTATGGTTGAAAATTGAGATTAATTCAACTTGTATATTTTTTTTCTCAATTTTTTCAAATTTAAGGGCATTTTGATAATTTCAATTTAGTTTGAGAATTTGAAGAAGTTTGAGAAGATTGTATTTGTGATCATCACATTATCTTCTTTGTGTTTATGCATTTTGATGCAAATTAGACACTCGAAGTATTACAAAAAAGGCTTATGACAACTTAAAAAAAGTATGCCTACTCCTATTAAAATGACTATTATTCAAAATGATCTTTAAAGGGGTGGAGTGTTGAGAAAACCCAACAGGGTGCATTGGCACTAAGTTAGGAACTTAAGTGTATTAATTTGTAATTATCATTTACACATTCAAAATTATGGAATGAGATATAAATTAAATAAATAAAGTGTTCTTCTCCTTATTTAAATTTACTCCTTTTTAGGCCTATTGTATCCGAAGGCTCCTAATGTGAGGTGATCTTGCAAATCAATATGTACAAATGTTTTAGTGATACTTAATTATAGCTTATGGATTTATGAGTTTCATCATCTATTCCGAGAGTGTTGTATGGGTTTAATAAGAAGATTATTATATTCGCCAAAAGTAACAAGCATGTACTATATAATTTCAACTAGAGAGTTACGTGACATAGCACTAGGTAAGCTTATCTCCTAAGATTTTAACAATTTATAAATTATATCCTTAAATATTAAAAAAATTACACGTTAATGCAAAATTTTAGTCAAAAGAAAAAATGGCCACTCTAACAAAATTTTAACCCTAAATTAGTATATGTTACACATACAATATTATAAGTAATTTTTCTTCTCTTGCACATATATTGGTTTGAAATCTTCTTTAACATGATAAATCTCATTTTAGTGATAAAACAAGATTTTCAATGCATGTTCCCCTACTAAAAGAGAAGAAATAAAACTTCTAGTAAAATATATGGAACATATGGGATGATTTAGGATCAAATTAATAGTAAACTAACCTTTTCATTTTTACCCAATTATTAAGGAGGTAAATTATAATTTTTGTCAAGTTTAATAGTGTAATTTTAGGCTTTTAAATGCTTTGTCTATTTACTTGTCAATTTAGTTTGAGGAAAAACCATTTTTATAGCAATATATAAACTATTTATTTGTATTTATAGTTATAAAACATTACCAAAGTAGAAATTATTTTATTTGTTAAATATTATAAGTATTATAGAAAATAATATCATTTATTTTAAAATGCAAATTATTATCTTTCACCTCTATCATTACACCATCCAGGAGGGATTTAATCATATAGTTGTGGGGGTAACTGCATGCAAAGAAAATCATTTCACACACTACATACATATGGAGGAAGAATTCATTGACATTAGTATAAGTTTAACTGATTTATACTAAATTTTCATCATTAATGACAATGAAATTTAAGGGTTGAAATGAAATTTATTTTAGACAATTTTTTACATTATATGTAAATTGCTATCTAACTTAATTAATGCATTAAATGAAAACATAATATCATTAATTTACTTAAAGTTTACTTTAGAAAATCATTAATATTAAAATAGATTTTTTTTTATCATTTCATGCATCATATATTAATACAATTTATTTTATGTATTTTAATGTGATATCTTTAATTTTATATTATAAATATGTTTTTAAATTTTTCTCTGAATACACTATTCCATATTCTAAATTAAAAGAAATAGTTGCATTTTTGTGTCATAAATATAAGATTCATTAAAATAAAATATTATTAAAACTAATAGTCTCTTGATATGTCATTTTTCAAAATAAAAAATAAGGCTTGAAAATAAATATTGATGATTAAAATTAGTTATCTTAATTGATTTGTAATTATGAAAAATAGAAAAAGAAAGTAAAAAATGCAACCAAAAAAGGAATGACCCATAGAAACATAATCTTAATTTTAATAACTATTAGCATTTATTAAGAACTCACCCGTTTAATTTTGAGAAGATTTTAATTTTAAAAATTATTGATCATTAGACTTCTTTTCTATATATCTAAAAAAAAAACTATCATACCTAATAAAAAAAACCATCTATTTTTAATTTAGTCTTTTTTTGAAGTAAAATATGCTTAAAATATATTAATGATAGGGTTATTTTCATTTAATGTCTTAATTGAATGGGAAAGCAAGTTATGTATAGTGTAAAGTTTTGTAAAATAAATCTCATACTAACACTTAAATTTTATTATAATTAATGGTTGAGATTCATTGTAGATCATTTAAATTTATATTGGTGTCAATTGGTCTATTTACACACGCGCACGCGCACGCATATATATATATATATATATATATATATATATGGAAGTAAATCAAATGACACAAATGTAAATCCAACATATTTATACCCAATCCCTACCATTAATTCTAATTCTAACTCATCTAATAGCTATAAATAAGATAACTTAAAAGTAAAATTCCCTCTTAATGATAAAAGAGAATAAGTAGAATCTGCATTAATTATATTCTTTCCCTTACAGTATTTTTTCTTTTTATTTTTAATCTTTACCATAAGTATATTATTTTAGTTTTTATATTTAATTGCTTTCTCTTTCTTACAAAGTCCTATAGATAAATAGTTTATTGTGAAAAATTTTACAAATTATATTCAAACATATGTTGAATGCATAGTACAAAGTAAAAGGCGTAAAATTTTTCAAACTTTAAGCGTATTTCCCTTAAAGTCTTTAAAAAGCATTTTTTTAATGTGTTTTAAAAATAATTATTTGAAAATGATTGGTTTAAAGATTTTAAGTAAATGCTCGCGTGACCAGAACTTAAAATAGTAGTAGCTTTTTTGTCATCTCAGTAAATATTTATTTTATATTTTATTTCTATCATCAGTTTAAAAAATAAAAACAGGAGATTTTGTAGGAGGGAAAAGAAATTAAAAGCAAAAAGAAGAGAATTATTCTAAGAGAGAAAGAATAATTAATGCATATTTCGCTTATTCTCTTTCATAATTAAAATAGGTTTCATTTTTAAATTACCTTTTTTATTGCTATTACATAAGGTAGAATCAGTATAAATTTTTAGTATTTGATCCATATATATATATATCGAAACAATTCTTATATATTATTTCCACAACTTTTGTAAGATTCTCCTCATACTTCTCTCCATCAATTAAACGAAAGAAACACATTTTACTTTAAATAGAAAATAAAATATTTGAAAATTCATATATTATATACACTAATAAGCAGGCGTAAAGAATTGAGACGAGATGAAAACATAACGTCTCTTATTGAAGATTTAAGCTTTATATATATATATATATTCCCTAACCAGTCAAAATTTTTAGGTTCGATACCGGTACATTTGTCCGGCCCAGAAAAAAAAAGGGTACATTTGGCATTTTCTAACTACAATATATATACGTAGCGTGAAACTCATTTATCTATATATAAATAAATGATTTTTTTTAATAAAAAATGCCTTTTGCAAAAATAAATGGATCTTAAATGTAAATTGTATTTTCTTATCAATTATATTTGTATATATTCATGACATTAATTACTTATAGTAAATGACGTAGAATTATAAGTGATAATTGACCAGGTAATTTTTTTTTCAAAAAAAGCGTACGGATGAGGTTTTAAGATAATTATGAGGGGGATACTCACATATATGTTCACAAAATCATATTACAATATTATATTTAATATGATGGAATGAAATTAATAAAGTGTGTTTGATATATATTATATGATAGAATGTCTATTTTATTAAATGATAAAATCTTCATTTTATAGGAAAAGTAATGAAATGTCCATTCTATCATTTATGAAATAATTTTTTTATATTTTATTTTTATATATTTTAACACTATTTTTTATTAATAAATAATAAAATATATGTTTTTATTATTATAATATTTTAATTATTATATTTTTAATAATATAATTTAAAATATAACTTTTTTGTATTTTTTCAAAATTTATTTAATAAAAAATTTCTTAAATTAAAATTTTATATTTTTATTATAGAAAATTATTTGTTGATTATAATATTAATAATTATATTTTTTAATTCAGTTATAAAGAGTTATAAATAAAAAATGACAATATCATCTTTCGTATAAATATAACTTTATTTTTATACTTTCTTTTTATTTTCAAAGGGTATTATTGCCATTAATATTTTTTTATTCTAACAATATTTATTTTTACCAAATATAATTATCAAATGAAATATACATTACATTTTTAAAAATACCAAATGTAATTATAGAATAATTATTCCATTCCATTTAAACATATAAAATGGGTCATGAACTTGCGAGTAACTCATAAATGAGGGCCAAGGTGAGATTTTATTTTTACGTTTTTTTTTAATGTGAGTTCAAATGGGCCACATCATGTGGGTTGAGATTTATGCAGGCTTATGATATAGTTGAAAAATTATCAATGTAATCCCTAAAATTATGAGATATTAATAAAATAATTTTTGAATTATATTAAGTAGCCAATTTCGTTATTAAATAATAATCTATATAAATAATTTTGTCCTTGAATATATATATATATATATATATATATATATATATATATATATATATATATATATATATATATATATATATATATATATATATATATAGGGATAAAATTGTCCATATAGATTGTTATTCAAAGATAGAATTGCCATTTAATATAGTTTAAGGAGCATTTTTTTTAGCATTTTATAATTTTAGGGATTAAATTGGTAATCTTATCTTTTATAGTTTTAATCCTTCTACACCAAAACATTGTGTAGTACTAAAACAATTTATTCCATATGCTCATCTAATAATATTTTTTAACTATCCTTTAACAATTAATCTATTATTTATTAAAAATAATAATAAAATAATAAACTTAAAAAATAAATACAAGTAACCTATGGCCCTACTCAACAAGGATGTGAGAGGGGGCAAACTTCCTCTAATGGAGCTGATTAAAAAGGCAGGCTCAAACAGGTACCCTACATAGACTCAAGCCCATGTAAATTAGGCTTGTTTGGGCTTGTCCCATTCATTTATGTCACAACTTAACCTAGATCGTGAATGATGTGGAACCCATTTTCTAGTTCTCATCAACCTATCATACTTAATATTATCGTAACAAATTACTTATGATAAATCAAGATTTACATCTCTATCATAACCAATCAAGCAATGAAACTTAGCTAATATTTATGTTTTATCTTTAAAGGATTTCGTCCCTAATATCTATAATGAATTAGCTAATGTTGCCTAAGCCATACCTGATAGTCTTATGAGTATTCAATGCTGAGGTGGTAGTGACGAAGACTCATCTTGAGAATTTATAAGGGGAAATGTACAAAAAGGTGAATTTTAGAAATGTACAAAAAGGTATGTACAAAATTTTATGAGTGAACATTCAATTAATATTAATAATAACAAATTCGAGAGAGATATTTATCTCTTACTGATTGAGTATATCCTTATTTATTCATAATATGTAACTTAGTCAATTATGCACTAGATAGTTAATAGACATAATTTTATTACCACAAATATGATGTTTACAAGATCACTTAAGATAAACAATTTAACATACTAAGGTATTTCTATTCATTCACACTTAATAATGCCATTGCTTGAATGTACACACCCTACAAAATACATGTCACATTTCACAAGTACAAAAAAAATCTATGTAAACCTCCCTTACATATACCACAAAATAGGAAAAATAGGTAAATTTGAAATTTTAATTCACACATAACATCATCAACATTTTCCCCTAGCCTCAACATAAACAATGATAAGCATCCTCACTTGTTGGTGCCATTATAATAAGATTTAGAAGGTTAATTAATTCTACTTCACTACCAATCACCAAATACGTGTTTCACATATCATAATTCCAGTGTAGCAAAGGTAGCCTTGTAATTTCAACACTATTCTCTTAGTAAAGATAGTCTCACATAAGCTTCTGATGCTTACCCAATATTTTTTTAGTGAAAATAGCCTTACATACTTCTAACATTATGACCATTTAGTGAAGACAATCACATGTAGACTTCTACGCTATTTCATGCATTGCGATTTTCTAACACTATAACCATTTAATAAAGACAAGCTACATGAGCATCCATCTAATATCATTCTCATATATCATTTCATTTCACATTTAAAATGTATACATAGTTCAAATAAAAAATTTTCCATACCTCTTTGCATGACCATAGATATCACACCCTACAATCAATGATACATATATAAATCAACTTAACATATTGCATAACATAAGTATCACAAGATAAATATTAGCTTTGGCATGTCCCCATGCATGGCCTCAAAAGATACCTTTTATTTTATTTGATGAGCAATACTTCATGTTAATATTATAGCACTAAGTAGGTATAAAATGGGGACTAATGGCCAACTATTAAAGGTCCAACAATTTATCACTAACTATGGTAAGAAAGCCACCTAGTGGGCTAATGGTCAACGTTTTGTGACAAATAGTCGACCATTTGTTACTAGAAATTTAATTTTTTAGAATTCTAGTAAAGTGGTTAACTATTTACCTAAGATTTTGTAGAATTCCCAACATGATGAACATAATTCATAACACCTTTAATCCCATCTAAACTTATTTATTACCTAACCAATCCTCACATAATCGTAAAGACACTTGAAAGGAACTTCATTAAGGCTATTTCCATTAACAAACACCATTCCTTATAAATCATCATAAATCACAACTTATATACTTAAAAAACAATTAAAACTCACATTTAATGATGATTTATGAGGAATGGTCAGTAACTTACTAGCATTATGAAGGAAGTCACAAGTTTAGGGTTAAGATTGGCCACATTACTTGGCCATTTAACCTTACTCTATCAATTACTAGAGACCATATTTTGTCCGCTACTGAGTTAAAGGTAATCTTCTTAGGAGGAGATGAGTTAATATAAAGTATAACACTTAATATTTTTACATATTTTAAAGCTTAATATAATAATCCTAACCCTAATGTAAGTTGATGTTTTCGGAAATACTTTTAGTAAAAATAAAGGAAACTATGGTTTAGTTTATTAAAGTGTAATATTAGGTATTTAGACGAAGAATTATAGGAAAATAAATGATTAGCTTGAGCTTATTCATGGGTTGTTCTTTTAGATTGATAGATAGTTAGTAAAGTTACTAAATTTGGACACCTTGGAAGTTTAAGAAGAAAATGATATTTTAAGATGAGTATATACCTTACATAAATTTAATATCTTTAAACTTTATACTTCCATATGGTTGTGCATGAATATATAACTTTGTATATATATTTATATATCTATATGTATATACTTATTTGTGAACACAAAATTACGTTTATATTTATTTGATGGTTTTATATTTATTATGATGTTTACATATCACCTGAAATGGGAAATATATACAAATAGTTGTTGAAAAGACCTTGAAGTCGTACAATTGAGGCATTGTAATGTAGTTAATTATTCAATAATGTGGATTTATAGTGCATAATTAGGACAATTGTTGTTAAGTTGATAGTTGTGGCTAGGCAATGATGGAATGGCAATATTGTTATTTATTTTGCGATGCATAACTTCAGTGTTTATATATATATATAGTGGATATTTATTGATAAGTAATTGTGAGGCCATGCAGTAGTGACATGATAGTTTTGTCATTTGATGTTTTCATGTTAAAAAAAATGAATTGTGAGATATGATGCACGTATGAGATCAACAATATTAAAAGGAAGTGTTTTTTGATATATGAATAGTGATGGGGGTGATGTGGTATGTGAACACTAAATCTAGCATTATTATAAATTTGCCCTTTAACATTAGTTATTTTTAGGTTTTGATATCAAATCTTGTCCAATATTTATATAGCCAATGTTATATATTCAACATATTTAACATCAATTTTGAATCTATGTGGAATATAGATAATAATGTTGGTTGTTCTGCACAAAAATCAATGTTTTTAGCTCTTAAGTATTGTATAATCATTCACATTAGACATCGATGAATAATTAATAGAATAAATTATAATAAACTAACATGAAATACTAATTACAACGTTAGTTTGAGAATTGCCATTGAAAATTGATGTTCATCCATAACATAAATTTTATATATAATGTCAATTTTTGTTAAATAACTAATGTTATATGGCAACAAAGATGATTGTTATTTATCTTGATTAATGTTGATATGGTTAATTATTCAATAATATGGATTTATGGTGCTTATATAATAAGGATAATTATTGTTAAATAAATGCTTATGGCTACGCAATGTAAGCATGACTTCGATGTTTATTAATTATTATTTATTTTATGATACATAACTCCAATGTTTATATATATAATTAATAATTATTGTTAAGCAATTATTTGAGACCATGCAATAAAGGCATGGTAGTTCTATTATTTGATATTATTATGTTAAATGAATTGTGAGATGTGATGCACATATGAGATCATTGGTATCCAAAGGATATGCATTTTGATATGTGAATTGTAATAAGGTGATGTGATATATGAACATTGGATCTGGCAATACTATATATTTTCCTTTCAACGTTGATAGTTTTAGGGTTTTGATATCGGTTCCTAACTGATGTTTATATAAGAGACCTTATATATTCAACAGATTCAACATGAATTTCAAATCAATATGAAATATAGGTAAAATGCCAATTGTCCTACATAAAAATTGACATCTTTAGTTCTTAAGTATTGTATAACCATTCACATTAGATGTCAGCATATAACAATACAATAAATTATAATAAATCGATGTAGAATATACACTATAATGTTAGTTTGAGAATTGCCATTGAAAATTAAGATTCATCTATAACATAAATTTCATATATAACATTGGTTTTTGTTAAATAAACTAATGTAATATGGTAACAAAGATAACAATTATTTATCTTAACCAACATTATTTAGTATTTTTCTTTCCAATTATATCCACCTAAACCTCACTATACCTAGAGTTATAATTGAACCTAGTTATAGAATCTAGCCACCATATTATTATTCAAGTAGTATTATTACAAAATTGTTGCTTATTATATAGAAATGCTACCTATTATAAACATGTATTAGAAGTTATTTAAAAATTCAAAAATGCAACCTATTACACGTATGATATGGTATAAGAAATGATGAACACAGTTACTTTCAATTTTTCTTAACATGTTTAAGAGGATTTTCAACCCATATCTTGAGTATGATTATCTCACACATTGAGCTCTTTTATATCATCTTCATTATCCATCAAAGATATTCCTATGGAGAAAGAAAGAGTCTTCTCAATATCACCCCCACGTCTTTTTCATGCATATCACTATCTTCATCCCTATCACTAATAACTTATCTTTTCTCTGGTAAAGTTACACACCATTTATAATCAGACAGATCTATAACATAGAGCACTTATTTTGCCTAAAATGCCATTATAAATAGTTCTTTCTTGTGAGCTTCTTTATTAAGATCCACTAGTATGAATCTTAACTTATCAACCTGGATGCCATTCTTATTTAACCTATTTACATCAAAACATAGGCTCTTTGAGCATAACATAGTCAAGCTCCTAAATATTTTTAATGATCTTGTAATATGACATATATGCATAGATGGGATTCCTATCTTTGGAACTACTCATATGCATAACTTGAACTACTAAAGTGACTATTATATTGCATAATGCTCCTATCATCCTGACCCTTTGTATAGAAAAAATATGCATTGATGTCATATCTATGCTAAAAGATGACTTCCATGTGTAGTCTTTGCACTAACTACCTAATGGTTATGAAAATAACATTCATTGGTTATTGAGCTATCTAATAATAAACTTGGTTCTCAAACCAACTAAGGAAAGATCAATTGTATTTAACTTGAATCCATTGATCATTCCTTGTATGATATTGTCTCCTTAAAAAAGTTATATGTAACAATATAAAATGGAACTTTAACAATAGTATGTAGAATGTAAAGGTGGGCTTGTATACATATTTTAGGGCTTATACTCACTACTCAAGTACCTAATGTGCCTTTACCAATAATTCTACCCTTATGACTTTCAAAGTTTGATAGGACCTACATTTGATAGGTAGTCACAAAAGAAATTAACCACTTTTTCAATAATATAGCCTTTAACAATGTATCCTTCCAATCAATGTCTACTCCTTATATACCTTTTTGGATTTTTGTATATTGCTCAAATAGGTACATCCACCTTAAATAAATTGGTCTACATAGCTTTATCTTTTTTACTAAATGGATAATTAGATGCATCATAGTATCAAAAAATAAATGTGAGAATTACATCTCCAATTGACATAGCATAACTATAACTTATCTAACTTCTCAAGATCAACGACCTTACTACATATTGCATTTAAGAAGAAATAAAATCGAGTATTAGCATGTTGACATGTTTAGGCAAGATTGGTCAATAGCCACCAATAACATTTACTGCATTAGATTATAGCAATCATGAGACTTCAAACTAGCTTTAAGTCTTTCATTAAAACTAGGCTGTTGATGTTTGAAGAATATTCCTATGGCAGCTTTACATTAAGTAGACATTCATAAAAACTTATCTTTTCTTTTCTAAATAGAGTATGGCAATATGGTGGAAGAAATGTATGTTAATGCCTTCTTTCTAGTACTAGTTCTATCCAAATGAACCTTTCAACTAAGTCTAACTTGGCTTTGACTTCATCCTTACTCTTCTTTAGTATGTTCAATAATGTTCTAACTAGATTATCATAAATATTTTTCTCTATATGCATGATATTGATGTTATGTCCTTTGGATAACTTTTTTCAATTTTATAAAGAACAATATTGACATTTTTAACTCGTTCATAAATCTGAAATATAAAATCACACATAATTAATAACTTAAAGACTTATTTAGTTACCAATAATAAAATGAGTAATACTTCTGAAAATTCAATTACAAATTCATCCATACTTATTTTCCAATTAAGAGAGTTGAGCCATTGCTTCTTCTAGTGACCTATTGAAAAGCCTTCCTTATCTTGTGATATTGGTGGCCATCGTACAAAAATCTTTGGTAACTGAGATACACCATATTTTTACCATACTTAAGTTTAGAAGAATAAGTATCATTTTCACAAGTATAACATGCTTTATGCCCTTTGATGTTGTAACTAAACAAGTGACCATAAGCTAGGAAGTCATTAATGTATAAAAGAGCATGGTAAGTAAAATGAAAGACTTGTGATGATATGCATCAAAGATTGAGACATCTTCTTCCTATATCATCTTTAAAGTCTCAAATAAGTGGAGCCAAGAAGACATCTATGTCATTTCTTAATTGTTTTAGCTCTAAAGTTAAAAAGGACAACATGATGTACTTGCATACATATACAGCCAAGGAGATAAATTATGGATTATCAACATTACAAGTCATATGTTGTATTTACTACTCATGTTGGCATAAAGGTTCATTCTATCAGTGCAAAGTACAAGCTTGAGGTGTCTGACTTATTACCAAACTTAGGGAATAATATATCAATTTTCACTATTGAGAAGAATCAACTAGATGTTGAAGCTTGCCATTAAATGGTGTTTAGTTTGCATTCTATGTTAAGTTTTTAGCATCCTTTGCATCGAAAAATATTTATTTAAATCTTGATATTATTGGAAAATACCATAACATCTTAGCTAAAATCCTTTTACTATTAACGTCATCATTCTTTCTTAATTTATTACATTATACCCCATATTTTGGTCACCTTTCTAAAGCACTGCTCTCATTTTGGTATAATATACAATCATTAAGGTAGGTATATATCTTTTTTCACTCCATGCTTATTAGGCACATGACTTTCTTAGACTCAAAAGTGTGATCTAGTAGCCCATTACCTTTAGAAAACATTTCCTTCAACAATTATAATAACACCATGATGCACTTATCACTCTAACCATTCACTACCTTCAAGTTGAACAATGTTAGCATAGTAGATAATTGTATAAATTTGGTGTAAGCTAAACATAAAGGCTTTTCTGCATTACTTTAACTAATTATTTGCTCCTAGTTTTTATCATCATCTTCATAGGTTCTTTTGCCTCTGTAAATGAATAAGATAACTTATCTTCCCAATGTCATTTTTATCACTTACACATTTGATCAATGCCATTAGGAAAAAATGCACTCTTAACATCCTAACATAAAATACAATTTGAGCTTATTACTAATTTTCTTCTCTTTCTTTTTGCCTATAGCAAATCAAATAAACATTTTAAACTGCTTGGCCTATTCAAAGGTCAAATGATTAGTTAACATCTATCTAAAGTCCTTGACTACCTAATTTGAAGTAGAAATGCAATATATACACAAGAAATCCACATATCAAAGAATACATGAGCAAATATATGAATAAAATAAGAGTTTTAATGAAGTTGACAAAATTAATCAACACCAATCCACCTAAGACTCGATAAAAAGAAACCAAACACATAGAATCGATTCAATATAAAAATTACATAGTTATAGAATTATATTATTCTTCCTTGTCATTAGAATAAAAATAAGCATTGTGAATGCACTTAGTGCATGAAGAAGACTTCACCAAATTGGGGGGATAAATGAGAAATTGAACTAATTTTTTCTAAACTTTGGTGAAAGTATTTCTTTAGAGTAAAATGAATCTTAAAAAAAAGATCGAAGAAATTTGCATTATGCTATTTAGCATTGAGTTAGAGATAACTTTTTATTTCAATTCTCGCACTTATTTTCATGAATTATTTTTAAAGTAAAGTAAGATTGTTGGATATTCCATATTGGTTATATACTAAACTAATGTTTAATATTCAACATTTGAAGTAAAATTTTAACAATTGAATATATTATTTTGTTAACATTAGTCATATTAAATACACACTTTCCATATCTATTTTATACAAACACCTGATGTGAAATATAATTTAATACATCATTTATTATAAAAAGCTAATATAATAACATAAAGATGTTGATTGTTAGAAAGAAACTAATGTAGTTTATTTGTTTTTTTACATCATATCAAAATATTTCATTCTTAACAAAATATTTTGTTCTTTGCATATTTATATATAGAATAAATTAACATATTGAAATATTTGGAAATTGTATTGAACAATTATTTTTAAATATTTTAAAAGAGACAGAGGAATATTTTTAACTCATTATGCATTGAAATGATTATCCATTTAAAAAAAGAAGGCTTTGAAACTTATATCAAATAATTATTTTTAAATGTTTTAAAAGAGAAAAAGTAATATTTTTAACTCATTATACATTAAAATGATTATCCACTCAGAAATAGAAAGCCTTAAAACTTATATTAAATAATTATTTTTAAATATTTTAAAGAAAAAAAGTAATATTTTAACTCATTATGTATTGAAATCAATATATATTCAAAAATAGAAAGCCACCTAAATGCAAAAAATTTGAATGTAAGAAAAAAAGATATAAGAAAGGAGATAATAATGAATTATGAAATTGTAATTTTATTTATTTTCATAAACTTTTTTGCATTATTATATCAACAAAATAAAATATACAACCAACTTTTCATTACACATGTGTCATTACATCATTAACTAGTAGTTTAACATAATAAACAAATAATTTTGTATATAAAGTATATAATAAGCATGATGTTTGATGACTCAAATCATTATGCCTAAGGGCTTATTATATACAACTTGGTAATGTTAAGGTGCCATCCTTTTTACATCCTTATGTAGAAATCAAGGTATAGGGAGGATCTCATCTTATCAATAATAAATGTACTAATCTTCAACATGTTCCTTGCTACTAATTCTTTTTTGTTAAATTCTCCATGCTTAAGTTGGAAGGCCAAATATAATGTATATGTAACTTTGTAATGCTAAGAAAGGAGACTTCCACCACTTTTATGGAAAAACTAGGGTGGAGGGAGGCTTCCAACGTAGCAATAACTAATTTAAATGTTCAACATCTTAGCAATACATTTGCCTTCATTACCAATGTTAGAATTTGGAAATAATTTAACAATAATCTTCCTTTCCATCTCAAAAAGCTTGATTAGAGGAAGATGCATGTTTTATCAAATGATTTGCCTAGAGCATTTCAAGACACATATTGTGAGACTTAAGATCTCAAAAGTAAGATAAGTCTTTTGACAAGATTTGCAACCTTCTTTAATTGAGCTTTGTAAGATGGAAGATACCTTTAAATTAAAAGTAAACTCAAAAATTAGATAATAGTGGTTAAGGTATCACAAAGATGTTTCAAATGGAGATTGGACCACAATTAATAGGTAATATAGGATATTTTATGTTAGTTATTAACAAATAACTGACATTTAATAAATAAATTTTTTTATATTGATATACCTTTTAAACATCAATTATTTAAAAAATAACATTGCATGTGTTTACCTTGTAAATGCTCTAGTGCATTTTAAATTAGCGGACCATTAAAATATAAAGAGTCCTTATAATTTTCAATAACATCATAAATATAAACATTAATTAGTTGAAGAAACCTTAGATATTGATTTTCAAGCAAAATCAATGTCTACAACACCAATATTTCTTAAATTTCTAATAAAATCGTAAATACAAACATACATTGGCTATTAACATTCCTTTAGAAGTCAATTTCATATGAAATCAATGTTTAAAATACAAATATTCTTTATAGTTTCCAATAAAATCATAAACACAAATATTCATTGATGACATTCCTTTAGGTATTGTTTTAATTTACAATTGATGTCTAATATTCCACTTGATATTCATGTAGATGACAGTTGAATTGAAACTGATGTGGCATATACATTCAATGTCAATTTAATTTATAGCTGTTGTCTTAAGTTTTCTTATGTCAAACCCTTCATCTCCCATTAGAAAATAAGGTTTTATAACATCATCTTATTATTTCAACTAATGTGGTAATTTGTGCTTGTTTTTAAAAATGCCACTATATCGTTAAATATGTTAGTTTTCACTTTAACTAATGTAAATATAACAATGTTGAAGGACAGATTTATAGTAGTATGTTAATAGTTTTTTAAGGGTATAAGGCTAATCCTAGAGGGATAAGGATAAGTTCATGAAAAGTATAAGGTTGATCAAGAGGCATCTACTATTTTGATATATTACACTCTCATGGCAATGGGTGAACATATGCATATGCATATGAGGTTATGAGAATATTGACTTTTAATCATAGAAATATGATGTGAATGGTGTGAGATAGTCTTATTTGAAAATCCTTCTATTTGTTTTTTTGTGAAGAGTTTCCTTTTATACATATACATACATATATATATATATATATATATATATATATATATATATATATATATATATATATATATATAATATGATGTGAATGGTGTGAGATAGTCTTATTTGAAAATCCTTCTATTTGTTTTTTTGTGAAGAGTTTCCTTTTATACATATACATACATATATATACATATACATATATATATATATATGTATATATATATATATATATATATATATGTATATGTATATATGTATGTATGTATGTATAAAGCTTGTGTAGTGGTTTTACTAAGCTTCTGTAGATTTCTTGATAACTTCATGGTTGGACAAGAGTAGCATTTTGAAATAAATAAAGATTAAAGTATAAGGTAAGTAAACTTAATATCACAAGCTAGCAAGCTTAAGAAGTGAACTTATTTCCTTGATCTTTTTATTTTCTCCTTCTTTACTTATTTGTATAATCATGGTTATGTTACAAATAGTAGATATATACTTATTGAATTCTTGGAACTTAATTTTTTCTTTATGTCCAATATTTTTAGGGCAAGGCTAAATTAACAAACTTTATTACTCTTATAAAGATCAAAGACACCATGATGAGAGAATCTGGTAGTTGGAATAGAACTTGAGTGTATTCATATCCACATAATTATTATGTCAATCTTATTTCTTTCATGGATGATTTTTGATATTTTGTCTTTTGAGTCACTTCTTTCTTATTTTAGGGTGTGTGGCCCTTTGGAAATGTTTAATAATAGCAGAAACTCTATCCTTTCCTTTTTTTAATGATAAACAAGATTTTTGCAAAAGGTGTTATTTTACAAGTATAAATTGATGTCCATTAAATTGGAGTTAGCATGTCATGTTGATGGAAAATCACATGTGAGTGATTTCTTATATTAATCATGTGTCCTAAAGTTGAGACATGACATACGTACCTATAAAAGATAAAAGTAGATACCTCAAATAAATATTAAGCCTTCACGGAGTAGCTAATAATAATATTACATTATCTTTCTCAAAAAATTGAGGCTTACAATAAAAGTGAAACCATGGACCTAAAGTTTATTTGGCTATATCATAAATGGTGATGATCAAATACCTATAAGCAATGTCTTAATTTTTTTTAATTTTATCAATTTTATTTCAAAATTAAAAAAGAGTAACAATAGTTACAAATTTAAATTTATATAGTTACATATACCGTATTTTAAATTAGTAATTACTATTTTATAGTTTATGTTGATAATTTTTTCAAAGTCCAATATTTATTAGTTAATTATAATTTTTTTAATAAATATCAAGCAATTTATAGTAGTAACATTTCCAAACAAAATAAGCATTTTTTTAAATTAGATAGTAAATAATAAAACTAATGTGTGCGTTAGTGTGGAGTAATGTGTAATTATAACTATTCTTTAATAAAAAGACACAAGTGCTAACTCCAAGATTTAAATGTTTTATTTACTTCTTGCCAAACTTTATCATTAAAAAAATTATATCTATTTCTTTTAAAATTAAATTAAATTTTCTATAAAACTTGAGAGATGTATATTCATCAAATGCCAATAGAGCAATAATTAAGCATTCATATTAGATCTCAATTATAGTTTCTAATAATGTTATATCAAGCATATATAGGTGCATTTGTGAGTTACCACTTCAAAAGCTAAGAAGTAGTGTGAACCATACAATTTACTATCCATAGACCATGTATACTAGAATTACTACATAGAGAAACCCATATTAGATGTTAGGAACCCTTTCACCTTCCCTAATTGAGCAAAGATCTATACGCCCCTAATGGGTTGAACAATATACATGTCAAATAAAAAAAGTAAAGACAAACATGAGCATTCCCTATTTTGCTAAAAAAATAATCGCTATAGGGTATGTTTAATTATGCTTCAATTTTTTTATGTTTTAAAATTATTTTTAAAAATTATTTTTTATTTTCAAAAATTAATTTCAAATTTAATAAAAATGAAGAATAAATAATGATTGATGAAGCAAAAAAAAAAATTCAATTGATTAGAAAATTATTATAAGAAAATTTAAATAAATATTTAAAAATTATTTCTATTTTTTTAATTTTAAGTTATATATCTACAATTATAGTTTTAAAAAATAGATAATAAAAATAATTTCTCAATAAAAATTTTTATTTTTAAAAATGTAAAAATAAAAATTAATTTTGAAAATAATAAACAAGTTATCCTATAATTTTCTACATTACAATGTACTTACAACTTTCAACAAATTTTGCATGTTAAGGAAAACCATAAGTAATATTTGCTCTTGCAATTATTAAATTATAATTATTTTTATAGTTGTAGATATATTATAATTTGATTTAAATTAAATTTTTTGAGAACATATCAAATTGATTTTACTTATCTCATTCAAAATTATGTGTAAACATATAAAATTGTAAAAGGAGTAATGTAAAACTAATAATTGTTATGTAATTTACAAGTCTTTTTATTTACACAATGCATGCAACAATTTTCCTCCTACTTTATTTGTTGGAGAAAAGTTTATATACTTTTATTTTGATTACTATACATTCTTTTAATGGGCAATAAAATTTATAAGATTGTGAATTTCATAGTTTATAAGAAAAAGTAAAGTATCACGACTTAAACTTGATCGTGATCGGTGTGGATCCCAATACTTGATTTCCATCGGCCTTACCACTAATTCTACTAATTCTACCTAATGGAAATTTACCTATTTTCATGGGGATTCAAAATACTATAAATTCTTGTAGAAAAACGGACTGGATTTCCCCTATTTCTCAGACTTTCCTGAGGGTCACTCGCCTTCAATCATAAAACTTGTATATTCTTAGATACAACAACATTATTAACATGCATAATGCTACACAATCTCACTATATATATACACATAGATAAACAATTCAAGACATCAAGTGTTGAATCAGCCTATGCTTTATATTCTTATCCCGATCCTAATCTTAATTCTAATTCAATTGTTAGAATCCTTCAACCAAGTCATCCTTGATTCTCCATGGATGCAGCAAAACTCAAGCACTCTTATTATAACCTGAAAACATTGAGAAACAAATGGAATGAGTTACGAGAATTCAGTGAGCATATATCTACTACTACCAAACCTTAATTTAATTATATACTAAAAGTTTAAATGTTAATTAAATTTTTGACATAAAAGTAAATGCATTATACACTCCTTAAGTTTTTGGCATATGTAAAATTGAGCCTTGGGTTAAGTATTCACCTATACACAACTTAGACTTTATAATTCTCATTACAAGTAATAATATCTTAACCATTCATTGGCACTTAGTATCATCCTCATATCACGTGCATCTATTTTAGGTGATTATTACATGTATAGATAACCATAATGGCTCAATTACAATCACGTCAATCAGAGATATTCGATCACAAATAAGTTTTCATGTTATATTACAATTGCATATCAATCATAATGATATCACATGTATCTACCTTTTATCTCCCAAGTCAACCTTATACCCTTCACAAGGTATCAATCCTTATCCTTTTAGGGTTTGCCTTATACCCTTCACAAGTTGTTGTTGGGAATTTCACATCCATCTTTCATATTATCGCCTCATTACAATCCTTATTTCAAATACCACTTATGGCATATTTCACATCATAATATGCATACTAAAGCTCAACTCTACAAATCATAAGATTCAATACAATATCGATACAAGGTAATCATTCTATTCTCATAAGGTAAATCAGAATACACAATGTAATATATATTAGTACCACCATGCTCTCGCATGGCCGTAAGAATCAATTCATATTCACTTAATATCATACACTTTCATAATCTACTAATCTAATAAGTATTAATGAGTAACATTATAAATCCAATTGCAATACAAATTTCACTTGTCATCACATTTCAAATTACTATCAGACAATAGTCAATAATGTCATCACTATGCTATGCAAGCTTGTCATCCTCTATAATAGATAATTACTAACTTGTCAAAGCATTATTTTTTTATTTCTCATACATAATTACACGATTGATTTCATCATATATTTTATAATTCATTATTACCTTATTTAAGATTCATCAGTGAGCAGATATGTAGTATTTATCATTTATAGGAAGGATCATAATTTATGACATTTGAATACTTTAATATTTAAAGCATTAAATTAGAGTAGGATATATACTCATCTGTAGAATCTTTCTATTTTGTTTACTCTAAAGCATCCATGTTCAACATTTTGTCATCTTCCTAATTGTGATCTGCAAGAAAAGTTGTAAATAAATAGCATTCTTTATTCTCTTTCCCATCATCTCAAATTTAATCTCACGTTATGATATACTAATAACCTATGTTACTAGTTTTAAAGTCAACCATGCCATAAGAGCACTTTATACTCTAAAATCATATTTTTCACAAGCTTTCTGTAGTAATCCTAGTTAGACAAGAATGGACTTTTCTAAATTAACTTTAAATCATTAGAGATCTTAAGATATTTTACTTTAAAAATACGGCGAGTATGATAATTTATCATCTTATAGCATAAAATATCATTTTCATTCATCATGTTTCTCAGAGCTTGTAGAAATAGGTTTCCAAGGAGATATATACATATATATATGTATATATATATATATAACCACTACTAAAATATTATAGTATAACACCTAGAATAATTCTATCCTTATCATTGGATCAATTTATAATATAAAGTATATATGTAAAGATGCATTTTTGTAAGTATCATTCTATACTCAAAATACCTACAAACAGGTTTTCTTCAAATTAATCCAAAAATAGCAAGATCAAAGAAGCTTGATATAGGAAATATCTTACCATAAATTGAAGGACTCACTAACAACTCATCAATGCTAAAGTTCGTGACTGAGCACTAAGATTAAGGAAGATGAAAATGGCTTGTGTTATTTGCTACTTAGTCCGATCTATCTCTCCTTCTTGCCACGGTAGTTGGTAGATGTTGGAAAAAGTTCATGTTGGTGACTATAGCTAGGGATAATGGTGATTCACGTTGGAAAACAGAATGAGTTCTAGCTCCTATGCACTATGTCATGGCCATATACGGTTTCTTCTCATTGATGATCTTTTATTGCTAAATGGTAGCTTAAGTGTGACAAGATAACACATTGGCATAATTTTGGTTGCTGAAGAGAGGAGCGCTAGAGAGAAAAAAGGTGAGGAAGAAAGAAGGATGAAAAAACAAGAGAGGATTGCAGTCAAAACTAAGAAAGAGAAAGGGAGAACAAGGAAAAAGTGGAGGAAACAAGAGAGATAAGAAACAAAGAAAGCTATGGGCTATTATTTGGTGCATTGTGGCATATCGTACACTGATACATAATTAAATCCTATCCCTTTATTTACTTCCATAAAATTCTAGCCCTTTTATTTCCATTTTTAAAGTTACATATTTTTATTTATGTGCTTATCATAATTCCTCACATAACCAAACAAAATAAATATTCTTATAAATTCAAATTTATCGAGGAAAGTTGCCCACCAAAATTTATTCTTATATTATTATTATCATTATTATTTATTTTTATTACCTAATTTAAATTTTTTAGCTTCTCACTTTTAGTTTCTAAAAGTTCCAAGAATCTTGATAACATTTCCATTGACTAAAAATCATAATAATATTTATTTAATCAAAATTTAAATATTCCTATCTCACCTTAACATAAGTAAATATAATTTAACCACAATCTCCAATAAAAATAAATATTCCGGATTGTTTAAAGTAATAAACTTTAAATACTGTCTCAGGGGTATTACATATAGTATCTGCAGTGGAAACTCTAATTTTACCCATTCTTAGGGCGACTGCTTGTAGTCCTATAATATGATTAATGTAATTTGCAATTGTTACATAATTCACAAGTTTTTCTATTTTCACATATACATACAACAATTTTCCTTTTGCTTTATTTGTTAGAGAAAAGTTTATATACCTTTATTTTGATAATATATTATACACTCTACACTCTTGTAATGGACAATAAAATTTATAAAATTGTGAATATCATAGTTTATAAGAAAAAGTAAACTATATGTGGTATAAACTCTAATTTTACCCATTCTTAGAGTGATTGCTTGTAATCCTATAACGTGATTGTTAACTACTAAAATATACTATTGTATTTCTTCTATAATTCTTGCTCTCTAAATGCACACATCTATCATTGTTAAAGATTTATAACTATCAAATCTTAACCAAAATTGAACCACTAAAGGGTTGATAATAGAGAGCTTACCTTACCGCAACCATATTCTCTCCTCCAACCCCAAAATTGATTGAGTATAATAAGTTAGCCTATCATTAATTTAATGCCATTTTCATTTGGTAATGATAGAAACCACTATTTTATTGCAATTGTATTCTCTCGCAAGGTATCAAAATAAATTGAGTATAACAATTTTATTTAAGAGTAATCAAATTTAATTTAGCATTAGGCATAGTATTATTAGGCATAGTATTATTAGGCATCTATATTTTTTATCTATTCAAGTGCGGATATGAATTTTAAAAATAGATATTATTAGGCATCTATATTTTTTATCTATTCAAGTGCGGATATGAATTTTAAAAATAGATATAAGTATGAATACAAAGGTTTTTATGAAAATCATATTAGGTAAGACTACACTATTTAATTCTCTTCATTGGCATATGATATAATATTACATAATAATTTATGTATGTATGTGTATGTATATAATTACATAATAATTAAAATTTTCTATGAAAATAACTATTTCAGTTAAATATAAAAAAAATTTAAAGATAAACTCTAATTAAAGCTTTAAGTTATTCTCTATTATGTAAATAGTATTAGCATTGAAATTAATCATTTGATGGTGATTTGAAAATTTTTTAACATAAACTTTAACCAAAACATTATGTTATTTATTATTATATTAATATTATTAGTATTTTTGGATAACTATTATTTTATTGTTATGTGAAAAAAATAATTTTATTAGAAATTATAGCATGATATAAATAAATATTCACCATTTAAATAAAATGGAAAAGTAGGGACATGTACAATTATTTAAAGATTTAATAGGCATGTGGATGAGTGTCCGGAAATCTATTCACGTGAGTATATGGATGGAGATAGGTAGACTATTTTTGAATGAGCACGAGAATGGAGATCTTAAGTGAAAAGTGTGCTCTTATGAAATCCTTTCTTTTATTTAACTTTTTCTTACAGGTTTTATCATTTAAGAAAGTTAGGAGATAGTGGGAAAAACAATGATAAGTTCACATTGGAAGATTTGCTACAACTAGAAAGAATGAATATGAGACATGGTAGGATTAAAGGTGGGAAATCTTAAAAAAGCCAATAAGGTAAGAGAAATAGAAAAGAAAAAAGAGATAAAAAAACAAAATGAGAGAAATACTGAAGAAGAAGGAGTTGAAAATAAAAATAGAAGAATTAGAAAAAAAAAGCATATCATGAGGAGTTTACAAAGAGTGATAGAAGAGATGATAGAAGAAAAGATGAAAGAAGAGAAAATGATAGGCATAGTAGAGATAATGTGGATTCCAATCTTGATAGTGCTAAAAAGGTGAAAGTAAAGAAGATGATAGGCATTGAAGAGAAAATGAGAGGTATGGTTTGGAAGCATAGTTAAAGTGGGAAAAGAAAATGGAGCTAATCTTTGATTATCATCACTATTTTGAAAAGAAGAAAGCTAGACTTGCCACTTATCAATTTAGTGATTATGCTAACATTTGGTGGGATCAACTTAAGACGTCTTGAAAAAATGATGGTGAAAGACCTATTGCTATTTGGGATAAGATAAATGCTATTATGAGGAAAATAAATCATTCTTATCTTTTCTAGAAATGATCACCATTTTAGTTCTTCATGAAATCCTTGAAAGGAGAAAGTTGAGAAGAAGGAAGACAAAGGCCATGAGAAGTATAAGATTAAAGCTTCGTCCACACCTAAGGGAGGCAAATCTAGGGCCATTGTAAAATACAAAAGAGAATACTCATCAAAGCCTAGATAGAAAATGTCAAACAGTAAAGGAAAAGTTAAAAAGTATCAAAAGCATACCAATGACAAGTACTTCAAATATTTTGGGCATGGTCATCATGCTATTAATTATCCAATTAAGAAAGCTTTGAATATTCAAAAGGCCATAGGAGAATAAGCTAAAAAAGAAAGTGAAGAGTAAAAAGAGGACATCTTCCAAACTATATTCAACATTAAGGGTAAGATGTGCAATGTGATTATTAATAATGGAAGTTATGCCATTATTACTAGTACCTATATGGTAAAGAAATTGAACTTACCTACTTTGAAACACCCTTTTCCATATAAGTTGCAATGGTTAGATGTTAGTGGTGGAATATAGGTATCAAAGCAAGTGTTGATTTCTTTTACAATTGGTAGATACCAAGATGAAATACTATGTCATGTTCCTTTTATGAATGCTTACCATGTATTACTTAGGAGACCATGACAATTTAATAGAAAAGTGACATATAAGGGAGTCCTTAATAGGTATAGTCTTGAAATGAATGGGAAAAAATAACTTTAAATCTTTAACCCTAAAAGAAGTGTATAAGGATCAATTAAGAATATAAAAGAAAAGAGAAGAAGAAGAAAACAAAAAGAGAGAGGAAAATAATAAAATAAAGAAAGAAAAGAATAGAGAGAAGAAAAGAGTATGAACTTTGAAAAGAAAAGGTGTATTTGTAAAGAAAATAAAAGAAAATTTGAGTTGAGAGAAAAATAAAGTAGAAAGAAAAGAAAATTTGAGGAAGCTTAGAAAAGAAAATGAAATAAAGAATATTTTTTATATTTCTAGGCCAATTATCTTGTATAAAAATGCCTATAAAAACACTAATAACTCTAAATTCATTTTGCTAAGCACTTTTGAATCTTTAAAGCAACTGAAGAATTAAGGAAAGTTGAATAGGAAATATGCTAAGTTGGTGGAATTCCTTAAAATTTTTTTATGTGCCATCTAATGAGGTAATATGATGAATAATGCTTTGCTTTGAAGGTATACTCGTATCTTTACTTTACATAATAAATTATTGAATCTTGAACTTAGTAAAAATACTTTGCATACAAATTTGTTAGGTGTTGAAAACATTAAGGATTTGCATATGAATGACCATAATTTGGCTACCTTTTCATATGTCTTGATATTCCCTTACATGTTGATTATGCTTCAAATGTTAATATTTATGAAAAAAAATAGTTTTTGGAAACACTTTTAGGCATGTGAAGAAATAAATTATGTGTGCTTAAAACTTTTCTAAGAAATTTGCTTAATAGAGAAGCCCCATGATGTTGGTGGTCTTACTTTGATTATTATGTATTTTCTGAGTTTAGGTTAAAAAGTGGATATCATTACATGTGCTTGAGAAAAGATATAGGATGGATAAATACTTATAAAACAAAACATGTTTTTATGAGTGGTTAATTTTGCTATTTGGTTTGCCTAATGCACTAAGTACTTTTTTGAGTTTAATGAATCATGCTTTATGCTTTTCCAAGAATAATTTTTTTATATGCTTTTATTGTTATTATGAGCTTAAAGGGTGGATCTTGTTGTTATTTAAGAAATTAAAGAATTGGAAAATTTGCTTGCCTCATATTGTTGACATTCTTGTATATGGTAAAAGTATAGTGAGCATGTTTACTATTTGAAATACATCTTGCAAATTTTGAGAAATAAAAAGTTGTATTCTAATTTTAATAAATGCTCATGTTGCATGAAAAGATTGTATTTTTAGATGATGTTGTGTGTGGCAAAACAAAGGAGGTGGATGAAGAAAAAGCCAAGGCAATTGAACTCTTTACCCAAGTTTTTTAGTAAGATTAGGAGCTTTTATGGTTTGGCTAACTTTTATAAGAAGTTTGTAAGGGACTATTATACTCTAGTCATACCTTTGAATTTAATTACTTTCCCTAATTTTGCTAATTTAGTATTTGATCTAGGTGATTATTTTGTTAATAGTGTGAGTGGAAAAAAATTTTAGATCCAAGGAAATCAATGCTACATCCAAGTGGAAATGATTTATTACAAGCATTTGAAGAGAGAATCATTATGTTTCTAATTTCAATTCTTTTGTTAAGTTTGATGTGAATTCTTCTTTTGATTAATCTAATCTTATTCCTTTTGATGTAAGTGTCAAAGATTTAAGGATAAATCTTTTCAAAGAAAAGGGGTATGATGTAATCCTAGGGGAGGGAGCCACAAAAAGCTATCTAAGGGGACCAAGGATATATTGTAAGGGTCAATTCAAAAGGCTTGGATACACAAAATAAGAGAGCTTGGAGATGTGCATTTTGACCAAGTGCTTAGTGGACACCTATTTTAGGCTTATTTAGCCTTTATTCGCATTTTGTGATGTTTAGAGACATGTTAGGCCCTTTTTTGTGTTAATAACTTTGGCCCATTATTTTTATCATTTATCTAGAGTTATTTACTATGTTACTTAGAGGTCTTTTTATTGGGTTTATGTTAGTGTGTTAGTTTTGGAGCTCTTTGTATTATTTGGCCCCATTTTCAATTAGGATTTTAAAGAGTTAAATAAGGAGGCTTGTTCCTTATAAACAATTTAGTTTTGTAAACAATTAAGAATTAACTATAGTCTTTTCATGAAAGTATGCTCTCTTTTAAGTTTTTAAACAAACTTATAACTTATCAAAGGGATTTGACCTTTGTGGCCTAATTCTTCTGCACTAATTAAAGGTTTTCATCCTTTGTGGCATGCTTTTCATCACTTATTATTTCCTTTCTTTCTTTTATGAAGTAAGGCATAAATATCTTTCATTTTTTATTTTGATTTTGCTAAATTTTAGGATGATCCTTCATAGATTCAAATCAATAATGATGTATTAATTAATCAAAAAATTAACATCAACAAGTTAAAATTGCATATAATCTAAGAGGCATACTTGTCAATTAAATATTACCTTTGCTTGATTGTTATTGGCTTGAGCACAATCAAAGCAATTGTATCCTACCTGCAATATCACTTATAATAGTAATCCATCACTTCAATTAGCTTAAATGATTTTCTTATGATATTAACTAAATAATGAATAATCATTTAAAAAGTTAAAGAATCACATGTTGTAGAGTATGTACGATGCACACCTTTATATCCTACATAATAATGATGAAGTTAAGCCTTACTTGGATAAGCATAAGGCCATCATAAAAGAGTTAAATTATGGATGGAATGATAAATGGGTATAAAAAGAATAAAAATTTTCATTCATCACATGGTTCTAGAACTAAGTTCATTTTTAGTTAGCATAAACACCATATAATGTTTTCAAGACTATAAAATGGTTAGGTCACAACCTCATATGGAGCTTTTATATTACAATGGATATGATATCAATAAGTATTTCTTCCTACACAAAAGGATAGGATAATAGGAGTACTATGTAAAATAGTAAGTTTACCTTTGTGGCTTTAGCAATGAATGTTTCTAGTTCCAAAGACAGAAACATTATTTATATAAAGATGTCATATTACTAGGTCATTGAAGAAAATATAGGAACATAACCACATTAAATTTAAAGTGCTTATGTTTCAATGTAAATGTTTCAAGATTAATAATGGCATCTAAGTCAAAGAGTTAGAATATGGGTTAGTGGATTTTAATAAGAAGGGTTATAAAAGATAATTGTTCATAATAACATCCCAAGCAAAACATGTTTTTTACATCATAGAATTAGTTGATAAGAAATGGTTTGTTGTTTTTCAAATGAAGTGACATATTATTGGTGATAGAGATAAAGAAAACATAAGTAATGATATTGAGGAGATCCTTCCTTTCTCTTTAAAACTATCCCTAATGGATGATGAAGGAAATTTAAGGGAATTCTATATATGATAATCATGATGAAGAGATACAGGTTGAAGATCTTCCTTAAGAAAAATATTAAGAAAAATTAATGGTAGTTATATATCTAAAAAATTTATAATGTATATATAGACAACTTCTTAATTGTTCTTTTATATTTTTATATATTTTTATATTTTTAAACTACTATTATGATGTAAATTTTATAAATTATATTTTGATTCTTCAAGTATCCATTTTCATTTCGAGCCTACTAGTGAAAATGGTGCCCAACTCCTATTTGCATTGATTTATCACTTATTGGTTGTTCATAAGACACAAATGGAAATATATAATGCTTTAAAGATGAATTGCATTAGGCAAGCAAGAAATTTCTTCAACCTTTGACAACAAACTAATACTTTGCGATTGATAATTTCAAATTGTGATGTGCTTATGCATTCTTTTATTAAAATGGATTTCATGAGGTATTCTATTTGCACCTATTTCATAATTTAACATTGTAATATTCTTAATTAGCCTTGAATGATATTATTCTCAAAATTTTGCTTTATGTATAATATATTTAATTTTTAATATCTTGAATTTTTTTTATTCCAATTAAATTATGAAATTGTTGAAATTAGGGTTGTTGGGTGATTAGAGATGCTAGTTGATATGAATCAGTCTAACACTTTGTATGACCAAGCTCAAGTATAGAAGGACTTGACTCTAAGTAAAGGCCCAATGACAAGAAGAAGGTTTAAAAGAATACAAGAAATAATTGGAGCCCTTGTAAATGCAATTCTAGCCCAAGGAGCCCAAGTAGAAAAAACAAATAGAGCTAAAGTATTGCTCATCCAAGCTCAAAAAATTTGAAGATATTTGGAGTGCAATGAATCTGGATATATTTTCGTAATATGGAGCTCTACAAAATAGGAGATAATTTCCTAATATGGAGTGCAACAAATGTGGACATATTTTTTTAATATAGAGCACAATAAATCTGAAGATATTTTTCAAATATAGGATGCAATGAATCCAGACATATTTCCAATATTAAGTGTAACAAATTAGGAAATATTTTCCTAATCAGGAGTGTAACAAATAAAGAAAATCTGAGGATAATTTTCATTTTTAATTTAATGATAGTTAAAACTTTGTATTTTCCTAAGAGTAGTATAAATAGGAATCTATGTAATTCAGAATTGAGTAATTGATGAATATAATACCAATTTGAGTGTTCCTTCTTTAAAGTGTGAGAATATTATCTTCTTTTGCCCTTATGAAACCTTGCTTTGTCAATCTTCCTTTATAAGATTGGTGATTCAAATTCATAAAAGCCTCCAATTTGTGCTTCAGCTCAGGTGCGTTGTTGTGTGGATTAGTTAACTTGTGTTCGTGGTTGGACAAATGGTCTATGTAGCAGGTCGTGTTCCTTATAGCATTGATTGGCTACTTGCATTTGTCAGGTCATCGAACCACCCAAATTCAAAGTTTATCACTCTCAATTTCTTTTCTTCAATTATGGATGTGGCGCTCATATCCTTCTTTTTACTTTGTTTTGATTTTATTGATCTACTTATGCTGTGAAGATTGGGCCACCCCCATTGAATTCTCTATCATTTGATATCCAAGCTACTAGTTAACACGATGGGCATTTAATCTTATTCTTTTGTTCTGCAATATATATATATATATATATATATATATATATATATATATATATATATATATATATATATATATATATATATATAAAGAAGTGTTAGAAAAATAAAAGAGAAAAAAATTTAAGCAAAAAAAAAAAAAAGAAAGCACAAAAAAAGAAAAAAAAGTTAAAAAATTAAAAAAATATACAAAAAAATAGTAAAAAAATTATACAAAAAAAGAAAAAGTGATAATTCAATTCTTTACGATTTGAATTTTCAGATTTGCAGAATTGTATAATTGGGAGAAACATTCTTTTGCATAAATAATTCCCTTATTTTCATTGAATCCATTTCCTAACAGACCCTATCCTTTTTTTGTGTGACCTATTTTGACCATTTACTTTCAAGTTCTTGGTTAAAGCTAAGAAATTAGCATTATTAAATTACTTATAAGGATTTAGGTTGCATAAGAGCTTAGTAAGGTATTGAGGGATTGAGAGTTAGTGAGATTATCAAGAGAGGAGTGAAAACACTACATTGAAAGAATTTATGAGATTTAATATTTTGTCTATTTTTTTACTAACGTGGCAAGAAATTAAGATGATATTCCACAAGCAGGATTAGTCCCTATCCAAATGCAAGCATTGGTGAGCCATCTTAAAAGGCTATTTAATAGAAAGTCAGAAGGACTTCATAACTAGTTGGAACAAATGGAGAATCAAGTTGTCACATAACAAAACCTTCAAAATAATTGAAGGCCAAGTGAACAATCTCATGGAGATGTGAAGAGCCAAGATGGACAGGATAAATTTGATGATTACTAGTCGAGAAGGAAGAGGCCTAATTGAGAAGAACTAAGGAGGAATAGAAACAGAGAATATGACCTTAGAGGAATCAAAATTAAAGTTCCTTTATTTCAAGGCCAAAATAATCCAAAGACATATTTAAAATAGGAGATACGAATTGAACATATTTTCTCATGCCACAACTATTTTGAGAGGAAAAAGGTAAAACTCGCATCTCTTAAATTTACTGATTATGCTCTTATTTAGTGGGATCAGATGCAAAAAGAGAAAGTATGATATGGAGAACGCCTAATTACCACATAGGAAAAGATGAAGACAATCATGAGGAGGTGGTTCATTCCATCTTACTACCATAGAGAGCTTTATAACAAGCTACAATACCTTACACAAGGATTAAGGAGTGTAGATGAATACCATAAAAAAAATAGAGATTGTCATGATTAAAGCTAACATAGTGGAGGATTGAAGGGCAATAATGGCTCATTTCTTGCATGGATTGAATCGTGACATAGCTGATGCTGTGAAGATGTATCACCATGTAAAACTTCAAGAGATGGTATATCAAGCCATTAGGTTGAACAATAACTTAAACAAAGAAATAATGTCAAAAAGAACTCAAATTTAAATTCCTTTAACTTATGGAGGAACAACTTAAAGAAAGATACCCTTTTTGCTTCAAATTCTAAGGAGGCTGATTCAAAGAAAGCTAAAAAGCTAGAACTTAAGAAAGAATGAACATAACCTAACCCAACAAGAAATCATGACATAAGATGCTTCAAGTGCCAAGGGAGAGGACATATTTCAAATGAGTGTCCTAACAAGTGTGCCATGATTATCAACCACCAAGGAGATTGAGAGATTAAAGAAGAAACCACTGAGGAGGAAAATAAGCTATTTAATGATGGTGGAGAAAGTGCAGAAGAAGGATAACTCCTAGTGGCTAGAAGAGTACTCAACATTCAAGTAATAGAGGAAGAAAATAACCAAAGAGAGAACTTGTTCCACACATGCTGCCTAATCCAAGACAAGGTATGTAGTGTAACCATTGATAGTGGAAGCTATAGCAATGTGGCAAGTGTCGAACTAGTGGAGAATTTGAGCCTACCTACACTTAAGCATAACCATCCCTACAAGCTCCAATGGCTAAATAAGTGTGGTGAAATGAAGGTGACAAAACAAGTGAAATTTTTTTTTTCTATTAGCAAATATAGAGATGAAGTTCTATGTGATATTGTACTCATGAAAACATGTCATCTCTTATTAGGTAGACCCTGGGAGTATGATAGGTGAGTCACACATAATGGATTTTCAAATCATTATTCTTTTGCATTTCGAGGGGAACCTATAACCTTCCTTCCTATGTCACCAAAGCAAATATTAGAAGACTAAATTAAGAGAGAAAAGAAAAAAGAAAGTGAGAGTAAGAAAGAAAATCAAAAGGAAAAAATGAAAATAAAAATGAGAAAAAGCCAGAAAATGAGAGCCAACTAAGAGAAAAGAAAGAAAGAAAAGAAAAATTGAGAGGAAAAGGAGAGAAAAGCTTGCAAGTGGCAAAAAAGAGTGAGATTAAACAAGTTTTGTTTTCTTAGCAAAACCTCCTAGTACTTATATACAAAGAGGCTATGTTGAACATTAATGACTTAACCTCTATGTTGCCTAGTGTTGTTTTATCTCTTTTACAGGAGTTTGAGGATATCTTTCTTGATGAGATACTTTTAGGTTTACCACCAATTAGAAGGATAGAACATTAAATTGATTTCATTCCTAGAGCATCTTTGCCTAATTGTCTAGCATATCGAACAAATCTTGAAGAGGCTAAGGAAATTCAAAAATAAGTTCAAGAGTTGATGGACAAGGGTGTGTGAGAGAGAGCCTTAGTACTTTTGCAATTCTAGTATTACTTGTGCCTAAGAAGGATGATACATGGAGGATGTGTATTGATTGTAGAGCCATTAACAATATAATATAAGATATCATCATCCTATTCCTAGGTTAGATGATATGCTTGATGAATTGACTGATTCTACCATCTTTTCTAAAATTGATTTAAAAAGTGGCTATCATCAAATTAGAATGAAAGAAGTGTTGGGATCGGGAGCCATACGAGCGTAGCGGAATAAACTGATCCCATTCACCGGATCCATGCAAAAACATTAAATTGGAATAAGGGTTCGTTCAATACCTTTGTTGATGACTCTAGAACTCGGTCATTGATCACCTCTTCAGCTTCCTTTCGGCCAAAGACTTTGAAGTATCCACACGAACCCGTGAATCACCGATGAATGTCCACACAAACACCGGTTGGAATTGATCTCCTTTCACCTCGTAGTGCTGGCTACGCCTCTTCAGGGGTTTTGGTCAAGGAGAGGTGCTAGGATTTTTCTGTGCCTTTTTGGGGTGCATGAATAATGATAATAATATATCAACTATTATTACCCAACAAGCCTATTTAAATAGGTGCATAGAAAAACCTAACCTATTTGGGCTTTATTCCATTTACAATTATAGGCTTATTTTGGGCCTTATAATTATAACATGAATTCCTAAATATTAAGCCCAAATAATTTAGTCCATTAATTCCAAATTCACTAGGCTCTAAGTGGTTAACCCTACAGGTTCTTATTACGTTAGCAATGACCATTGATCATATTAATGATCATAAACAATGATCGGTGTCTAGCAACACATCATTGTTACCCAAGTAATGAGAAAGTCGGTGATTTGACTAAACCTTTACACGTGATCATCACCTATGTCCTTTTGTCTTATACATCTAGATTAAGCACGAGACATGGACCGTGTCATTCCCGTATAGCCCAATCTTAAGGTTTCTTGATTCCTAAGTAAGCTTACTGAAACAAATGTAATCGACATCCCATGTCAATTCGTTTGAGCATGGCCATGCATTTTCTCAGCTTTACTTAATCAAGGGGCCTACAGATGTTACTCCTGTTATATAGGAAGGACAAATCCCATCTTGATCACACAAACCCCTCCGCATGATATGTGACATATCTAATATCTACCCTTGCATTCACTCAACCATTAGTAACATAGAATAGTATCAAAATATGAAACTCACATGTAGGGAACCTTGGTGATCTCAGGTCAAAGGACTATATTAATAATGATCACTAAGAACCATTTATGACACTCATATAACGATCCATGTAGTGTTCTTAATATGGGTCGGTCCAGTATACAAGTTCTCTAACTTGTACTCATGTGTAAACTTAATATCCTATAAGTCTTCACACATGCTAGTCTTAACATATCAAAGTAACCTAATCCACAATGATATATAACTAGGGACATTTAAGAATACAATTATCCTAAGGTTATTATCATAATTGAATATATTACGCAGATAATATATATAAATATAATAATTGGAATTGCCATTAAAATAACATGATTCAAAATTACAATCACTAATATGATTAGTTTTAGGGCATATACACTAACAATCTCCTACTTGCACTAAAGTCAATTATCCATGTATCTAAGACCTATGGATCTCATATGACTATCATGCTTTTGCTGCGTTAAGGCTTTTGTCAGTGGATCGGCGACATTATCGTCAGTCCATATTCTGCATATCCTGACATCATTTTTGTCAACAATATCTCTTATGAGATGATAGCAGATGATAGCACCGGAGTATATGTTTGGATTTCTAGTGAGATCTAGGTTCCTTGGCTTGCGCAATGGCTCCATTATTGTCACAATAGAGCTTTACTGGGTCAACAATGCTAGGAACAACTCCAAGTTCAATGATGAACTTCTTAATCCAAACAACCTCTTTTGCGGCATCTAATGCTGCAATGTATTCAGCTTCTGTTGTAGAATCAACCACTGTCCCTTGCTTTGAACTCTTCCAGGTCATAGCGCCACCATTAAGGCAAAATACATAACCTGACTGTGACCTGAAGTCATCTTTGTCGGTTTGAAAGCTAGCATCAATATAACCATTTACAATGAGCTCTTCCTCACCTCCATAAATCAAAAACATGTCTTTAGTTCTTCTTAAGTACTTAAGAATATTCTTGACAGCTGTCCAGTGACTTTCACCAGGATCTGATTGGTATCTGCTCATCATGCTTAAAGCATACGAGACATTAGGATGAGTACATAACATGGCATACATGATAGACCTAATCGTAGATGCATAAGGGATCTTACTCATGCGCTGTCTCTCATACTTTGTGGAAGGACATTGAGTTCTTGAGAGACTTATGCCATGTGACATCGGCAAGAATCCTCTTTTAGAATTTTGCATGCTAAACCTTTTTAGCACCTTGTCGATGTATATACTCTGACTTAGGCCAAGCAATTTTCTTGATTTATCTCTATAGATCTTGATACCTAATACATAGGAGGCCTCACCTAAGTCTTTCATAGAAAAATAATTTCCTAACCAAGTTTTTACAGACTGTAGTGTAGGAATGTCATTTCCAATGAGTAATATGTCATCTACATACAACACCAGAAAGACTATTGTGCTCCCACTAACCTTCTTGTACACATAGGGTTCATCTTCATTCTTGATGAAACCAAACTCTTTGATCGCATCATTGAAACGAAGATTCCAACTCCGAGAAGCTTGCTTCAACCCATAAATGGATCGTTGCAATTTACAAACTTTTCCAGCATTTTCAGGATTTACAAAACCTTCAGCTTGTGTCATGTACACATCCTCAAGAAGATTTCCATTAAGGAAAGCAGTTTTGACATCCATTTGCCAGATTTCATAATCATAATATGTTGTTATAGCTAGAAGAATCCTGATGGATTTAAGCATGACAATTGGAGAAAAAGTCTCATCATAGTCAATACCATGGATTTGTTTGAAACCTTTTGCAACCAATCGTCCCTTAAAGGTACACACATTACCATCCATGTCAGTTTTCTTTTTGAAAACCTATTTGCACCAAATGGGTTTTACCCCTTCAGGTGGATCAACCAAAGTCCAAACTTAGTTTGAATACATGGAGTGCATCTCTGATTTCATAACTTCTAACCATTTCTCAGAATCTGGCCCCATCATAGCCTCTTGGTAGGTTGTGGGCTCATCTTGGTCCATGAGCAACACATCACCGTGATGAGTCACAAGAAAACCATATCTCTCGGGCTCATAACGTATCCTACTAGATCTACGTGGGTTTTGTGTTACATGAGCAAGTTCTTCCACAACTGTTTGTGGAACTAGCTTAGGTTTCATCTCAAGTTCAATGTTTTCTCGTTGATCTTGAATTTCTTCAAGTTCTATTCTTCTCCCACTAATTCTTTTAGAGATAAATTCTCTCTCTAGAAAAACATTAGTTCGAGCAATAAACACCTTTTGCTCGGTTGGATTATAGAAATAATATCCTTTTATTTCCTTAGGATATCCAACGAAAAAATATTTATCAAATTTGGATCCAAGTTTATCAGAAGCCTGACTCTTACGTAAGCTTCGCAGCCCTAAATCTTCATAAAAGATAAACTAGGACGTTTCTCAGTCCATACCTCATATAGTGTCTTTTGAACTGATTTTGACGGAACACGATTTAGTGTGAAAGTTGCAGTCTCTAGAGCATGTCCCTAGAAGGAATTTGGAAGGTTAGCCTGACTCATCATTGACCGAACCATGTCTAACAAAGTTCGATTCCTCTTTTCAGAAACACCATTCCATTGAGGTGTTTCTGGTGGAGTGAGTTGTGATACAATGCCACACTCCTTTAGATGATTAAGGAACTCTCGATCTAAGTATTCACCACCTCGATCTGATCGAAGTGCTTTAATACTTTTACCAAGTTAATTTTGTACTTCATTTTTGAACTCTTTAAACTTTTCAAAAGATTCAGACTTGTGTTTCATAAGAAACACATAATCATATCTACTGAAATCATCAGTAAAAGTAATGAAGTACTGATAACCTCCTCTAGCTTGTGTGTTTAAAGGTCCACATACATCACTATGTATAAAGCTTACTAAATCACTAGCCCTTTCACCTTTCCCAGTAAAAGGGGCTTTAGTCATCTTACCTAATAAACATGACTCACATACCTCATATGATTCGAAATCAAATGAGTCCAAAAATCCATCCTTGTGAAGTTTGGAGATGCGTGTCTCATTTATATGGCCTAAATGACAATGCCAAAGATAGGTTGGATTTAAATCATTAGTTTTGACCTTCTTCATGTTTATGTTATAGATTGGATTTTTAAGGTCCAGAACATAAAGACTATTCATTAATTGTGCACTGCCATAAAACATTTCATTTAAATAAATAGAGCAACATTTGTCCTTTATTATAAATGAAAAACCTTTCTTGTTTAAACAAGAAATAAAAATCAAATTTCTACTAACAGTAGGCATAAAATAACAATTGTCCAATTCTAAAACTAATCCACTAGGTAAAGATAAATAATAAGTCCCTACAGCTAATGCAGCAACTCTTGCTCCATTTCCAACGCGCAGGTCCACTTCACCTTTGGCTAATGATCTACTTTCTTTAAAATCCTGCACATTTACACAAATGTGAGTACCACATCCAGTATCTAATACCCAAGATGTAGAAGTAGATAAATTAACCTCTATAACATAAATACTTGAGTTGGAAGTCCCACTTTCCTTTTGCTTCTTAAGCTCTTCTAGGTAAATCTTGCAATTTTGCTTCCAATGTCCTGGTTCTTTACAATGGAAGCATTGCCCTTCCTTGGCTACGCCACCTTTGGGCTTCAGTGCAGAGGAACTTGACTTAGACTTTCCATTAGCCTTGTCCTTTTTCTTTTTATTCTTAGCCTTAGACTTGCCCTTTCCTTTGCCCTTTTAAACCATCATAATAGAATTGGGCTTGGACTTTTTCAAGTTCTGCTCAGCAGTTCTCAACAAGTTAAGTAGTTTAGGCAAAGTCTTATCAATTTTGTTCATGTTGTAATTCATGACGAATTGACTATAGCTCTCAGGCAACGATTGCAGAACTATATCAATGGCCAATTCTTGCTGCAAAGGAAAATCCAATCTTTCAAAGCTATTGATGTACCCAATCATTTTAAGCACATGTGTAGCAACGGGTGTTCCTTCAGCCATCTTACACTGAAACAATGCTTTAGATACATCATATCTCTCATGTCTTGCTTGCTCTTGGTAGAGCTGTTTAAGGTGATCAATCATATTGAACGCCTCCATGTTCTCATGTTGCTTCTGAAGCTTAGAGTTCATGGTAGCAAGCATAAGACAACTGACATCCAGAGCATCTTTTAGATGCTTCTTATAAGCATCCTTTTCTGCTCGAGGAGCATTAGCAGCAGGCTCATCTGGAGTAGGTTGCTCTAGGACATACTGCTTTTTCTCATGCTTAAGGACAATCCTCAAGTTTCAATACCAATTGAGAAAATTCATCCCATTCAGTTTATCCTTCTCAAGGATAGATCGCAGTGATAAGTTTGATGCATTTGATGCCATGGTTATCTACAATAGAAAAATATGCAAAATGAGAATCATGTATTTTATTTATTTAATAAGGTCTTTTATTAAATAATACTCCTACTATTTTTCTCAAAATAATAGCCCTCACTATTATTTTGGAAAACCTTATCGTCAAGGTTTTCTAGTGAGCCAAGATCCATATTTTACCAAATCTTGAGTTAGCTTTGGCTAATCGCCCAAGATATGGCTGTTTAGGTAGACAACTCCTTGTCAATTACATCTTATGTAACTCTTGGATAGTTGGGTGAATAACACTTATTCAAATTCATCTCATGAATTCATAACCAACTCTATGCCTCTAGGCCCCAATCCTATTGGTGTAGCCCAGTTAAGTCAAGACCCAATAATTAGCAATTTGGATATCACTATTATCCCATCGCATCTTACCAAGATAGACTTTAGGTACTTTGCTTTGGCAAACCCACCTATAGTCGATTAAGATCTTGATGAGTGCTATTATTGGAAGGCATCTTTGTTGACTTAATATTTTATTTGAGGGATTTTAATTTATTTGATCTCACCATTATATACTTAGTTTTATTAAGCATGCATCATATACATCTAGCATAGGTATCTCATACATTCATCATATGCATCTCATACATAAAACATAAATTAAGCGTAACATGATTATGGCCTAACCTAAGTGATATTCTAGAGCTCAAGAATATCAAATAAAACTAAGAAAGAAAAACTTCTTCTCAAGAATTGTCTTCTTTCTTCATGGTTTGATCTTCACTTCCATTGTTTCCTCTTCAGGTGCTCCAATAAAATTATTACATAATAATAAAGAAACCTCGAGTTACATTCGAGGGGAGTAAGATGAGAAGAGAATGTACAACTAGAAGTAATATAGAGGCACGACATGCAGGCCGTATTTTAATCAAGCAACAAAACAACATGATAGGTGAAACATATATCCAAATATATTTTTAATATCAAAATCTAAATTAATTAATTCTGAATTAATTAACTAATTACTTAATGTCATGCTACACAGAGAATTTACGGTAGTCCCGCTAGCCGGTTAGCAGGCGGAGTCAAGGGGCAGCGCCCCTGCTAGGGGGTTAGGGGGCGGAGCCGCCCCCCGCCCAAAAAATTGATTGCACCTGACATTTAGATTGCAATTCAATTTGTTAACAATTGACATTCCCCTTTAGTCAATCAATTCAACAATTATTGACACTCAAATCACGGGTTTACAAATCTGATTTATGACATAATCATAATGGATAAATTTTAATCATATTAAAACAGATCTAATTAATTCATAAATTTTATACAAAACAGATTCAACAATCAATTTCATGAAAAATCAGATTCAACCATTAAGCACAAGGTATATCACATATACGAAAAAGATTCAAGAAGTTAATTTGATTAATTCTGATTCATGATAGAATCTGTGTTTTAATTAGAAAACATCTTTCATATATTAAAACGGATTCACGTAATTAATTCTTTTGATTCTATTTAAAATAGAATCCAGAAATCAGTTTCAAATTTGAATTAAAATCCAGAATTATTACAACAGATTTAAATTTAAAAAGAAACCCAAAAACAGATTCAAATTCAAACCAGAAACAAGAATTAATCACAAAATACATTCAAATTTAAATCAGAATTCAAAATTAGGTTCAAATTTGAAACAGAATCAGAATTAATCATATTAAGTTTGCTTGAACCAAAATGCACGAAATCAAATTTACCCTAATCCTAATTAGGAATCATTGAAGCGTGATATACAAAACAATTCATTAAGCTTCATAATCACGCAATTGGCAAACAAAATCCTAATTTAACATTTTTACAAGTAGCTCTGATACCACTGTTGGGATCGGGAGCCATACGAGCGCAGCGGAATAAATCGATCCCATTCACTGGATCCATGCAAAAATGTTAAATTGGAATAAGGGTTCGATCAATACCTTTGTTGATGACTCTAGAACTCGGTCGTTGATCACCTCTTCAACTTTTTTTCGGCCGAAGACTTTGAAGTATCCACACGAACTTGTGAATCACCGATGAATGTCCACACAAACACCGGTTGAAATTGATCTCTTTTCACCTCATAGTGCTAGTTATGCCTCTTCAGGGGTTTTGGTCAAGGAGAGGTGTTAAGGTTTTTCTGTGCCTTTTTGGGGTGCGTGAATAATGATAATAATATATCAACTATTATTACCCAAAAAGTCTATTTAAATAGGTGCATAGAAAAACTTAACCTATTTAGGCTTTATTCCATGTACAATTATAGGCTTACTATTGGCCTTATAATTATAACATGAATTCCCAAATATTAAGCCCAAATAATTTGGTCCATTAATTCCAAATTCACTAGGCTCTAAGTATGTAACCCTACAGGTTCTTATTACGTTGGTAATGACCATTGATCATATTAATGATCATAAACAACGATCAGTGTCTAGTAACACATCATTGTTACCCAAGTAATGAGAAAGTCGATGATTTGACTAAACTTTTACACGTGATCATCACCTATGTCTTTTTGTCCTATACATCTAGATTGAGCACGAGACATGGACCGTGTCATTCCCGTATAGCCCAATCTTAAGGTTTCTTGATTCTTATGTAAGCTTACTGAAACAAATGTAATTGACATCCCATGTCAATTCGTCTGAGTATGGCCATGCATTTTCTCAACTTTACTTAATCAAGGGGTCTACAGATGTTACTCCTGTTATATAGGAGGGACAAATCCCATCTTGATCACACAAACCCCTCCGCATGATATGTGACATATCTAATATCTACCCTTGCATTCACTCAACCATTAGTAACATAGAATAGTATCAAAATATGAAACTCACATGTAGGGAACCTTGGTGATCTCAGGTCAAAGGACTATATTAATAATGATCACTAAGAACCACTTATGACACTCATATAACGATCCATGTAGTGCTCTTAATATGGGTCGGTCCAGTATACAAGTTTTCTAACTTGTACTCATGTGTAAACTTAATATCCTATAAGTCTTCACACATGCTAGTCTTAACATATCAAAGCAACCTAATCCCCAATGATATATAACTAGGGACATTTAAGAATACAATTATTCTAAAGTTATTATCATAATTGAATATATTACGCAGATAATATATATAAATATAATAATTGAAATTGTCATTAAAATAACATGATTCAAAATTACAATCACCAATATGATTGGTTTTAGGGCATATACACTAACAAGAAGGAGACGAATGGAAAATAGCATTTAAGACTAAATATGGACTTTATGAATGGTTAGTTATGCCTTTTGGATTAACTAATACACCTAGTACATTCATGAGGTTAATGAACCATGTCTTGTAATCTTGCATTGGTAAATTTGTGGTAGTTTATTTTGATGACATTCTTGTGTATAGCAGAACCTTAGAAGAACATGTGGATTACCTTAGACAAATTCCAGAAGTTCTAAGAAAGAAAAAATTGTTTGGCAATTTGAAAAAATGTGACTTTTGCATAGATAAAATTATTTTTCTTGGCTTTATTGTAAGTAGTAAAGGTATAGAAGTGGATGAAAAGAAGATTAAAGCAATCCAAGAATGGCCAACCCCTACCATCATTGGACAAGTGAGGAGCTTCCATGGACTTGCAAACTTCTATAGGAGGTTCGTGAAGGACTTTAGCATATTGGCTGCCCCATTGAATGAATTGACCAAAAAGAACATTCCTCTTAAGTAGGGGAAAACTCAAGAGAAAGCCTTCAAAGCCATCAAGGAGAAGCTCACTAGTGCAGCTTTACTAGCCCTTCCAGATTTTGGTAAGACTTTTGAGATTGAATGTGATACTAGTGGAATTGGCATTGGAGGTGTACTTATGCAAGAATGTAAGCCTATTGCATACTTCAGTGAAAAACTAAGTAGATTAGCTCTTAATTATCTAACTTATGATAAAGAGTTGTATATATAAGTTAGAGTATTAGAAACTTGGCAACATTATTTTTGGCCTAAAGAGTTTGTTATACATTTTGATCATGAAGCTTTCAAACATGTAAAGAACCAAAGCAAGCTAAATCATAGGCATGCTAAATGGATTGAATTCATTGAATTATTTCCTTATGTAATTAAGCATAAGAAAGGTAAAGAAACTATTGTTGTTGATACTTTATCACGAAAGTATGTTCTTCTTTCCATGTTAGATGCTAAGATTCTTAGTTTTGAATTTATTAAAAAATTGTATACTGATGATGTTGACTTTGGTGAGGCATTTAGTCATTGTAAACTAGGTGTTTGTTAGAAAAAAATTTTCTTGCATGATGGCTTGTTATTTTATATTGACAAACTTTGCATCCTAGATTATTCATTTTGTGTGACATTATTGAAAGAGGTACATTTTGGAGGTCTCATAGGACATTTTGACATTGCAAAGACATTTGCTGTTCTGAATGATCATTTTTATTGGCTTAGGATGCATAGGGATTTTGAGAAATTTATGGGAAAATGCATTGTATGTCATAAAGCAAAATCTAAATTAAATCCCCATGGATTATACACACCCTCCCTATTTTGAATGTACCTTGGGAAGATATTTCTATAGATTTTGTTTTGAGATTGCCTAAGTTTAAAAGGGAGAGAGATTCTATTTTTGTTGTTGTAGATAGATTTTCCAAAATGGCACATTTCATTCCATGTCATAAAGTTGATGATGCTTGTAACATTGCTAATTTATTCTTTAGAGAAGTTGTGAGGTTGCATGGGATGCTGAGAACCATTGTCTCTAATCAAGATGCTAAATTCCTAAGCTATTTTTGGAAAATCTTGTGGAGCAAGCTTGGGACAGAGTTGTTATTTTCTACAACATACCATCTACAAATTGATGGACAAATTGAAGTTATGAATAGGACACTTTCTTCTTTGTTGAAAACAATTATCAAGAAAAACTTGAAGAATTAGGAGGAGTGTCTACTATACATCAAATTTTCTTACAATAAGGCTATTTATTCCATTGCTAAATATTCGCCTTTGAAATTGTTTATGACTTTAATCCTCTTGCACCTATTGATTTGATTCCTTTACCTTTGTAGGAAAGAGCCAACATGGATGGTAAGCAACGCGTTGAATTTGTTAAACAAATATATGAAAAGGCATGTCATAACATTGAAAGGATGACTCAACAACATGTGAACCGTGCCAATAAAGGGATAAAGCAAATAATTTTTTATTAGTGTGTGTCCTAGGAGTCAATCAGAGAGATGATTGTAATAAATACACAATGTATTATGTTTTATTTTAGGCAATTCAAATTATTATATTTTATTTCATATTTTTTATTACTCTACGCAATTATAACTTAAATATAATAATTATCTTTGGAATAACTTTGCTATTCCTAAAATGCCACTAATTAAGTATTATTACGAAAAGAATAGTAATAATACATCGAGACTAGCATGTATAGTGACCGATGATTATGAATCATGAATATGTAATATAAAGTCAATATATAAGTATATTGTTAGTGAATAATGTACTGGATTGACCCACTGTGAGAAAATTGCATGGATAGACGTGTGATTAGTTATTTTTATATAACCACAAATGCATATAGTTCTTTAACTTGAAGTCACTACGATTCCCTACATCAGGAGTTGCTCAGTTTGATGTTGTCCTATGTCACCTTTAATCAGGATGACGGTTAGGGCATTGATTAGATATGCCATGAATCATGCAAAGGGAAGTGAATGATGTAGATGAGATTTTGTTACTCTTGTATAAAAGAGAGATATCCTTGGGCCCCTTAATTGAGTAAGACTTAGAAATGCATGGTCATGCTCAATTGGATCAATATGTGATACATTTATTTTAAATTTACTCAGTATCAAGAAATATAAATTGAACATTGATGAGGATGACACATTCCATGTCTCAAGTTCGATTTGGATATTGTTATAAAAAGCATTACGATACTAAGCGTTGATCACATATTAAATGGATGTTGAATTACAGACATTTTTATTACTTGAGTGACAGTAATATATTGCTAGATATTGCTCATTGTCTATAGCCCAATAATGAGTCATTGTTAATATAATAAGAACCTACAAGGTTACACAAAAGGAGTTGGAATGAGATAATAATTAATTGGACTTTAGTTGGATTAAAATCTAATTAATTGGACTTATTTTCATACATATATATTATTATCTAATAATAATATGTTTTTCACATAATATATATAATATTATGTCATATTATTTAGTATTAAAGTCATATCAGATAATTATATTATGAAATAATATTATTATCTAATATAAGATAATTATATGCTAATTTAATATTAGGTAATTATATTATAAGATAACGCTATTATCTAATATTAGATAATTAATAGATAAGTTCTATCTTTCCTCACTTTCTCTATGATAAGGATAAGGTGATAGTTATTAAGTTTGATTAGGATTCTTTTGAAGCATTATCCTAGTAGGACTAGGATTGTGATATGCCTTAGTTATATAAAAAAGACTTAAAGGCATCAATTGCAAAAATGCACATAAGCTTCCATCAAACCCTAAATTGCTCCGAAAACACCTAATCCTAATCCTAATCCTAGTGGGAAAGATGAATCCTAGTAGCTTTATGGAGGGGAGAAGTCATTATTGACTCCGTGTGGATATCGTAAAGATGTTGTACCTTCTGATCGGCATTTGATTCATCTCGGTCTATTAAGGATTTGTTCAGAAAGAATACGAACACAAATAAGGTAAAATCCTAATACTAATTTATGCCCTTTTGCATGGATCCTAGGTAGGATTTAGATTAAAATTTTAAAATTCCGTTGCGTATGTTGATCTAAAACCTAACATTTTTTAGCCTAAAGACTTGGTTTGGTTGCATTTAAGAAAGGAGAGATTTCTCGAGAAAAGAAAATCTAAACTCATACCTATAGGAGATAAACCTTTTTAAGTTCTTGAGAGAATCAATAATAATGCTTACAAGCTTGAATTTCCTGGTGAGTATAAAGTTAGTACTACCTTCAATGCTTTTGACCTTTTTCCTTATTTTGATTTAGATCTTGAAAAGTTAAGGACGACTCCTTTTCAAGAGGGGGAGGATAATATGAATAGTCTAGCACTTTCCATGACCAAGCTCAAGTACAGAAGGACTTGACTCTAAGTGAAGGCCCAATAATAAGAGGAAGGCTCAAAAGAATACAAAAAGCAATTGGAGCCCATGTAAATGCAATTATGGCCCAAGGAGCATAAGTAGAAGAAACAAATAGAGCTGAAGTGCTGCTCATCTAAGCCTAAGAAATTTGAAGATATTTAGAATGCAACGAATCTAGACACATTTTCCCAATATGGAGTACTACAAATTAGGAGATAATTTCCTAATATAGAGTGCAACAAATATGGATATATTTTCCTAATATTGAGCACAACAAGTCTAAAGATATTTTCCAAATACAAGATACAATGAATATAGACATATTTCCAATATGGAGTATAGTAAATCAAGAAATATTTTCCTAATCGGGAGTGTGACAAATAAGGAAAATCTATGGATAATTTTTATTTTTAATTTAATGATAGTCAAAACTTTATATTTTCCTAAGAGTCATATAAATAGGAATCTATGTAATTCAGAATTGAGTAGTTAATGAACATAATACCAATTTGAGTGTTTCTTCTCCAAAGTATGAGAATATTATCTTCTTTTGCTCTTGTGAAACCTTGCTTTGTTAATTTTTTTATAAGATTGGTGATTCAAATTCATAAAAGCCCCCAATTTGTGCTCCAATCCAAGTGCACTGTTGTATGGATTGGTTAACTTGTGTTTGTGGTTGGATAAGTGGTCTAAGTAGCAGGTTGTGTTCTTTATAGCATTGGTTGGCTATTTGCATTCATCAGGTTATCGAACCATCCAAATTCAGAGTTTATCACTCCCAATTTCCTTTCCTCAATCCTAGAGTGTGGTGCTCATATTCTTCTTTGCACTTTGTTTTGATTTTATTAATCTACCTACACCGTGAAGATCAGGCCACCCCCATTGAATTCCCTATCACTACTTTCTTATTAACTTAGGATTTTTGTTAAAATGATATAGTTGTAAGTTTGTGTAAAAGGTATATGGGGTGTTAGGTGAAAGCAATAATATTACAGGTCAAAATTTTACCATAAATCGATATGATACATACAATATTTTATGTGTCAATTTTATATAAAAGCTAACGTATTATGTAAAAGAATTTTTTATACAATAAACAATGTTAGTCATTTGGCACAAAAAATTGACATTGTTATATTTTTCCATATTAGTTATAAAACTGACATGTTATTTAAAAATCTAAAATACAATGTCGCTTGAATATATGTTAATTAAAAAAAAATGACACAAAATTGTTTAATATACAATGTTGCTCAAATATATGTCAGCTTTTAAATCAATGTGGTTTTTATGAATTAATTATTATGTGATTGTATTTTCATAATAGTGTAGTCAAATTGCAATTATGATTTCATCCTCATTCAACTTTATGATTATGATGTTAAAAATTATATAACTCTTGTGCACATTGTCATAATTTCATTGACTTTCATTGAAGCTCTAGTTTACAAATACAAAACTATTATCAATAATCCTATAGCATTTCTTATCTAAATGTTAATTCAATAATAAATAAGGAGACAATAATTTCTAAAATCTTTTATTTACTTCAAACATGGCTTAAGAAATAAGAAACATATCCTTTACCATTGAATCAAAATACAAATTGCATTTAGGTTGTCCAAAAAGGAAAATAAGCGAACTTATGAGCCTAAGAACTAAAAGGAAATAAGTTAGCCTAATAACTTTCAATGAAATATTTTATGCTCTACTTATTTATGACCATGGCCCCATGATAGGAAGTTTAAATAAAGTGCCTTATAATTAATTACATTTAAAATAAATGTTATTTGATCCATAGAAGAATGGTGGATCTATGATCTTGCTTACTAAAGGGTCGTAAAGGAGAAATCTTTGTCTAAGTATTTGAAAATGTAAATCATGGAAAAGTAAGTCCAAAAAATTAATAAGATAACATTCTACATAAAATAGATAAATCTAGTAAACAACATTTAACTATTCACTTACTAATTTAATCATGAGGATATCAAGTTCCAAAATGTACATACTAACAGACAATTACACACTACTACTTACTTAGCTACAACAAGAAGTGAACTTGAATTATGGTATAACAATACTAACCTTGATAGAATAAAATTTAATGCAAATGATGAGAATTCATGATGGATCATCCTAAAATTTAGTGAATTAAAAATGAAAATAAAAGGATATTCATGCCACATTCTAGAAAAGGTAAAGGGCAATGATAAGGGATGAAGAATCATGCTAAAAAGGATGAAATTCTTTAATAAGTGATAGTAGGCACCACCAAGATTGAATTGTTTTGATAACTCATAAAGTCCTTTCAAGAACTTGAGAGAGAAAGTTCACAAAAGAGATTCAATTTTATTTGCCAAAACTCAAATTTGAAATTTTTATTGTCTATAAGGAATAAGCCTCCTTAAATAGCCTCAGAAAAAACCTATAATAACTAGGGCTTAAGTAAAATTTACTTAAGTATAAAGCAAATAATAACAAACCTACTTAAGCCTAAAGTAAGCATACTAATAAACCTAACTTAAAGTAATAAAATGGTTAACCTATAGTGAAAAGGCAAATTAATGGACAATAAAACACTAGCTTATAAAAAGGCCCAAATGTCTTTAGACATGATAAAAACATAAATAAAAGTCTTAAAAGCCTAAATTATCTCCAAAGTGGCATTTATAAGCTCCAAATTTTTTCCTTGAATCAAATGACCTTGCATAACTTCCTAAAGTATTTCCCATACAATTGGTTCTTTTTCACAATTTTTGCTCTTAGCATTGATCCTCTTAGATTTGGTCTTTTTGATTGCCTTTCCTATAATCACTTCATACTTTCTCTCTTTAAAAAGATTTTTCCTTGAATATTTGAAACCTTCATCAAAAGGAGTAAGATTAGAAATATCAAAAGAAACATTCACATTAAACTCACCATGAGAAATCGAATTGGAAGTATAATTATTGTCTCTTTCAAAAACTTGAAATAAACCATCTCTACTTGGATGCAACTTGGTTTTCCTTGGATTTAAGAATTTTCTTTTCCACTTATGCCACCAAAAATAACCACTCGGTTCAAACATAAAACATGAATTAACAATTTCATGAAAGCATACAAACTTATTAATAGTAACAAGTTTGTCAATGAAAGCACATAGAACACAATTCTTTAAAAACTTCTTACAAAAGTTAATTAAATGAAAGTTCCTAATCTTACCAACAAACTTAGATGATGGCCATTATTTAATTGCTTTCACTCTTTCTTTATCCACCTCTATTGCTTTGTCATACACAAAATATCTCAAAAATATAATTCATTTCATACAAAATGAGCATTCTTCAAAATTATCATACAACTTTTCATTTCTTAAAATTTGCAAAACACATTTTAAAGTGCTTAACATACTCATCTTCACTTTTATTATGCAAAAGATTATCATCAAGATATGACAAGTAATTTTTCTAATTCTTTAAATCCTCAAACAACAATAAGATCCATTCTTTAAGCTCATGAAAGCAATAGAAATAAAAAATAACAAATTTATGAATGAAAACATGATTCATTAACTTCATAGAAGTACTTAATGCATTGATAAGCTAAGTATCAGAGCCAAGTACTTATATAATCCATACTTTATTTTAAAAATATTTTCCCGTACATTCCTTTTCCTTATGCAAAGTGGATGATATTCACCTTTTAAATCAATTTGGAAAACATATAAGGATCATGTAACATAACAAGCATATTTTCTAAAGTCTCATTAATTCCAAAATGTTTTATCAAACTAGCTTTTTCCCACAAACCATGCAACTTATTATACAAATACTTTAGAGTTTCTTTTTAATTAGTAAAATATTGTATCAATCCACTATTATAGGTTTTTCCAACAAGCAAGTCACTTAAAAAAATTTTAGGCATAAACAATTCATATTCCTTGCACAAAATTTTATTATGCCCAAATATGTCTCTAAAGATATTTCTTCACAAACATCAATATTTGAAACAAAGTTAACATTTAGAAAAATATCAAGGTTATGTGAAAGGGTCGCAAAACTATAATAATTTATATACAAATTCTCAATGCATTTAAAACTTAACAATTTTATTTATAAAATATCTTTATTATGTTCAAAACCTAATAATTTATCATGCATAGTAGGAATGAGACTATATTTCCAAGCCAGTGTATCAATTATCACAATATTTTTACCTTACTCTCCTTGGTATTCTTTCCTTTTCAATTTCTGTAAAATAAAATTAAAAATATTTGGTAAAACAACTTCAACTTTGTTAATAGGCTTCCTTCAGTATGACAATTGGGTTAGAAATATATGGAGCACCTCTCACATCACTTGTTTTTACCATTACACTAAAATTTTCTATTACTTGTTTTGACTCTTCTCTTAACTCTATTTCTTTCTTTTTTTCTTCACAAACACTCTCTTTCTTTTTAAAACTTTCACTTGTAATATCCCAAGTTAAAACTTAAAATTTTTATAAATTTTGATGCTTGTGGATAATTATTTATTTATTTAATTAATATTTAATTTTAAATTTATTTACCATATTAAAAGTTTTAGAATATTGGAAATGATATGTATGATAATATTTGAAATTTATTTATTTTTATATATGACTATTATTAATTTAAGATTAGTTTAAAATAATTTTTATAAAAGAATTTCCTATGGGTGTAGGGATTTATGAAATAAATTATTGTATTTAACAAATCATTTTTAAGAATTATTAAAATTTGAAATAGATTTATTTTTAAATGGCCATTATTAATTCGAGGGCTGTTTAAATATTTTATGGGGATTTTTTAATATTTTCCCCTAGAAGTCTTTTTTTATATTCTAGCTTCTCTTTTCTTCGGTATTTTCCATCAGCCCTTTCTCTCTGCATTACACACACCACCTTCTCTCCTTTCTATCTCTCCTCCCTTTCTCATGCTGCTACTCTAATTTTTCCTTCTTCAGACGGCGTTCTTGGTGCTGAGTTAGTGTCACCGCCATAGCTTTCATCTTGCTGGTTATCGTGTGCAACCATCATCATGAGCTGCTGTAGCTTCCATTGAGTGTCGGTTCTCAGCTATGAAAGAGAAGCTTGATCGGCGGGCAGTTGATTGGCAAATTGAAGTTGTCTTCCTTACGCCGCCATGTGTAGCTCTAGCAAACACCATTCCCTTTTAATCTTAGTGGCAAAGCTCCTCCAAGTTATGGCTGGAAATAGACTTTGTACAAGGCTAATCGGCCCTTTCCTTCTCTCCGGCAATCCAGCGTACCTTCACTATGGATGAACTGCGGCTAGGCTCTTTAGAGGTAGGTGGACACATTTGTATCATAAAATTTTTATATTTATAAAGATTTAATGCTTAATTTAAGATATCCACTTATGTATATATATATATATTTGTGATATATGATGAAGTATGATAAAAATATGATTTTATGTTATAAAATGTTAAAAAAGAACAATTTGAATATAAATAAAATATTTTATTTTATTATTATATCAGACACATGCAAAAATTGAAGAAACTCATTTTGTAAATATTTGAAATAAGCAATGATAACTTAGAATAAGATGATTTTTATGTTGTAAATGTTTAAATGGTATAAATAAATTATTTTAGAATGCGATATAATAATATATTTAATAGTAATTATATGATTTATAGAATCTATTTCTATATATTTTACGAAAAGTAAAGATGCTTGCTTTGGATGTCTCTGAAAAATAATATTTTTATATTATAAAGTGTCTAATTAATACGGAGGGATTTATCTTAGAACATTGTATAACAGTATTTTTAATGGTGATTGTATGTCTTAAAAACTCATAACTCCCTATATTTTTTAATTTTCCCAGCCCCCTTCTCTTTCCTTCTCCTGTACATCCTCCACCGACTCTTTTTTCAGTTTTCTCTCTTTATACCAGCTTCTCTTCTTTCCGCGACCTTCCTCCCTATTGGGTAGCTGCTATGCTGCGCCCTATTCCTCTCACCACTGGCATATGAGTTGTTAGTTCGATAGCTGGCTATTAACGGGCTTCCGTAGTTCTACCACACATGAGAGCTGTCAAATAAGCTCAGGGATGGTCAGCAAGGAGGTAGTTGATGAGTTGGTTTTCTTTGGGATAGGCGCATCACCAGATCTCCCATGACCCATCTCCTACTTTCTCTCAGTGATGACAAGCTTGAGGAAACTGGATGATGCTGTCTTGAACCGTACGTAAGGAGCTACTATTGCTATCAAGCTCCTCCTATTCTCTAGCAATTTCCTTTTCAATTGCCTATCGATCACCAGTGCGACATTGGTATTACTATTTTTCTTACTCATTTTTCATAAAAAATAGATGCCTTGTCAGAGTTGGGGGTTTCTTTGATGGCCAGGTTTTACTGGGTTCATGAGACTTTTGGTGACGGCATTATATTACTTCAGAAGCCCTGCTAGAAATGAGATAGTAACATTCTAGGATCCAGCCCAAGAGACCCGGTTGAGGTTCGTAATGGGAGTTTCTACGTTAATGGTGTTTATCAGAAGGAAAATTGTATAGCAGAGTAGCCAACATACTCTGCATTTTCTAAATTAGGGGTATTTGGACTTTAGTAGCTAGTATTTATTTATTTTTGGATTTGTTGATGCACACAACAATTGATTAGGTTTTCTTTTCACTTATATGTCATTTCTATTATTCTCTTTACAAAAAAACTTATTTTAAGAGCATTTTGAATATATGATGCTATTTATAAAAAAATAATTTTTTTTATAATATGAAATGTTGAAACAATATGATTAAAGTATTTTTGAATTATTATACCCTAATATGTTGAGGATTTGAACTTAACTTAGAAAATCCTACTTTATTACCTTATTTTGGGAATTTGGCATTTTAATAATAAAAATGAGGAATTTGTACTCAAAAGTATTAGACGGGTATGTTTAGGATACATTTATATCATTTGAATCTAATATTTTGATTGTTTTATACTTTGAAAAAAAGTAGTCATATACAAGAAGTTGATGAATTATAACATGTAATGATTTGGATTAAAAGCTATAATATTTATAAATATTGTAAGTGATGCCTTCTGTTTATAATTTATATTTGTAGTTTCTAATTAGGGAAAAAAGGAAAAGCTGAAAATGAATTGCTTCGAGTTTCCACAGGGAACACACACCCTATCAGGTGAGTATATATCTCATCATCAAACTTTTATTTATTAATAAATTATGCTTGAGCTCAATAATATCTATATGTTATAGCTATATAGGTGAACATAACAACATTATCATATACACTTATGCATATATTGTTATGTGCTTGGTATTGTCCAGTAATGAATTAATGACTTTGCATTGAAATGTTATAAATAATTGTGATTTGAGGGTTGAACTCTCATGTGTATGTTATCTACAAATTTCTACCATGTACAACATGAGAAATTGTGAATTATGCTAGAGTAAAGACATTGGAAACTATGATTGAAGATAGAGCTATGATGTGAAAGCCGGACAGTAAATTCCTGACAAACAATTATGAAGGACATGAAATCAATTTGACAGCTAGATAGAAAATTCCTAACAAGCAATTGAGAAAAATATAGTTTTGACTTGGAAGTCAAGAAGTGGCTACATGTATGTTTATTGATTAGATGTGTGATATGATGTGATATTGGGAATTATCTGTAAGTAGATGTTATAGTTGGTGTGATTGAGATGATCTATCTGTGTTTAAGCCTTAATGGCTATTTGTGATTATGATATTTACCTAAAATGGTAGTGTGTGATATGAATGGTGTGTGCTATTAGATAATTAAAATTATTATAAATTATTATGAGAATTGTAGAATATAAGTTATGTGCTTGTGAATATTTCATTTAGGGCTTGGCCTCATACCTTCAAAATCTTAGGAAGTTTGAATTGTAAAACCTTTCTTATTAGATACTTAAATGGCATGTGATTACATAATATATTTAACTTAAGAATTAGTAGTGATACATATATGTTCATTGAATTTTTACAACTCACTTTATTTTATTTTAAATATTTTTAGGTTGAAATAAGTGTATTTGTACTTATTATATCCATGGAGAATTAAGACCACTTTATTAAAAAGATTTGATAGTTAGGATTAGAATCAATATTAAGAATAGAGATTTGTTGATTTTTATGATGTGTTGAATTATTTATCTATATATATATTGTAATTATGTAGTACTATATATATATATATATATATATATATATATATATATATGATATTTCACATCTGTTGTACTTGAAAATAATATAAGTTTTGTATTTTAGGACATGTGGCCCTTAGGAAGTGTCCAAAAATAGGGCAGACTCTATCTATTTTTCTATAAAAAGTCAAAATAAACTTTAAATTCCCCTGAAAATTTGGAAACTCCCATTGGACAGAAAGAATGAAAAGTATTAAGGCTCGTGCAAATCAAGTTCGGGATCCAGGTCGGTCATAATTAGAATTGGGTTGTAATATTACTCTATTCTTCCCTTTTCTTCTATTTATTTTTCTCTTAATCCATTTTTTCCTTTTTCTTTATACTTTTTATTGTTCTCTTCTTTTCTTTTCTTCTTTTCCACAAATACTCTCTTTCTTTTCATTAATGCGACTCAAGGGCTGGAATAGCCTAATTTAAGTACTTCAAGGGATCCATTACAAATTCCAAGTGGGCCTATTACAAAAGCATAGGTTAAAAGGATCAAAGAAGCTTTAAATGGGCTTGTTTAAGACACTTGGGCTAAAAAAAATTCTTTTTAACTTGATCTTAACACCGATCATGTCCTTAGCATTATTTGGGCTAAAAATGGAGCTATTAAAGGAATTTTGGTCTAGAACAATATAATTTAAGGAGCTTGGACCAAGGACTATGCACGAGCACACTTGAATTAGGACGAATTATGTTGTTTTAGGTTAAAAATAATGATTTATAATTAGTTGATGTATTTGCACAAATTTTAGTTATGTTAAACAATATGTCTTTTCATTTTCCTAGTGGGTTAGGCCAATTAGTTGTATTTTTAGGTTTTTCTTTTCCTAAGCGAAGTGGTCTATAAATACCACATCTCCACATTTTTTGTAACTAAACTTTGGCTAATTAAATTTATCATTTCTGGAAATCCAAGATTTGAGAGGAGTTCTCTCTTTAGTTCTTCAGTGAACTTTTTAACTTATCAAGACTTGATCAATCTTGTAGCATCATCAATATTACAATTCTTGTTTCTTTGTACTCTAGGGTTCAAGTGGATCACTAAACCTATTTCTAAGCATTCTTAGGGTGAGTATATTCAGATTGGTTGTAGGTTCATAGGTTCTAACCTTCCTGGGTTCGCACCACTTTTCCTCTATATTTTTCTCTTCTTCCTCTCTATTTTCATCATACTCTTTTTTCTTTTCTTCTTTTTTTTTCTTATCTTCCTCTCTTTCAAAATCTAAAGAAGACTTAACTTTATAATTATCATTAATTTTGTTATTTTTCTTTTTAAACTTTTTATCCTAATTGGATTTCCAAGAAGAACTAGAAGTAGGAATGAATTTTTCCCTCATAATAAGTCTTCATCTTTTCCCAAGTGGCAATAGTTTTTCACTATTTCTTCTTCTAGATAATTAAATTGATCCTTCCAAATGTTGGCATAATCAATAAATTAGAAAGTGGCAAGCATCACTTTCTTCTTTTTGGAATGGAGGTGACATTTAAAGATCACTTTCATATTCTTTTCTCACTTGAAGTAGGCTTCCAGATTATTTGTCCTTTGAAATAAAGAAAACTCTTTCTTGACACTATTAAGATTAGAATCCATATGATCTCTTCATTGCATATCATCTTCTATTCTTTTGTTCTTCCTTTCATATCTTTTGTCACTCTTTTAGGACTTATCATAATGCACACTATCTCTATTATTTCTTCCAATTTTGTTCTTAACTCCTTTTTCTTTAATATATTTAGTATTTTATCTTCTATCTCTTCTTTCTTTTTTTTCACCATGGTGATTTCTATAGGGTTGTTCTCTCTCAATTTTCCCAATTTTGTTTTTGACTTCACCAAATTTTATGGTCATCACATCAACTTGTTGTTGTATATTCCTTAGTGTGCACATTATATTATTATTTATGCTACTTTTTAGCATATTTGAAAGAAATGCCTATAAGAATGGGCAAAATAAAAAGAAAGGATCTCACCAACAACACACCTCACTTGACTTAAAGACATTCACACTTATATTTACACTCTAAATTAAGGTTTTTACCCTCAAATGTTCTCATACTCTCTAGTGTTTTACCACTCCTTACTTTTCCCTCTTTGTAGTTCTTTAAAAACTTAAAAAAAAATAACTAATAAAATTTAACAATTATGGTGATTAATATTAGTAACCAATCCTATAAAAAAGAACAATAAAAGACATTTAAAACTCAATAAATTGGAAATTCAAGGAAAAAGAGATTAATTAGGACTCAAGAAAAACATAAAAAGAAAGAACACAAGACTCAAATACCAAAGACTAAAAATGAAAACTTAATTAAGAAAAGTGAATAAAAATAATGGATTGGAATTTAAGAATTCAATTAAACAAATATGCCTCCAAGAGTAATTAATTTTCTTTTACTTTTTATATTTTTTTTTACTATCACATTTTTTTTCACTTTTCCTGCCTTTTTTATCTTCTTCGTCTTCTTCTTTTTATTTTCTTTTGTTTTTCTTTTAATTCGCTTTTTGAGTCACTTCTCTTGAATAATTGCTTCTTGTTCTTTTCATAATACTACTCTTCCTTTAAAACCATTCAACATTACTCTTTTCTTTTGTTCTTTCTAACTACTTCAGTCCTGCCTCTTTTGTTTTGCATTCACTCAACATTACAATCAATATGCCTAAGGTGATAATGTAAATCACATAGATGCTACGGTATAAAAAAAAAACTAGCAATGCTCAAAATAACATGATAAGACACAATTGAGACAAAGAGCACTAAACAAATTTTAAACAACATAATTTGCAATAAATGAACGAAGATAGCAAACTTAAATTCAAAACAAGACATTGACTTACTTGCAATTCAGACTTATGACACAACAAATAAAAATTGAACAATAGCAAGTATAAATGGATAAACATGAAAAACAAGATGATGTAATTGAAAAGCTTAACAATACGATGGTTTGGCATGAGAAACAATGAAGACAACACAAAAAAGATACAATGAATAAAACAAATTGATGCTAATAAACTAGTAATTTGAAGACATGATTTAATGGAATTGCAAACAAAGAAAACCAAATGTAATCGCAAGAGTCAACATGAATTCAAAAATTAAATTTGACACAAAACATGAATTAGAATAATGTAAAAATGGAAACCACATAATGAACATGTGATACACATATAATAGTATTAAAAACTAGAAACAAGCAAGAACAAAATAGATTGACAAATTTGAAATTGAAGAAAAAAATACCTAAAAATTGGAAAGCTAGTTTTGATAACTAAATAATGAGGCTATGATGGATTATGCCAAAATTAAGTAATTCAAAAATGAATATAGAAAGATACTTATGCCATATTCTAGAAAAGGTAGAAAGGGAGGGCTCAGTGGTAAAGAATCATGCCATAAAAAAAGAAATCCTTTGATAAGGGATGATAAATGCCATAAAGGTTATATCCCTTTGATAAGCCACAAAGTTCTTTTAAGAACCTTAAAGAGAAAGCTTACAAAAGAGACTTAATTTTATTTGTTAAAACTTAAATTTGAAATTTATATTGTTTGTAGGGAACAAACATTCTTAAATAGCCTTAAAGAAAACATATAATAATTGGGGCTTTAGTAAATGTTACTTAAGTCCAAAGCAAATACAAATAGACTTACTTAACCCTAAAGTAAATATACTAAAAACACCTAACATAAAAGTAATAAAATAGTTAATTTGTGGTAAAAAGCAAACTAATGGGCCATAAAACACTAACTCATAAAAGACCTAAATATCTTTAAATATAATAAAATATGAATAAAAGTTTGAAAGGCCCAAAATGACTAAAATAGCATCAACTAGCCTAAATGGCCTAAATTATTTCCAAAGTGGCATCTATAGGCTCCAAGTTTACTCCTTGAATCACATTATTTATCCTTTTAGATTTGCTCTTGATGATTCTCCCTCCTAGGATCACATTAGTAAGGCTCCAATAAGAAAAGAAATCAATACATATAGCCTTAAAATTGCATAATAGCTTTCAAAGTCGAATCTTACAATAATAGTATCAAGGGAGAGTAATAAGATAGGCAATCCTCCTTTATCCCCTCACAAACTACATCTTAGTTCTTCAAAAGTCAAACTTTATCCTTTCACAAATGGGCACATGGATTAGGTGTATAAGTTACAACATGAATATAAATTGCCCTACCATTTCTAAGTTTCATTCATAACATATTCACAAGTATACTTAATAATTCATAAGAGGAATAGGCCTTACAAGTACACCAAGTCCAATTCATAATTATTTATTTCCTATCAATATCATGCATCAACATAAAGCTTATATTAGAATGAACAAAACTTTTAAATCCTAAAAAATATGTAAAATTTCAAATATCATAAGGTGAATTGATTGGGAAAGTCATTTAGGTCATATAGATACTTTTTGTGCTAGTTAAATCAATTAAGGAGTTAATTCTAGCCCTTCAAAAAGAATTTGTTATGATTAAATTGATTAGATAATTGATTCATGGCATTTAGAGAGTAGCTTGTGCATAATGAATTATTTAATGAATCGATTCTTGTAGAGAGTTCATGATGAAATAATTCAAGAATCGATTCAAACCATTGAAAAAAAAGTTCTAGGTTGCTAAATTAATTAGTGAATCAAGTTACCTATGAATTTCTATAGATTTTGCTTAAATTTTTATTATTTATTTGATGTATTTCTCCCTTAAACTCACTTGTAACCTTGCATCTCTCAATCAAACCTTTAGATCTCATTAAAAACATATAGAAACAACTTGATCCTTTACAAAAATCCTAATTTGTCACCTAAAAACACAAAATCCAATCCTTTAGAACATATAATAGTCAAATATCATGAAAACAAATGAAATGAAACTAGAGATTAAGTAGAATGCTACTTAATAGTTGGAGAAGGAAGGTTTAGAACAAAAAGCTGTCAATGAATGAAGCTACTACACAATATGAAAAAGAAATCTTAGGTTAAGGTATAAGGTTTTTTCTAAGTTTCCTTCCACTAAACTTTCAATGCTTTTCTTATGATAATAGGAGAAATTCAATAAGAAAATCTTTAGAGATTGAAGAAACCAAAGATCTTTTACCTTGATTGTTTGATTGAGAATGAAGATTTAAAGATGATGATGAATGATTGTCTACCTTAGGCTTTTAGGTTGTTAGTAAGCATGAAGAGTGTAGAATGGGAAATAGAAAATGTAACTTCTCCATATCTCCTCAATTAATCCATTTTGTCATTTCATTAACATTAATCACATCCAATCTTTACCAATTATTAGTGTCTCTTATTTACATGATTATGTCCCCTTTGAAAATACTTACTTAGTTTATAAGGCTTTAATATTCACAATTTCATAAGTCAATAAATAAATGAAATCAATCTTTCAATTCATATCAACAAATTTAAGTAATCTTGTCACAAAGTTTCAACTTGACTCCATTTTAATACTCTTAAATATGGTTTAAATTAATAAATGTCAAATCCTTACCAAGTGTAACACCTTAGCCCATGTATTATGAAAAGTGTCACCTTAGTTACAAAACTAGTCATCATCTTGTTTATGGCATTTGTGATTTGGATATTGAAACACTTCTTGCACTACACACTCTAAGCACTCCTATTTAGTAAGAAGTTAATGATGTTCATTTTGCAAATTATTTTGATATCAATGCTGGATCATCAAAGCCTTTCATATACTTAAGTAGGCAAATTTAGTGTCATTTTAATAGTATAAAGAATGCATTTGATATTGTGAACACATACCTTGGGTTTATAACTAGTGGAGGAAAGTGTCCTATTAGTAATTTATATGAGCTCTTTAGGACAATACAAACTTTATGCCCCTTAAAAAAAAGACCTAAGGCCTAATGATTTTGTTAATTAGGCTTAATCACCTAACCAACCACATTTGTGAGAGCAATTAGTCTTTAATTGTTAATAAAGCCTTATTAGGTTGTTGTTTGGGCCTTTCTAAGTTGATTCTTTTCTAGATTGATTCCAATATATTTATTAATATTGGAGAGAAATAGATACAAGTTATGAGGTGGAATTTATTTATTTTTAAGTTATGATAAAAAAGAGTTAACAACTTTGGTGAGTGAATGTAATTAAATCTTTTTCACTTTTAAAATAACACATATATTAGCCTCTTCAACATAGAAAGCACATGTCAAAAGTTTTACTTTTTGTTTCAAATTTTAATGATATAATTTATTTATTCAATTTTACTTTAAAACATGTTGCATTTTATTTATAAATGATGTAAGAGATTTTTTTCCTAAACTATACATACTTATATGACGTAAAGCTTGAGATAATGATGGTTACCAAAAAAATATGTTTGAGATACCAATACTTTTTTAAAAATTTGTGGAAACTTAGAAAAAATGTTGTGAAAGTTATTAAGTAAGTAAGTGTATGTTGTTGGGAAAAATATCTCTATCCAAATAATCAAGCATTTGCAATAGTTAAATCAATTCATAATAATGTAATAACATAAAAACAATTTAACATGAAAAAATCTTAAACTACAATGAAAAAAACCATGGATGAGAAAATATTTATTAGAGTAAAAAGATTATGAGCTAATGTATGTGAATGTTCTTAAACATAACTTATAATTTCCTAATCACTATCCTTATATCTCTCCTAAAGCTTCATTGGGGTTCTTATATAACTTTGATAAGCACTTATATCATATCTCTCACATATGTCAAACACTTGGTCAATATATATATTTATTACCCAATGTACCTGCTTAATAAGTAATCCTACTTCTTCTCTAACATAAAAACCTAACTTGAATAAGAAGACACTTACAATTAGAAAAAATAATAATAAATTGATGACAATTTGAATTTGGATCAAACTCAACATAGGTGAATATAGATTATAGAATAAATCAATTCTATTGTTTCTTCATTTAAATTGGGGACATGGTAAGAAAATGTCATGGGATCTTTGGAAGAAAAATTTGGATACAAAATAAATGAGAATTCAACTTTCTATAGTTTTATATATAGGTAATTATATAAGGAGTTCGACCATTTAGGAGGTTAAGCATTTTCCAAATGAATTGTATTTCCTAAAATTTCAAAGAAAATGAATTAAAATAAAAAAATATAAACCTTAATGCATTAAAGACATTTAATGATCAAAGCACTCAACCTTTTACGAGCTAAAACTCTAGAGTTACCTTTTATAGTTAAATTGATAAGATGAAGCTTTGTATGACATGTCAACAAAATGGATTTAAATTACACATCACCTACTTATATGTTACCGTGTTGCATAAACACTACTACAAAAATGTAAATAGATGTTAGGTATTAAACAAAACTTGCAATAGTTTCAATTTACATTTATTATATATAAGTTTTGACATTGATTATATAATTGAAGTTAAAAGGTTAAATAATGTCAATTCTTTTATCAAAAACACTGATGTCATTTCTTTAGGGTAAACAAAACATGGAATGATAAGACGTTGATTATTAAAAAAAAATTACTAGCCGACCATAATTGAAACTAATTAATAGATATTAGTAGTTTTAAAATTCGATGTGGAATATCTTATATACTATGTCAGTGTCGTTAAATAATCGATATGGTATGATCCCCCCTAAAAAACCCATGTTCTTATATGTATGTCCTTTATATTATATACAGCTTCACAGAAACTTCTAACTATACTAATCCCAATGTCAAATGCATACAAATCCCCTAAATGAAATAAAAAGTAACTCTACAATACTTTAACATCAAGGACATATTAAACATCCTAAATGAAACAAAAACTAATATTTTACATTACACTACACAATCCTAATTTCATTAATTGAATACTAATCAACTTAACTAAAATAGAAGTCACATTTTCTATTACATTGTTTATACAATAAAAATATTGGACTTAATAAATTATATAATACCTTGCAAGGCTAAGGAGAAAATTACATTGCTAAATGTTGGCATATGAGCCATGTTTCAAATTGTAAGGGAAAAATATGCATATGACAATTTGGTAGTTATAGTAATCACAAAGAAAAGGTTTATTGGGAAAGAACAATTACATTTAGATTGTTTTAACTATTCTTTTATCACAAGATATTCAAATTATTTTCCTTTTATCATGCTTATCTCTCATGCGAAACTTGCATTAACAAAATAGGAACATTTGATGAAATATAAACTAACAAGCAAACAATTGTGTGCAAATATATCTTTAAAAATGAGAACATGAATACCTTAAAATTGTGTTAACAATTTTTTTTAGAAGGATCTTTGAACCGTATCCCCTCACCATGATTTTTTAACACATAAAGTTCTTTCAAGTTGTTTTCATGATTAATTAGAAGTAGTCCTAATGAGAAATGAGGTGTGCCTTTAATATTGATAGCTTTGTCTTCTTTATCTCTACTACTAATAATTTGTTTCTTCCTTTGAAAAATCATAAATCACTTCTTATCAACCAGGTTTATCACATAAAAAGCAAATTTTTGCTTGGGAAGCCCAATAATATTTGTAGTTGAAAAGTATTTAATGAGAAACACCACAAACTTCTTAACCATGTACCCCTTAAAAATACATCCTTTGGATCAATTCCAATTGTACACATACCTTTTTAAGATCTTTATATATCGCTCAAATGGGTACATCTAACTCAAGTGAATTGGTTCATAAAGTTTTATCTTTGTCACAAAATACTCCATGATATCAAAGAAGGAAGGTGAAAAATACATCTCAAGTTGGGGGTAATATGGTAACAACATCCTTTTATAAGTCATCCAAATCCTTTTGGTTAATAACCTTGGCACATATTGCATTCAAAAAGAAGTCAAGTCTTGTGATAGCTTGTCTCACATATTTAGACAATATTGGGCCATTAGTAGAAGTTCTACATTAAAGTACAACAATCATGAGACTTTAAACTGACTATTTTCATATTTTTCATAGAAACAAGGCTTCTAATGGAAGAGTAGCCCTAGGGCACTCTAATACTATGTAGAAACTTATAAAAAACTTATTTTCCCCTTCTTAAAGAAGGAATGATAAGATTAAGGTAAATATAGTGGCCCCCTTTTTTGGGTGTTAATTCCTCATGTATGGCCATCTTAAGCAAGTCTAGCTCCGACTTAACTCCATCTTTTATTTTGTTTGGCATATTCAAGAGCTTTCTAACTAGATTATCACAAATACTTTTCTCTATATGTACGACATCAATATTATGTCTAATAAACAAGTCTTTCTACTATGAAAGATCGAAAAATATGAACATTTTCATCCATGAAGTGTTACCACTTATAAGTACATTAGGTTTGTAAAAAATGACATTAATGCTTTTCACTATTTCATAAACTTGCTCTTTAGTTAATAGCATTAAAGCCGGTGCTTCTTTTAATAAATTATTGAAAGCCTTTCTTAAATTGAGATAGATGTGAGAATGGGGTAGAAACATCTTATGACCAAGATATATTATTTTTTCCCATGCTTTAGTTGATACAGGTAAATGCCATTTTCACAAATAAGGTATACTCTACACTTTTTAACACTATATCTTGACGAATTTCCATGTGCTGAGAAGTCATTGATTGTGTAAAAAAACCATAGCATGCAACTTGAAAGGTTTTTGATGATATGCATTGAACATTAACACACCTTTATCTCACATAAGTCTTAACTCATCAATAAATAATTGCACAAATATATTTATCTCATTTCCTAGTTACTTAGGTCCTAAAATCAATAATGTTAGCATTATGTATTTGCACTTCATACATAGTAAAGGTGGGAGATTGTAAATTACTAATATGATAGGGCATATGCTATTTTTGTTGTGTATGTTTCCGGAAGGATTCATTCCATTTGTAAAAAGTGAAAGCTTAAGATTTCATGCTTTATTACTAAATTTAGGGACAAGGTGTTAACTATTCTTCATTAAGGAGAATCACTAAAATGATGAAGTTTACTATAAAGAACCATATGCTCTATATGTCATGCTAAGTTCTTAGCATCTCTTGAATTAACAAACATTTGCTAAAATCTTGGTATTATGGAAAAATACTACAATACCTTAGCCAAAGCTCCTTCTTTAATGCTACTATCATAGTTTTTTAATTTATATTGTGATGCCCTCTATTTTGGATACTTATGCAATGTTTTCATAACAATCCTAACTATTAATTTATAACCTAATAGTGTTTTAGCACATTTTTCATATGATTATCAAAAGTAGGGTAAAAGTTTTTGAAAAGAAAATAGATTATGCTTCGTTCCTATATGATTATGAAAGATGCAATATTATGTCATGGATTAAAGATGAAATATGGGAATAATATTCATTTACAGTCATCCAAAAAGGTGGTTATGCTGACTTAATAATAAAAGTCCTAAAAGCTAGTCCTAACTATCATTGCTACAAAATCATCAAAAGTCAATAGGGTCTCATGTCCTAATAAAGTAAAAAGTTGAAGTAGCTGTCCTTGATAAGCTAGGAAATGTTTAGGCCAATAACATATTCATGATGACATTATACATTAAGGTACATTGCAAAGGTCCATGAATAGCTTATAATGGAAAATTATATAGATGGTTTTGAATGGACATGACACTGTGATTACCATCATGTCCTTACACATTGGTATCTTAATGTTATGTCTCTGTACCTAGAAAGAAAGCATACAATGGAATAAGTCTAAATAAATTAAGTGAATCCTTAATAAATCATATAGTTTTATTGAAAGATGGCTTAAAGCATTATTGCAAATTGCTTACCCCTACCTTTTCCTATTTCATTCATTTGTTCTTGTTATAGGTAGGTTGAATAATACATTCTAATGGTGCCACAATGGCTTATTAGCATATAATAAACGTTCATGATAGTTGTCATATTCAAATGGTTCATGTAATAGAATAAACCATATCGATATATTATCATAAGGAACACAACACCCATTAAGGTAAATTCATGACATATATGCATATGTCATGAATTAAATAACATATCAAAATATTTTAAAATTAATTCAAAACCTACCAAGGATCCAAGAAAAAGAAATATAAACTAGTGTTACCTTTTTACATTAGGATAAATTCATGACATATATGCATATGTCATGAATTAAATAGTGTAGTGAAAATTTTTAAAATCAATTCAAAACCTACCAAGGATCCAAGAAAAATAAACATAAATTGGTGTTATGCTTATACCTTTCTAGTGTGAAACAATTTGTTATAGAAAGATCTAAACCAGAATGATCTAGTAACCTTTGAATTCATGAATAGTTATCTAAGTCTAGGTTTGTTTTCAATGAATAATCTAATCACTAACAATCGAATGATCTAATTATCTGCTTAAATAATTTTTCATCATGACCAGAACTTGTCACGAACATATGAACTTAGTTGTTATAAATCACAAACATCATTTAAAGGAGTTATGTCTCCATGGTATTCATACGAGTAGTTAAATACTCCAATCAAATTAAAAAGGATCATTTCCACTCACCAGCATAGTGCTACCTCTAGATATTTTAATTTTCACACTTAAAATTCACTCAACCATAGTGCTTCTTATTGGATAAAGAGAATACAATTTTTCATAATCATTTAAGATATTTTGAATAACTTAATTAATCTAATGGGATCATAACTAGATTACCTTAAGATGAGAGAGATAATTGGACTTTGATCATTAATCGAATATAACAATATTTTTGGGTTAATAATAAGCTCAAATCCAATGTTGCTTAAGTATAGCAAAATCATATCACTATTACTTAGTAAAGTCCAATCATATTTGGCTTATTCCAATTAGAAGCCTTAGTTTGACTAAAAGTTCCTATACTTGATTTGTTCCTTGTGTCATGACCTAAATTCGATCATGATTGATGTGAATCCTGATATTAGTTTTCACAAGCCTTAATATTGATTTCTCAAACCTATTCAAAGGAAGTTTGCATATTTCCAAGGGAACTTAAAAATTTAATTTAAATTTTTATGAAAAAATAAATAAAGTCTCCCTTATTTTTTGGATACTTCCCAAAGGCCACACGCCCTATAATACAAAACCTATATTATTTTTGGATACAATAGAATCCACAATAGACATAATACTATATAAATTCAACATATATACACAAGTAAATGATTTGACATATCAAATTTTAAAACAACAAAATTCTATTCTTTAATTCTAATTATTATCCAATTGTCAAAATCCTTTAGTAAGATGATCTTGGATCTCCACAAATGCAATAAGTTTCAATACACATATTCTAACCTAAAAACATTGAAAGTAAATGGAGTGAGTTACAGGAACTTAGTAAGTATATATCTATCATTAACATGAAGGAGATCAATTTTATAAATCACAATCGTAGGTTAACTAAGTACTAATATTAAAATATTAATAAAGCCATTTTTTGAATTTTTGAAATATATGAAACCATGCCTTGAAATGGGAGTTCACCTACACATAAATTAAACTTTATTTCTCATATCACAATTTATAAAAGTCATAACTATTTGTTAATATACAACACCGATATCATATCATATGCTACCCCTTCTGGATAGACATCACAATTACAAATTGCCACTAAGGCTTAAACATAAACAAATCATCATAATCACATCAAGTCTTTGCAATCATGTTAAACAATGACATCCAATCATAAGCAAAATTCTAATATTACATCACATAACATATTCACTTATAAAATTTATGCATGTTTCCATCTTTTTTATTTTTTGATCAATCTTATATCCTTGTCATATAATTTGCCAGGAATTTCCTATTTAGCTCTCACATTATTACTCTATCCTTGTTCATAGATTCTAATGTCATCCATGGCAAGATTCATAAATAATATATAGATATTATTAAAACTCAATCATAATCCATTAATAGTTTATAAATACTACTACCATGCTTCCGTTGCGCACTTTGATCAATTAATAATCACTCAAGCAATTAATTACTCTTATTTCACGGAACTAAGTTTATACATGAATATGTGTGTGTGTGTGTGTGTGTGTGTGTGTGTGTGTGAATAGGAGATTTATACTATTAAGAAAAAGAATAAAACTCATATCATTTAAATTATCTTTTATTAAAATATTAATATATGGTAAGATATATATTCACCTGATAATATTGATTTATTCTTAGAAATTCTGAAGCATCCAAATTCATCTTTTTCATATTTCCTTCCTATTATCACCATTGAAATATCTAAAATTCTCATATATATAAAAAATTTTCCAAATCAAAGTATAGAATAGTCAAAATGCTAAATTTTGACAATAAAAATATACTTTAAATGCACTAGTCCAATACTCATGAGTACAAAATCTTTGTTTTATTAATACTACATTGAAAATTCAAAATAAGGTGATAAAATGGGGATTTTCTAAATTAAGTTCAAATCCTTAAAATATTAATACATAATACTTTAAGAACACTTTAATCATATTATTTCAACATTTTATATCATAAAAATTATATTTTCAAAACTATATATGTGTATTTGAATTTACTCACACATGGATTTTTCTAAAAATATATAATCATTGCTAAAATGTTGTAATATAATACTCGCTAGTTGTTTTACTTACGTTATTTAAACATTTGATAATATAAAACATACACATACAAGTACATTTTTATAAGTATCATCATCATATATACAAAATACCCTTAAAACATCTTCTTTCCAGATTATAGATTACGTATGGTCTTTTTAAAATAATAAAATTTAATGTTCCATATATATATATATATATATATATATATTAACCACTTATTTTTTGTATCTTACATTATAAAGTATATTTTTTATTTCATATGAATCATCATATTTATCACACATACAAGTAGATTTTGTTAACCTTAATTTTACCCAAAAGAGGGGTGAATTGGGTTTTTTAAAAGTTTACAGTAAAAAAAATATATTCAAAATGTGAGTAAAAAATGAGAGCAGATATATATGATATGCATGTTTAAGAGTTTTTTTTTTTTTTTTACAGAAAGAAGCAAAAACAGAGCAATTTCAGATAGATATGGAGATAAGAGAAAGAGAGATCAAACGTTGCTATTTATAGTGGTTCTAGCCTTGAAGATCCAGCACTTTAAGGTGTACATCCACTACCAAGCCTCTTTGACTTGGATTTGAAAACTTGGTCACTATCCTTTCAAGTTTCAAGCACTTGAAGAAGCCTTAATACAGTCTCTGTTTTTCTTTTACAAATCCCTTTGAGAAACCTCTCTTAAAGCTTTGAGTATCTCAAGAGATTCACCACTCTTAAAGTCTTTAGGGATGCTTTACCCTAGTTTACAACAAATGAGAACAACTAGTATAGTTAACAAGCTTTCAGTCTCTAAAAGATGGATTACATAAGAGAGAACTAAGAGAGGGATGATTCAATTAGATAAGCTTAGGGGTTCTTAAGATATGAAGAAGAGAAAAGATGTTTCTTGTATCTATGTAACCGTATATGCTCACTCTTTTTTCTTTGAATTGAAATAAACCTTTTATATAGAGTTTGGAAAAGATAAAAGTCCGTTACTCTGAGAAAATAGCCATTATGGAGCAGTTAGCACCATGTGAATCGATTAGTGAATCGATTCGGGCTCCTTCAAAATATTTGAAAAAGGTTTAATGAATCAATTGGTGAATTGATTCATGTTTGAAAAAATTGCATGATGAATCGATTGGCTAATCAATTCACTCAACCCTATTTAGACTCTGAATGTGTAGAATTGATTGGTGAATTGACTCATATATTCAACTCAATCGATGCCTGAATCGATTGGTGAATCAATTCTTACATTTTAGATTTGCTCTCTGGATGCTTGGAATCGATTGGTGAATCGATTCATGCATTCTAGATTGCTCACTGGATGCCTAAATTGATTGGTGAATTGATTCATGCATTCCAGATTACTCACTGGATGCTTGAATCGATTGGTAAATTGATTCATGCACAAAAAAAAGGTTTTTATAATGAAATTTGATGAAAAATAGCAAACCTTACAAAGGCATAAACTAAAATCATTTTTTAATTAAAAATATAGACACAAGATTTGATGTTTTCTTTTTATGAGAACCCAAAGCTCCTTAACAAATAACTTTTCTTTGTAAAGAATTTATGATCCTAATTTGAATGACAATACCTTCATCACTTGATCTTCTCTTTTGCATTAAGATTCTAGTTGAGTAAGTGCCAACTCTAGTAGTATTAAGATAGTTTGTTATCGTCAAAATAACTTCTGAAAATAGTGGTTAAGAAAATAGGGGCTAAGGTTAACAATCTCCCCCTTTTTGATAATAACAAACACTTTGAGACTAAGACTATTTCCTTGATAATGTTCCCCTTAAGGTCTTATGTTCCCCTTCAAATTATGCTCCCCCTCAATATATAACACATGTTTCTCTCCCCCTTTTGGCATCAATCAAAATAAAAAAAAATTGTAAAGCATAATATCTAGCAAAATAGTCAGAAGAGCTAGTATACTCAACAGCATTCAAAAGATGTAATAACATAAAACATGCAATAAAAGTTAGTAGAGATGTCTCTGAAGATTTAAATCCTAAGAAGGCTAAACGGGGCTAAGGGAACACATAATATCTCTAGTCATCTACCATGTTATTTGAGTTATCCCCTTCTTCCTCATTATCTAAAGCAGTTGCTTAAGAATCTTTGTTTACTTCTTCCTTGTCTTCCTTTTTAGTGGGAAAGGCTTCTTGCTTCCCTTTTGTTCGTCTCTCAGTAGAAGGGAAGAAGGCAGATTCTTCATTCAGAGAGCTATCATCACCTTCTTCAGTAATATGCATTTGGCTTCTGAGTTTTCTGAACTAGTGCTTGATATAAAGCTTGAGTTCTCTCCTTGTTTCTTGATGAAGTGTTGTAATGTGATCTTTTAAGCTCCGTAAGTTAAATTTTTTGGCACCCTTTCCTCTTTCGATGGAATGCCAAACCCCATTAATCTTCTGAAAGGACATTTGCTTTAGGTGTTTAGCCATTAACATTCTTGATTACTTAAACTTATCAACCTTGGCCTCCCTATGTACTTGAATGCCAGAAGCTTTGAATAATTCAGTTAGAATCATGCCATAGGAAAAGAATTCTTTATTTACATGAGAGAACATGTGGAGCATGATTTGGTGAGGAAAGTTCACTAGTATGTTGTTCTTGATTGCCCACATAAGAAATAGTTCAGGTTCATCAATTTGAGAGAAATTATGTTTCTTTGGAAGGATTATCTTGGCAATAGTGTAATGTAGAATTATGTTCTCCATTGAAAGTCCTGTAATTTATAGTTTATGCCTTATAACTTTTGGTTGGGACTAAGGCCAAAACATCCTCATGGCAGCACCTTTAGAATAGTTTTCAATTGATCCAACAGTAGTAAATGGTAAGTTTGCATCCATATCAAAAATTGTAACCAATTCTCTGAGGCCAAGTGAGAAATTTTCACTCTTGACAGTGGAGTATAATTCAAGTAGTGTGTCTTATCCATTCTTTTTAAGATTTGCATAAAATTGATATACAAGACTTGGGTAAACATCAACAGCATAACCGGCAAATTTTAGAAGTCCTAAATTTTCCAAAATGTGATAAATCTCCAAATTTTCATTTTTCAGGAAATTGATATTTTAGCAATTTTTAGGTTTTATTTCCTTAGTCATGCTTTAAAGAAAATTATCAAAGGTAGTTACCTCTGAGTAGTAAACTTGCTCTGGGATTTTATCAGTAGAAGGTAATGGTTGAAAGGATGATCCTGAAACTTTCCCTTTCCCTTTGCCTGATTCAGTTCATGGACATTTTGTGCCATAGTTTTCTTTCCTATAATGATCAGGAGGTTTGTAGGAGATAGGAAGCGTTTTGCAAAAGTGGGTTTTGAGATAGGGAATTTGGTTAGCAAAGAAAGGATGAAATGTGGTGATTTAGATGTATTTAATGAAATTAAGATGAAGAAGAAAATGGATTTAGGAGAGTGTTTTTTGAAATTTTTGAAGGGATAGGTGTGAAAGGATGCAAAGGGGTGTGAAGGAGAGAGAGAGAAACAAGATATGAATGGTATAGCTGAAATGCAGCAGAGTTTAAATAGGGTCTAATAATCAATTGTATAATCAATTCATAGATGAATTTAACGACATGCGAATCAATTGGCCACTTGATTCATTAGCTAAAAAATTTGAATTCAAGATTTTCCCTCCACATGCTATCAATCGCTTGCTCAATCACTTTGAGGCTTCTAGAGAATAGCTTAATTGATGGAATCAATTCATCACTTGATTTACTCCCTTAAATCTTGAAGTTCTGAATTGATTCAATGAATGATTTCTCTTTTTACAAGCAATTCACTGCTCGATTCATGAGTGTTGAAAAAAAATTTTGCTTCATTTTTCACTTGAACACCTCATTAGACCTCTTCTTGATACAATTATAGATTGATCCTTAGCATTATTCTTGACATAAGTGATCATACCTGCAAAACAACCTTTCAAGATATCTCTGATGCTTAAGTCAGTATAGTTTTTGAAAAATATATGACAATGTTTAAAGGGAATTCATCATGCCTAGTTCTCTTCTAATAAAAATGAAATGGTCTTCACTAAAAGGCTTAGTGAAGATGTCTACTAACTAAAAGTCTATTTGTACAAATTCTAAAGAAATGATTCCTCTCTGGACATAGTCACGAATGAAGTGATATCTTATTTCTATATGCTTAGACCTTGAGTGCATGACTGGATTTTTGCTAAGATTTATGGCATTAGTGTTATCACATTTGATAAGAATATTTGTAAAGCTGAGTCCATAATCAGATAGTTATTAGTTCATCTATAAAAGTTGTGCACAACAACTACCTACAGCTATGTATTCTGCCTTAGCAATGGAAAGTGCCACACTATTGTTTTTTTTTTTTTTTTTGCTATGTTAAGAAACTAGTGAACGACCTAGAAAATGACATGCTCCATTAGTGCTTTTTCTATCTATTTTACTACCAGCAAAATCAATATCTGAGTATCTTATTAAGAATTCTAATTTTTCTTTGGGAAACCATAAACCAAAGTTAAGTGTGCGTCTAAGATATCTAATAATTCTTTTTATAGCAATTAAGTGAGATTCTTTTAGATTAACTTGAAATCTTGCACAAATGCATACACTAAACATAATATCAGGTCTACTTGCAGTCAGATAAAGCAAAAATCCTATCATCCTTCTATACTTAGTTGCCTCAACCTTTTTGCCTTCTTCATCAAGGTTTAGTTTGGTTGTTGTACTCATGGGAATTGGAGCTAGTTTTGCTTCATTTATTTTGAATTTCTTTAGTAACTCCTTTGTGTAGCTGGATTAGCTTATGAATATTCCATCACTTGATTGCTTGATTTGCATCCCAAGGAAGAAATTTAACTCACCCATCATGGACATTTCAAACTCATTCTGCATCAACTTAGCAAAATTTTTGCACATAGATTCATTAGTGGCACCGAAAATGATATCATTAACATATATTTGAACAAGCAAAATATTATTAGCAGAGTGTTTTATGAATAGAGTAGTATCAACTTTTCCTCCCAAAAAATCTTTTTCCATGGGAAATTTGCTTAGTCTTTCATACCAAGCTCTAGAAGCTTGTTTTAGACCATATAAAGCTCTTTTTAGTTTGAATACATGATTTGGAAGGAAATGGTTTTCGAAACCTGGAGCTGTTCTACATATACTTCTTTCATGATAATATCATTTAAAAAGGCACTTTTGACATCCATTTGATAAAGTTTGAAGTTTCTCATGCATGCATAAGCTAATAACATTCTAATAGCTTCTAATCTAGCCACTGGTGCATAGGTTTTATCATAATCAATCCCTTCCTCTTGGTTATATCCTTTGGCAACTAATCTGGCTTTATTTCTAATTATAATCCCATTTTCATACTAGAAGACTCATCAAATACAACATGTATAGATTCTTCTACTACCAAAGTTCTTTTGTTATATACTTTGTATGCTTTGCTACTAGAAAAGTATCCTATGAAGATGGCTTCATCAGATTTGGCATCAAACTTTCCATGATCATCTTTTCCATTATTATGAACAAAACATTTACACCTAAACACATATAAATGTGAGATATTTGATTTTCTTCCTTTGTAAAGTTCATAAGGAGTTTTCTTCAAAATTGGTCTTATGAAAGCTCTGTTCATAACATTGCAGGCTGTGTTTACTGCCTTAACCCAGAAAGATTTTGGAAGAAAGCTTTCACTAAGTATAGTTCTTACCATCTCTTCTAGACACCTATTTTTCCTTTCAACAACTCCATTTTCTTGAGGTGTTCTAAGAGATGAGAAGTTATACTTAATTCCATTTTCATTATAAAAATCAGTAAAAGCAAGGTTTTCAAATTTTCCTCCATGATCACTTCTAATGTTTACTATGGACATTCTCTTTTCATTTTGTGAGGATTTTGCAAGTTTCTTGAAAGTTTCAAAGGATTTGTTTTTAGAAGGAAGGAATAATGTCCATGTAAATCTTGAGTAGTCATCAACAATTACAAGAAAATAGAGGTTTCCTCCTCTGCTTTTAATTCTTGATGGACCAACCAAATCCATGTATAAAAGCTGAAGTGGTCTAGTAGAGGAAACATGATTTTTGATTTAAAGGAAGTTTTAGTTTGTTTTGCTTTTTGACAAGTATAACAAACTTTGTATTTAATAAATTTTAATTTTGGCAAACCATTCACTAAATTATTTTTGGAAAGTTTTCTTATAAGATTCATACTTGCATGAGCAACTCTTTTATGCAAAATCCAAGAATCATCATCTAAACTCACTAGGCATTTTATTTCTAGAGAAGGTTCATTATCAATATCTATCATATAAATGTTTCCATACCTTTTACCAACAAGCTTAATTTGTTTATCATCTTGATTTTCAACAATGCAACAAGAGCAATAAAATGTGACTTTGTTTCCTTTGTCATAGAATTAATTGATGCTAAGCAAATTATGCTTAAGTCTTTTGACATACAAGACATTATCTATACGTGAATCAAAATTCTTACCCATTTTACCTTTTCCCATGACTTTTCCTTTTGAGTTGTCTCCAAAAGTGACATTTCTTCCTTCTTTTAGTGTTAAGGTAAGGAATTTGATTTATCTCCTGTCATGTGTCTCGAACAACCACTATCCAAGTACCACATGTCAATTTGAGTTCATAAACATACCTACAAGGAGAACATTAATTCTTAACTTTTGGTACCTAAACAACTCTGGGTCCTTATGTGTTAGCTGGAACATATGAGCCTTTAGGACCCAAATCTTTTTGGTTTTGACATTTATATTCCTCTTATACATGCAAGAATAAATTTTATGTCCCTTTTCTCCATAGTAGTAGCATGTTATTTTCAGTTGGCTTCTCATGGTTTTTTAACAAAGAAATTTTTGTAAAAATAATTTTTCTTGCTTGGTACATAGCCAAGGCCTTCTTTGTTAAAGCTGGATTTTTTGGCCAAGGAGAGTGTCTAAAGAGTCTTTTCCCTTTGTGAACTTCTCAAGATTTTTAATTAAATCATCAAGTTTTTGCTTGAGAGTTTCACAAGAGGAGCACTTTTGAGATGACTTCTTAAGGCTTTTAACTTCTTGAATTAGCTCTTCATTCTCCTTTTCAAGTAGATCAATATTATTTTCCAAGGAAGATATCAACTTCTTTGAAAGTTTAATATTTCTTTTGGCCTTAATCAGTTCTATATTTAAATAAAAAAGAATGTATTTTAGTTCTTCATCAAAGCTAGAAATAGATACCTCATTTCCATCTTTTTCTCTAAGAGCCAACAAGCATAGAAAGGCTTTTTCATCCTTGTCATTTTCATCACATGAATCAATCTCATCATCGTCTCCCCAGGTTGTTAAGTGTGCTTTCTTATAAGAGCTCTTATTTTTCTTTCTCTCAAGTTCTAACTGCTTTTTCAAGTAGACAGGGCAATCAAATTTGATATGTCCTTATTTTTTGCATTCATAGCAAGTTGGGATAGCTTGCTTGTTAGCTTCTCCTTTGTTTGCATTTCTATTTCCTTGTGACATCTTCCTTCTTCAGCCTATCTTTAAGAGCCTTCTGATATTTTTTGGTAAGAAGGCCCAAATTATATTCTAATGATGCATCAAATATTTCTTCTTAACAATTTTCATCACTGTTGTCTTTATCTACATTCGTATCTACTTTGAGAGCCAGGGACTTTTTCTTTCTTTCGTTGTCATTTGCATATCTCTTTAATTCCAGCTCATGCTCTTTTAAATTTCCAAATAAATCTTGTAAAGATGGCATCTTTATCTTCATTGCTTCCTTGATAGCAGTTATTTTTTATTACCACTCTATGGTTAATAATCTCAGCACCTTATGGACTAATTTACCATCTATAAGATGCCTACTAAAAAGACTTAATTGATTGACAAGAGCAGTAAATTTTTGCATCATTTCTTTAATGGATTCTCCATTATTCATTCTAAATAATTCATACTAATAAAATAATGTGTGCATTTTCCTTTCTTTAACTTATGTGGTGCCTACATGAGCTATTTCAAGTACATCCCACATTTCTTTAGTAGTCATACAATTTGATACTTTTTCATATTCACTAGGTCATAAAGCATTTGACAAAATCCATTTAACTTTAGAATGAAGTTGATGTTTTCTTTTCTCTTCATCAGTCCATTTAGATCTTGGTTTCAATATTTCTACATTATTTTCTCTTTTCATTGGTAAATTATAACCACTTTCAATCAAGTCCCACATATCAATATCAGTAGCTTCTATAAAATCCTTCACTTTTGTTTCCAATATGTATAATTTTATCCATTAAAGCCCAGTGGTTTGTTTAATGCAGGACACTTAAGTAAAATACTAGCACTAGATAAGTCCATAGGATGCTCTTGAGATTGTTAAATCTTATACCATGAGCCAAGCTCGGATACCAAATGTTAACCTTAATTTTACCTAAGAGAAAGGGTGAATTGGGCTTTTCAAAAGTTTACATTCAACAAAAAATATATTCAAAATGTGAGAAAAAAATAAGAATAGATGTGTATGATATGCACGTCTAAGAGTTTTTTTTTTCTTTTATAGAAAGAAGCACAAATAGAGTAATTTTAGATAGATATGGAGATAAGAGAAAAAGAGATCAAATGCTACTATTTATAGTGGTTCTAGCCTTGAAGATCTAGCACTTCAAGGTGTACATCCGTTACCAAGTCTCTTTGACTTGGATTTGAAAGCTTGGTCACTATGCCTTCAAGTTTTAGGCACTTGAAGAAGCCTCAGTATAGTCTTTGTTTTTCTTTCACTAATCCCTTTAAGAAACCTCTCTCAAAGCTTTGAGTATCTCAAGAGATTCACCATTTTTAAAGTCTCTAGGATGCCTCACCCTCGTTTAAAATTTGTCTAGTAAACTTATTCATTTCTATCATGATCATGAAATTCACACCATTAATGAGTTAACATACAAAATACTTTTTAATTTAAATAATTAAATTTAATGTAATATTTAAATTGTTGATTTTATAAATATAATATGTAATTAATCAATATCTTTAACAATTTCTATTTTAAGATTTTAACACATTCAAAATAGTCAAATAAGTTCAAAGTAAAATATAATGTATTATAATTACATTACTTAGTATTTAAATTGTAAATAATTGGAATGCGAGGGGGAAAGCAATGAAAAATATGCAAATAATTAAATAAAAAAAGATAAATGATATGTATGGTATAAAATAATATGAAATAGATAATATGTAATAAATTAATTCAATTAAATAAAAAATTTCACTTATTTAAATTATATCTTTAATAAATAAAAAATATAAAGTGTCATATTTATATTATTAAATAATATTGATGTTGAATGTCAAACATTAAGATGGAATGGCAAATAAGATATATAATGGAATAGATAAAGGAAAAGAAATTATACATAAGTTACAAACCTTTGATAAAATTTTAACTAATATATATTTAATTTGACATACAAAACCTAAAATTTGATCTGGATATAACATTGATAAAATTTAAATAAATGATAGATTGCATGAAATGTATAAAATAAAAAGTGAAAAAATGGCCTAGAAGAAAAAATTGTAATTAAGTTTAAATCTTTTCTTAATATAGATATTTGATTATTGATGTTAGAATATATAACCATAACTTAAGTACTCACAAATAATGAATCATTGTTTTCATAGACAAGTACTCATAGATAATGAATCATTGCTTTTATAGACCGATTAGAGTAATCACAAGAGAAGGCTCTTTACAATCAAATACATTTACATTAACTAATATTACTAGCATAAAAGCACAATGGCAACAGTTCAAGTTAAATGTTGTGAAATTCTTTATCTAATTAATTTGAAGGGATTTTTGGTATTATTAAATATGCACCATTGATTACACATAATTCTTATCCAATCTTCATTGAAACTTGATTATTTTTTATAAAGAAAAAATAGCACTTAATTACTTTAAGTAAGAAAAAAATTATTGTTATTAATAACCAAATAATCCATAATGATAGGTGGTTGATTGATGTACAATTGGCTTGCATTTAGCAAATGAATTGATGCCTTACTAATTAAAAAATCTTAATTGACATCTTTTTGTTTAATCTATAATATTTATATTATCTATTGAAGGACAATTATTTCATTTATATATTTTAATAACTATCAATTCCATTTACTTTATCAGTCAAATATCATCAATTATAATCATTAATTTTATTTCCTAAAATGATAAAAAAAAATTATTGTCAAAATACACATTAGTTGATTAATTACAAATTACAATCGAGTTTAGATCTTCTCTTAGTTCAAATCACTGATTTTAATGTTTAGTGTTATTTTATTTGCCTTCTACATAAATTTTCACAAGGAAGGAGTCATCATAGAGTAATAATTTATTTATTGCAAGTAATTCAACACTTGAGTTTACACAAATTTTTTTACAACAACCTAGCAACTAAGGTACTTTGCATGATTTTGGAATTATATGCACCATATGTTGATAGCAACAGACCACCACATTATAACAAAAAAAGTGGATACTTAGAGTTATCTACAACAATCATAGGTCCTAACTCTATTTCATCTTCTAGAATCCCATCAAAAAATTTGGTTACAAGTTCACACAATATTTTGTAGATTCATTTTCTAGGTCCATCAAACTTTAAAACTTGTTAAGTTCATGCTACCCTATCAACTATATATATATACACAAACTAAAAGTATAGTTGATAGGTAACATGGTTAACTACATATATACAAGCCAAAATGATAACTTATAACTAGTGATGGCTTAAAAGTTCACTAGTTTTCCCATTTAGCCTAGTGTTCTCTAGTAGCAATGATTATTTGCTCCTTCTTCATATTGTACTCACTAAGTACAAGGTTAAGTGCATTCATTTAGCATCTTTTCTAGGTTGCAAGATCAACCATGGTATTTTAATATATATTTGACTAAATAAAGTGAAAAAACTACATAACTATATGAAAGTACCACAATCTTGAAATTTCCCTATATGGTATCCAATATCATCTAGCTAGCCACCCAAACATCATAAACACGGCTATGTATATAGGCAAAAGCATTGAGTAAAGTTAAATAGTTTAAATTACAAAGTCATATTTATGAGTCATATATGAAATAATGAGAATGCAAGTCTTCTTGTCTTGGAAATCTAGCTAGTGTAGTAATTGTCCAATTGGAGATCTCATAAGTAGTTCTCTAATGAATGTTATGGATTCAATTGTCCTTTAACAAGCTCTCTACAAATGCAACCTACAAACATGCAGTTAGCCAAAATTAAGTTGTAAACTTATAGAAATTAGACTTACAAATTTATTTTTGCATAACCATACTATTAATTTAATTGGCTTATATTTATCCCCCTCAATAGCAAGACATAAATTAGAATCCAAGCAAATTAACTTTTCATCTCAAAGTAAAATAATCAGTAAGAACTAATGGATGTTGTCATCATTGAGAGGAATGCAAATTATATTAATTTTGTTCAAAGTATTTAACATGAATAGAATGTAGAAACTTTTCACAACTTTCTTAAGAGTTAGGTTCCTCTTAAAGGCAAGTTGCTATAAATTTTATAAGACATTTTTGTCAACCAGAAACTTAATATCCATAATAAGTTATTTGCTTTGTTTAACTTACTGTAAAATGAGATAAAAGAAACTAGTTATAAATGCATTGATGCTTCCTTTCCTCATAAGTCATCTTAGTAGCTACCATTGTAAAAACCTTGAATTATGATACAATATAGCATAGATGAATTGGGATCATAATTTAATAAAGTAGAAATAAGAAATGAAAGGTGTCAGTTTAGTATCTTACAAAACCATTTGCATAACACTTAGGACAAAGAGATATAAAATCATCCCTACTTGAGTCTTCACATGTACAATCATCCAATATCTCATTGCATGGGTTAGATAATGCATTGTATGCTATAATAGCTATATGTATAAACATCCACAATGTTTTAATAGATTATGTAGGAAATAATACATAAATTGTGACCTCTTAATCTTACTTTATAATCTTCTTAGAAAATAAGATGTATACGACCATCTCAAGTTCTTGCTGGGATTATTTCATAGCTATGGTTAGTTAGAAGTCAACGTCTACACCTAGTGGAAGTGGGATTCTTTCAATCTTAGTAAGATTACTTTCAGTACTTTTGAAAGAAGGTGCAAAAGCTTGGTTTGGTTGCTTAACATAAACATCTTATAGCAAATTACTAAATAATTCTAGACTAATCATGCAATTGTTTTTCCAAATATATCATCTTTTGTTTTCGCTTTATATTAAGGTATTTAAGAGTTAGATAGCATGCAGGTGCTTACAGCAATGCAAAACAAATTGTTATTAGTGAGCAAAAATAAAGGTTGTCTATTATAAGAACCATGAATAAGTATATAATCTAAGCCTTTACTTGTTATATACTTGTTGTACCATCAAGTGTCAGTTTCTTCTCCTATTGGCTAACAATGTGGGAGGTGAGTTGATATTATGTAAGGATTGAATTGTCTATAGTGAAAGGTTATTCCATAGAGGTAGAAGCCTTTCCTCCTTTATCTCCATCCTTAAGGTGACTTTCAACATGATTTAGCTAGTCTTTTAACTACTCATGCTTCTTTATGAGCTTAATCTTAAATGATTGATCTCCTAAAGCTTGTCTAGCTATGAGCTTGTTCATATTGGTGTGATCTAACTGAAGAGAGGCAATAAGACTTTCCAATGTCTCAACCCTATCTTGTAAGATCTATAAAAAAAATGAACCTTTAAATAATATCTCAAGTGATAATTAAATTTTGAAGGACAAACCTATTAGAAATTTACCTTCTTTCTCTTATACTTTTTCAATAGTTTTACCCCTTAAAGAGTTAGTTGCATTGCTTCATTCAATGGTTGAAGTGTTCACATGTTATTGTTTTTGGATGGTTTCCTATAGTTGTGTTCTACAAAGCAGTCCACAATATAGCTTAACCTATATATAGAACATGGTGGTCAGTTCCAGCTATTAAAGGCCTATAATTCTGTGTAATTGTCCCTATAAAGAATAGGAAAATAATATTTTATATGAATAGGAAAACCTTCAAACTGTGTGATTTGATGAAGAAAGAATTATTCTGCTTGCACACAAAGTTTCAAAAGGTTTATTTGAATCTTTTTATCAAAATATTTATGTTATGAAATGATAAAAATTTAATTTTTTTTCTTTGGTATTCAAGATTAGCAATACTAAATTAATTGAATACAATGATTCTAATACAAACTAATATGGTAATATTTTTAGGGCCACTCGCAATCAAAATAAAAGAATGTCCTTCTAAACTATGAAATCAATGTATACATCCTTATATACATATATAAATACAACAATGAATACTTTTTGAAAAAAATGGCCCTTAGTGTGAAAGACTCAAAGCTAGACTTAGTTAGTCAATAACTAGGTTCGACCCAACTATGGTATTTACTCGAACTAAAAATTTGATAAGTAAAAAAAAAAGTTAACCCGACACCTAACTTGTCAATTTAAGGTTTCAATTATAAAAGCCCATCAAATATTCAAATTTATTATGGATAAACATGGAACCTAAAAACTAAGGAAAATTCAATTTTATTAGAGCTTTGATTGGTTTGGATCTAGAGCCTATGCTGCTAAACTTGATTCAAGATATATTTCATGCCTCACATCTTTTGAATAAGAGAATAAACAAGAGAAAATGGGAAGTTTTACTCATTTTTTCCAGACCTTTGATTTTAATACATCATTCAATGTGATTGTTGACTTTATGCATTTGTTTGTTGCCTATGTATAGTGTTTTCACTTTGTTTGCTAGCACCACATCTTCTAGACTGTCATTCAACATTAATGTTGCTTTGTTAACCATGGTGAAGCTTTTATCAATCTAGAGTGAAAGCCTTACCCCTATTAGGTTTAAATTAAAGGGGGACTAAATTAGATCCATTGGATTTGAGGTCCATATATGTACAATTGTATGTCTGGGCCTTAATGGAACCTGTTAGGTCTAATATTGTTATGGTGCATGTTGGGTTTGTTAAGGTAAACTTGGATTTATGCCTTTCTCTTTCACAATTGGTAGATAAAAGCCTTATACTTTATCATATAGTACGAGTATGCTAGTAGATATGGTAAAAAAGTACAAAAGCCCACACCATGTGTTCTTAATTTGTACTAATAATGCTTGACACACCATACTTACCATATTTACTTTTTCAATCATGATGGGCTCTTTCTTTTCTCCCTTTTAAATCTTTCAAGTATTAATTGTTTGTGTATTGAACCCAACTTCCTAACTAGTCCATCTAACAAGATTTGACTTTCTAAGGATTTACAATGTGGCATTTAACTAATAAAAGAAGTCCATGCATAGCACAAGCTAATATTTAATAAAATAATAACATAGTTTAAAAAATAATAGTCTAAATACATATTAAAATATATTATTTAATTTAAAAAATGAACTATTGAAAAATATGAATTATGTGTATTTTTTTATTATCTTAAACATTATTGTACATAATTTTCATATAGTTTTTACAACTATTGATAAAAGAAAAGAATATTTATATTATATTTGGTTCAATAAAATAAGAAAGAGAATGATAGTAGAATAGAAAAATTATTTTATAATTATGTTTGATATATGAAAATAATGATATATACATATATATATATATATATATATATATATATATATATATATATATATATATATATATATATATATTTGAGTCATAAGCAATATAAATGAACATAAAAAATCAAAGAATGGAATAGATCAAATAAAAAGAAAAGAAATAATGTATGAACTAACAAACAATAAGAGTTGAAAATTTAAGATATGGTAAATTAAATTAACCTAATTAAATGAAATATTTTACTAATTAAGAAGATTTTTTTTACTATAAATTATAACTATATAAATAAAAAGAAAAAATGAAATAAGAAAAATTGAGACAAGGTTGGATGGAAAAAAAATTTCTCCTGACCCAACATGTGTCTTAAAAAAAATTTTCTTGTCCGCTACAAGACTATAAATTCATAGTATGTACTAATAGTTAATATTTATAATTATAAATATATCTTCTGACTTTAATTTATGTGTTTTATTATAATATAAATCTTCTAATTTTAGTTCAGTACTTTTAGGAGAATAAATCAAAAAATTTAAAGGAACCATATAAGGAATAAAGAGAAATTAATTAAGCTTACTAAATAATAATTAATTTAATAATATTATGATAGAAAATTGAGAGGAAGAAAAATTCTTATATAATTCATTATTTAGTAGCAATGTTGCCCTGACTTGGATTAGACTTGTTTTACATTGTAACTAGCATTATGTCCTATGCTCTACACATGAAAAAGGTTATTTCTTGAAATTTTATAATTAAGTATGAAGATTGTACGTGAAAATGGATTGGAAAAAAAGGTAAATATTCAAAGAGTAAAAATGATTAAGTAATTAAAGGCTAATAGTAATTATGGACTAAAGTATAGAATGTTTAATTCATGTTATTATTTAATAAATATTCAAAATTTTTGAACTGATTATAACCATAGTAACATAAATTGAAATGAGAAACATCACAGTCATAACCAAAATTAATTGAACAATTAAAAGCAAACATTAATCAAGAATCATCTTGGATAGTTTTAAGTTCATCTTCATAAATATGGATACAAAGTTGAGAGATCATAAGTTATTTTAAAGAAAAGTGTGCCATAATTTATTTAGTTGCATAAAGCAATTAAAAAAATCTAATTGAGAAGTACGAGCAATAATAATTTGTCCAGCCTTTATCAAGATGTAACAACAAAAAAAGGGGTTAAACTTCCATTCTCATGATGTATTAAATTTCATGAGTAATTACAACTTTTAGTTCCTTAATTATAAGGGTCATGGCTATTATATCCATCAAAATACATAACTAGCACAATTAATTTTTTATTTTTACTTTTATTACAATTCTTTGTCCTTCTTTTCACTAGTTACATTCAAATAAGTGGTAAAAAAAATATAATGAAAAGGCAAATATATATTTGACATTATCTAAGATCAATAATTGTGATGAAAGTAATGATATGTGACTAACAAAGCTAGTTATGAAATTTGAAAAATATAACAGTCGCTACTTTATAAATAAGAGACTAATTATTTACCAAAAAAAGTTATTGGTAGATAGACATATTTTAACTTAACATGATGATTAGCGAAGATAATAATGATCTAACTTTAATGTCTTATTTATAAGACCATGCTTGTCATCGTTATTGTAGACAATTATGTATACAAAATAGAAACAAGAATAAGCTGAAACAAGTAAATGAGCCTAAAGTGTCAAATACATGGCTTTAATACAATTGTAATCTTTAATAACATTTGAAGATGCCTATCTTTTTAATGTATTCATTGACTATCTTAGGCAACATTCCTTTTATTAAAAGATTTGTAATTATAAGATTAGTGCTAATGTGTTCAATTGTCATTCTTTGTTTTTGAACTTATTCTTAATGGCAAGTATTTAATTTCCACATGTTCAACCCCCTTTGAATACTTGTCATTCTTGGAGAAGAAAACTACTGCAAGATTATCATAATACCTTTTTAGTGACTTGACTATACTATGGACAATCCCATGTACTTATTCTTAAGTTTTGTAGTCGTGATCCATGAATGATGGCCTCAAAGAATACACAAATTCGACCTTTATGGTGGATGCAACAATAATAGACATTCTTGCACTTTTACATGAAACTGCTCTTCTAGCTCACAAAAACAAATAGCTAATGTGGACTTTCTTTTTTCAACATATCTAATAAAATCTAGATTTGAACACCTAATCATTTTGAGATGATCAGATCTCTTATAAGTAAACACAAAATTTTTTGTTCCTTGCAAGTATATGAGAACTTTCTTTATAGCTTCCCAGTGATCTAAACTTAGTTTATTTTGATACCTAACTAGCATCTCAATAAACTTAGTTTATTTTAATACCTGACCAGCATCTCGATAATAAAACTTATGTCTGATCTAGTACAAGTTTAAGCATATATTGAATTACTAATAATAGATGCATGAGAAATATTTTTCATTCGCTCTCATTTTAATTTATTTTTTAGACTTTGTGTGTTGTTAAATTCATCCCTTTTCTGAATTGGAACTATACTTGTTAAGTTTTTATCCATCTTAAATGTCTTTAGAATTTTATCAATATAGGCTCTTTGAGGCAACCCTAACAATCCTTGTGATCCATCATGGAGTATTTCTATTTATATTACATAGATTGCTTCTCCCATAACTTTCAATTAAAAATTCTAGGAGAGTTATTGCTTGGTTTCATGCAATAAACTAAACTCACTAGTAGCAAACAGAATGTCATCAATGTACAAAATTTGAAAAATAAACTTGCTCTCACTAAACTTTGTATATATACACCAATCAATAATATTTTCTATAAATCTAAAAGAAGTAAAGGTATTATTGAACTTGAGATACTATTATTCAAAGCTTTTTTAAGTCTATATATTGATTTCTTCAACTTACATACCGTGTATTCCTTTCCTTTAATTGAAAAGCCTTTAAGCTATTCCATATAGATCTCTTTTTCCAAATTTCCATTAAAAAAAGGTAGTTTTAGCATCTACCTGGTGTACTTTTGAATCATAATGAGCCATCAAAGCTATAAAGATTTTTATAGAGTCTTTCATAAAGGCTGGGGAAAATGTTTCTTTATGATTAATGCCATTTTTCTAAGTAAAACCTTTGGCAACAAGTATGGCATTATATTATTTAATATTTCCATTAGAGTTGCATTTGGTCTTAAAAACTTATTTACACTCGACTTTTTCACAACCTTTAGGCAATTTAACAAGGTTTTAGACTTAGTTTTGATCCATATATTTTAGCTCTTATTCCATGACATGATTCCATTTATCAAAATTATCACTTTATATGGCTTGTGAATATGAATCTAGATCATTATCAATTCTTATGTTAATTTTTTACTTTTGTAGATAAATCATATAATCATCAGTAATGGAGGATCATCTTTTTCTTTGAGATCTTTTCAAAGTTGTACTTTATGGCTTTACTACCATAGGTTTACTACTAACAATTTCATTATGAAGTTTTTTATCATTGATTTGTTGTCTTTGATCATTATTGGGTTAACTTATAAGTTTGGAAACTACAATGATGGAAGTTTTAGGTGCAGGAATCTGCTCCCTAACTTCTTGAATGCAAACATCAAGTATTCAATTACTCCCCATTAATGTCACAATTTTTAATAAAACTAGCATTTCAAGATTCTACAATTCTTATATTATGATTAAGACGATAGAATCCATACCCCTTGGACTTTTTTGGATATCCAGTGAAGTAACCACTAGTTATTCTAAAGTCTAATTTTTTTTATGTTGATTATAAACTCCTATTAGTGCTTGGCAACCCCAAACATGTAGATTCCTTAAATTGGGTTTGCTTTATGTCTAAAGTTCAAAAGGTATTTTTGAAACTACCTTACCAAAGAACCTTGTTTAGTAACATGGCAATTTTTAATGCATACCTCGATAGGGACATAGGTAAAGATAAGTGTCTCATCATAATCCTAACCATTTCCATTGAAGTGTGGCTTCCTTTCTAAAACACCATTTTATTGTGATATACCTAGCATTGTGTATTGAGCACAAATACCAAGTCTTTCAAGAAATTTGGCAAATGGTCTTAGATTTTGTCCTAATTTATCATACTTTCCATAATATTCACCACCTTTATTTGAGTGTACAAATTTCACTTTCTTATCTAATTGCCTTTGAATCTTATTAATATACATTTCAAGTGCTTTAATTGATTAAGATTTACCATGCAATAGATAAATATAACCATATCATGAAAAATAATTAGTAAAGGTGATAAGATTTTTCTTTCCATTAATAAATGGAGTGATAAAAGGTCCATATATGTTAATATATATAATCTTAAGAAATTGTGTACTTCTTTCAATCCTTTCCTTAGTGTGTTTTGTTTATTTTCCTTTAACACAATCAATGCATTTTTCAAGGTCAGTAAAATCTAAGTATGGAAGAATTTTATTCTTTACCGATCTTTCCCTTCTTTCTTTAGATGTGTCACTTAAACATTTATGCCATAAGAAAAATTTTCATCAATCAAATTGCATTTTGTGCCTACATTATGATGCAAGGTTATTAAAGTCTCAGCAAAAATATTATCAAGTTTAAACTTGCAAAGACCATTACACAATATTCTAGAACCAATAAGTTTGTTATTTTACCTATACCAAAAGATCTAGAACTAAATTTAAATATAAATCCTGCTACATCAAGTGTTGATGAAGAAAATAAATTGCAAGAAAATACAAGTACATAGAGAGTTTGAAACAAATCCATCCAAATAATGTCTAGTATCTAAAACGAGATGATAAGTTCCAATGCCTTTAATTAGAAATAAGAAAATGGAGTCCATCCTTTCCCAATGTATAGACAAAAAGATTAGTGGCTTTTGAACTCCACTTTTCTTTTTCTTAGAAAACTAAATATAAATTATATAAACTTAACAAGTAAAGAGATTATAGAGTAAATTTTATTTATTTTAAATAAAATAACTACCTACTAAATGAGACATCATGGGTAGTCATTTTGCTTAAATGTATGAATTACATTTTTATATACTACAATAAAAACAACAATTGAATTATAAGTGAAAATCATATAAATAGTAATGGAAAATAAAAAAAATTACAATGTTTAGAAAATTGATTTTAACTAAAAGTATTGTTTTCAACTTATTTCTTAATTGCACGATAGAATTAATTGACATTTGTGGAATTAATTTTTTTTTAAATTTTATACTTTTTAATTTTATTTCACATTTATTCTAATCATTTTTTGATAAATAATGAATAGAATAGAAATATGAAGAATTTTTAATTTCTTCAACACCATGTGCACAACAATACATAACAAAGCATGTTCAGAGATATTTTCCCACTTAAAAAAATTATCAACTTTAACTAAAATAATCTATTCTCCTATTAATTAATAATAAAGGTGTGTGAGATTAAATAAATAAAATTATATTATTTGTATTATAAATTTATTATAGATTTAATGTCATATTTAAATTTAATTTAAAATGATTTTAAATTAATATCATAGTTACGTATGTTTAAATTATAGTCATAACCTTTGGACTAAAACATAAAATTTGTACATATAGTTTAGTACAACACAATTCGAAGAAAAAGAAAATAATTATGCAATATTTATAAATTACATCAATTAAAAATTAGAGATAAATTATAATATTGAGTATTTTTATATATAAAGAAAGCTAATAGATGAGACACAAAATCAAAGGAAGGGGGAGAGACAAAGTAAGAAAATTGTTAAAAAATTTTGATTTTAGAAAGAAATATAAATCAAAGATATTGAATGTAATTTCAATGTAATAAAAATGATAAAATAATAAAAATTATTATTTATTAAGCAAAAAATGCATTTGAATGTGCACAAAGTGCATGTGAAGAAGTTTATGTAAAGAATGACTAAACTATTTTTTTTAGGTAAAGGGATAAGGCTAAGCCCAAAAAATCGTAACTGTTAAATTAAGTTAACTTAATCTTATTAAGCTAATCTAATTAATAAAAAATGTACATCGAGCTAATCTTGGGTGGAGCTACTTTTTTATCAAGTTAGGCTATGTTAGGTTATTATAGTAGCAATCTCAATCTCAATCTCAATCACCCATCACCTTTTACTAGGCAGTTACAGGTGAGTTTTGCATTTTGTTATGCTTTATTATTATTACATCACTTGTGTGTTTATTATTAATTGCACATTATTAGTTAATTAAATTTAATTATTATTATAATAATTATTATCATTAAAGTTTTATTATTTTTTTTATTAATGGATATAGTATTTTTTTTTAATGTGAAAAACTTTCAATGAAATGAATAATTAAAAGTTATGGATCCCAGACTAAAAAAATTTAGTATAGATTGAAATGGATACAAATATTTTATTAAATGAATTCATAATATATATATATATATATATATATATATATATATATATATATATATATATTACTATTTTACTATACTAATAATAAATTACTCTAATTAATATATTTATTTGGTTATGGCAATTATTTTATGTATATTTAGTTATAAGAACTACTTTATGTAATTATTTATTGTAATATATATTAATAATATTAAATATATAAACTCATTAATTTTATAATAAAATTATTTATTTTGATCAACATATATATTATATGTTGATAATATTAAATATATAAATTTATTAATTTTAATATTAAAAATTATTTAATATTGCTCGTACATATAATTTTAATATTATATATATTAAAACATAATTTGAATACACCAAGATTATTATTTTAATATATATAAATATATAATAATAAATTATTTATTTATTTATTATTATTATTATTATTATTATTATTATTATTAAGTTAATGGACTAATCCTATGATCCAATGGGTTAGATATATCAATACCAATACTAGTACCAGTACCAGTTTCAATTCTTTATTAGATTAGACTAACTATTCTTAGTTCCCCTATTAGATTGGGCCACTATTATCATTTTCTATACTAATCTCAATTTCAGGCTAAACAAAATTACACTAGTTTCAAATCAACTCATTACACCCAACTCATTTTGATACCTCTATAAATAATATTGCATTTTTATTTTTTGAATCATAGGACTCATTCATTTTCAAAAAATTAGTACTCACTCCTTTGAGAGTTCTTTTTTTTTTTTGCAATTGATCTAAAAATAAATTTCACATTATTTTATATGTCCTATCTGAAAACATTTATTTGTGTTTTAGTATTATTATTGTTATTTTTTGTTTAGCTCCCTTGCTTGTATTAAACATTCGACTTCTACATTTTAACTTGCAAAATTTTTGCACTTTATTTTAAAATAATTAATTACAATAAATTTCATTGTAATAAGTATTTTTTTATAGGAGGGGTGGCAATTAACAGAAGAGTAGTAAGTAAGAAAATAAATGTCATAAATTTTGAAATTTAAGATGTTGCATTTATTTTACAATTATACATTCAAGTTAATTTGTAAATAATATATTTTCTATAATGTAAAAATACTTAAAATTAATTTATTTTTGTCAATTTCAAAATAAGAATATTATTAAATTATAAAATTTGATTTATTATATAAAATATATTAATTAAAAAGGTAATATTTTTATATTAAAGCATTAAAAATGTTAACCAATAATAGGTTATATAATTTGAAATATAAAAATTAAAATTGAGTTTAAATTTGATTTATTGTTAGTGAAAAATATTTTACAGAATAAGAAGCAGATATATCATTAAAATAATAACAATAATTAATAACTCCAAATTTAGTAAATTAGCCTAAGGACAGTTGGAATGGCCTATATTTGCCTACACATGGAGTAAAAGGTGATATGCATATATTGGAGGGAGGCTTGTCAAGCACACTCTAATACTTAAGTTAGTAAAAAAAGGAGGCAACAACATATGGAATTTTGCTTAGCTCATAAAGGTATACTTGGAACCTTTTATAAGATTTTAAGCGTTTATGAATGTGTTGAAGGTCCTATAAATTTGGGTCCTCTTTATTTGAATTAATCTTTAGACAAAAAGGAAGGCCTTTGACTTATATTTATGCTTATATCTAGTGTTAGGGCTTGTTCTTTGCTAATGGGATTTGATCATAACTTGGCATTGACTAGGCTGGCTAATGTTAAGGGCCAAATATGATCCCTTGTCTATTCAAGGTTGTTAAGTTCAATATGTTCAACCAAGTTTAGTCTGGTCGAACATTTTGTATATTGTCAGTAATTAAGGATTTTTCACAACAATAAAAAAGTTCTTATAATTTTCTATTGACATGTCAACACATGAGTGAATAATAGCATAAAATCAATTTACATTATTAGTAATTAAAATTTAAATCCATTAAAATTTAATATCATATAAAAGATTTGACTTCAATTTTTAAATATTTTATTAAAATAAAATATACAGTCAATTAGATCAATAAAATTAAATTGTTAATTTATATGAAATACTTTTAAAATGCAATGTGTTGTATTTATATTACTTAATAATATTTTTTTTTGGTTTGGGCCTCTAGTATCATTTTTAGCTTGGGACCCTCCTTTTCTCTCCTGTAAGTATTCTTATTATAAGCTGAATGATTAATTCAAGCCCTTCCTTATTATTTCGACGAATTAACACTTACCAGCCCTAATTATTTATCAGATCGGATTAACCAGTCACAGTTCCTTATAAGGTCAGGCCACTACTATTACTCTCCATATCAATCCCAATTTTAAACCAAACAAAATTATACTAATTTCAAATTAATTTATTAAATCCAATACAATTATAAATATGTAAAATAGGTAGGGTAGGCTTATACGAACTTTGCCCACTTTTGCCCATGTGGGCTTGCCCGCTAATGCGAGCTTCATGCTAAGGTATTCGTATCGCACCGCATCGCACCGCACCACACCATATCGGTGCAAGTTTACCTATGGATAGCCCGTATTTTTTTAATATTTTTATTAATTATTTTATTTTATAATTTATAAATTATATTTTAATATTTTAATTTTTATTAAATTATTTAAGTAAAAAAATTAAATTAGACAATAGAAATTGGATTAAATTTATTAGAAAGTAATTAGATTGAATTTTTTTAAATATATATTAGGCTTAAATGCAAGAAAAAAATAACTAAAAAATTAATTTTTGCCCATGGTTATACCCACGATTACGAGAGCTTGATCACACAATCTTTTGCCCACATAGCTTTATTTACATAATACAGATTTTATATTAGGTTATCCATATTAGGCTATGATCCCAAATTACCTATATTACTTGCAGTAACGGGCCCATTTTACATGTTAATGCAATCATCAAAGTTGTCAACCCCAAAGCTTGCTTGACAATAGATTCCAGCCTAGTGGGGTACACTGCAATCTTCCCAATGCACAGAAGAGGGTATGTCTATTACGTTTCAAATACCACAACATCCTGCACTCCAAAGAAAAACCAAAGCACCATCGTAGCCACGGTTACTCTCACAGACATGTTGCCTTGAAACGATTCAAAATCAACCCAAACCAAAATCCATCTCCTTCCATTATTGCCACACTCTCCTCAACCTTAGCTTCTGCCGTGGCCAACTTCTCATTAAAAACTCCAAAATTTTTTTTTATAAAAATATAGTTATAAACTATTAATATAATAGAAAATAATTTATATATTTAAAATTAAATATAAAAAATTTAATGATAGATAATTTTTTTAAAAGAATTGTTATTTTCTTCTGTTTTCTTGAATTTAAAAATCATTTGTAAATTATAGAGACACATGACACTATATACACACACAATAAAATATTTTTTTATAAAAAAATATTTTTTGAAAAACGAATGGAGGCCTAAATCTCTTCACAAATTCAAATCTGTCTCCAAACAATGGTTCTCTCATTTCCAATCCCCGCTTCTATCAACTTCGAACCTGATTTCCCTACTCAACCTCCGGACTCTTCTTACGCAGCTTCCCTCGCTTCACTCACCCACATTTTAATTTCATCGATTTTGATCCAAATCCAGACACTCCTTCTTGTGCTCCATTTCAATATCCGAAGTTTGCTAATGACCCATCAGACATTAGAGTCCTGCAATAATGCAATGGATTGTTTCTGTGCTGCAGTTCATCATCGAATCCACACAAAACCTATTATTATGTATATAATCCCGCTACAAATCAATATTCTAAACTTCCTCCATTTGGATTTTCTAATGATAATTCTAGGAGGGTTCATGGTGTTAGTTTGGCATTTGATCCTTCACAATCATCTCATTACAAAGCTGTTTGTGTTAGAAGTTATGTTTCTTCAAGTGGAAATTGCCAGATTGAAATTTACTTATCTGACAGTGGGCCTTGGAGGGTTTCCAATTGTAATTTCACAACCATTGATATGGGATTCTACAAGGGGGTGTCTTGGAATGGGGCTGTTCATCGGATGAGTGGTTTGGGAAACGCTTTGTATTTCAATATTGATGAAGAGGAAGTGAGAGAAATGCCAATGCCTCCCACAATTGCCAGATAATTGGGATACAACCAGATTTACATATTTTGGGGAGTCAAGGAATCATTTGCAACTTGTAGAGATTCATGGGCCAAGGAAATTAGAATTTGATTTACGAGATGGAAAGCGACTATTCTAAATGGTTTAAGTACCATGTCGATCTTAATACAGTTCCTATTGCATTTCCAGGGGATGATTCATGAACATCTTCAACCTTGGGATCTAAACGACTATGGTTATTCAGTACTTTGTGTTGTTTGACCTGAAATGGACACTGATTCCTATTCGGTGCGACACATCCCTGGCAAGGTTTTGAGGTACAATTTCAAAGACAAAGCTTTTAATAAACTGTAAGACATTGCTGATGCTGAATCTTCATTAATGTTTTATTGGCCTCATACTTGCAGTACATAGAAAGTCCTCGGCGTGTTTGACAATTTGCGCAAGCTTCGACATGATCTCAGATTCATTTTCATATGTTCAGTTGCTCTTGATTTTCTGTGTTGTCGAAGGGGCTTCCTAATTTCAATCTATACAACGGCATTGTGGATTTCCATATCTTCCCACATTTACCTACGTGTCCGTACTATGTCCCCAATAATCTAGGTGTTTTTTAGTCAGTTTTTATAATCAATGCACTACAATCAAAGAAGTAAACTATTGAAGCCTAAGATACCGTGCTAGCAGTATGTAATATGCATACCGTAAAATGTTCAGCTTTTGAACAGTCACAGCATTATAAAGCTGTTTGTGTTGAATTGTGAAATTCAAGTCTCTGTTGTCAGATTGAGATTTTACTCATTGTCAATCAGTGCATGTATTTCGAATGAGGCAACTTGATGGCGAAGTGATTTGGAAAACTCCATGTACATCATAGACTGACATAGACGCTATTGTCCCAACACCAAAAAATATATATTTGGGATAAGAATTTTAGTAGTTTCCATGAATAATTTGCAACTTCCTGAGACTTATGGGCCAAAGATATTAAATATTTAAATTATAGGTATATGAGATTGGAAGTGGATTTTCTTAATGGTTTGTTAAGTGCTATTTTAATCTTAATGCTGTTCCTATTGCATTTCCAGATATAATTCCATGAGAATCTTCAACATAGACATCTTTGGGATTTCAATACCATGTGATTGGGGTTGAGGTGAATGAAAATTTCCATTTGGTGCCACACACCCCAGCAAGGTCTTTCCGTACCATTTTTTGTTCAGATGTCAAAATCATTCTATAAGTAACCCTGAGCAACAAAAGTAATGCACAAGCCATGCTTCAAATAGATTCATGAAATCAATGAAGGTGACCATTAGGACATCAAGAATAGGAATGGAATCATCATTATTAAAACGACTCAGACAAGAAATTTGGAGCCATAAAAATGCTCTCAACAACAGTGATTAAAAGGAATGGGCAGAATTTTTCTGAATTAATAACGAAAATGGCAGGTGAAAAGTTAAACACGTAGAAGGCATTCAACTACTTAGATGATTCATCGACTTGACTGAATAACTAAGAAATAGCACAAAAATTGCAGGAAAACTAAACAGTTCATTCATGGGAATGAGACCAAAAAATATATAGCACTGCCCATGAATAATATGACCAGATGTTATGAGTCTTTGAAGAATATCAAGAAATTGTGTTAATCTAGATAATCCATGTCGCATCATCCTTTGGTCCTGACCCAACTAACCAAGTCTGATCTAAATGCATCCATGTGAACTTATCTGGTGTACCAACCTGCAAAAATCCATAACTGACTAATAAGCAGACAACTATCAGATGTTTCATGTACAAATAAGTACGATATTAATAATATATAGGAGCGGATGATTAAATTACGAAAAAATCCATAACTGATTAATAAGCAGACAATTGTCAGATGTTTCATGTACAAATAATTATAAAATTAATAATATATAGGAGCAGATTTTTTTAATTACCAAGGCTGAAGATATACCTTTGAGTTCATCAAGACCTTCGTTAGGCAACCTTGTAACTCACTCCCTGATTCAGGACAAAGGGCAACAAAATAATAAGTAAATGATGAAAAGAGACAGAGAGCCTTGCAGCATCTAGAAAAATGATAAAAATACTATTCAGTAACAGTCAATTAATTCTAGATGGTATTTAGATTGTTATGACCGGCTAATTTAACAAAGTGATTTAGGAACATAAACTAAAGTAAAAGCCAAAAGATTTTAGGAAATGTAGGAACAGTGAAAAATTAGCCAATCTTAAACAGGGCATAGCCAATCATTAATTTATGATCAATAATTCACAAACTCTTGATAATGATTTCAAATAAATATCAGATAATCCAATACAGAATCCTGAAGAATGAAAAGAAAACTCCATCTACTCATCAGTTTCAGTCATATGCTCAGGCTTTGTGCAATTACAATGAACAGTTGATAATCAGAGATACAATCATGTCTCCAGGTAAAACTAGTCCACATGCTTATGTGCAGCACTCATCTCAAATTTTCACGTATATCTGACTGAAACAAGCAAATGGAATTATCTGACTTCTGCAAATATTACTATTTTGTGGTAAACTTGTAATCGATGCTAATACATAACCTTATAATTTTTCTCCATCAATTCTTCACTATAGACAGAGAGGACTCACCAAACACCATCCGCAGGATGAACAAGGATCGTGATGTGATCCATGTTTTTGTTTCAATTTATTATCTGCTTTTATTAAAATGATTATAGTGAAATCTGCTCTTCACCATATCTCACAGAATTTACTTGTAACAAGACCTACTTTTGCTTCATAGAGGAGCAATGACCTTACCATTCAGAATCTACATAATGGTTTTACAATAGAATTAGAGAGACTGTGAAGGCCTTAACCCTAACTTGGAGCTAGGAAATTCTATATATAGCCCTGAATAAACTAGAATATTACAAAACTGATGCAAATACACGTAGTCATCAAATAGCTACCATACTCACCATAACAATGGTTAATAAAGCATCCAACATACCATAAAATTCACATTAAAAATTCTAATTCCACATGTTATCTGATTGCATAATCCTCTCATAATGATTGAGGCAAAATAAATAGAAAAAGGCGGTGCTTGGTTTGTGGTTTTCTCACTTGACTATTGAAACCCTTTTGCAGATTCTCCACTATATTTGACATTTCCATTTATTTTTGCACAGTAATACTTGACATTTTCATTCATTTTTGTAAAGTTTCTTTTCTGCACAGTAATACTCGACATTTTCATTCATTTTTGTAAAATTCACATTAAAGTTTCATCTTTGCACAGTAGCACAATTATCCAGATTGAAAGATTTGATCTTCCCATTTGACAGTGTCAACTTTAGGGACAGCTGGACTTAAATTTTTCTGAACCAGGCATCCACAGTCTGAATTTGTGCTGAAAATTCCTACCCAAAGAATATAGGGAACCGTCCATGTCTAAAAGTTTTGGTAGCTTCATTCTGCCTCAGCACTGGAATTGACATTAAGTTAAAAGTGGAAGAATGATATAGGGCAAGGAAAAACTAAACTACACCTAAACTGGAAAATCTGTAAAACTAAGAGCACCTAACAATAGTGACACAGATTACAATATTCAAAGGGTTTCACAAATCTTATATCTACGTGCAGGAATTCTTGGCACCCATACTGCTTGAACTGCTTTTGCAAACCCAAACCAATCATCCATAATAGCTACAAATGTAAAACACATTGAAGACACTAAGCTATAAAATGAATGATATGAATTAAAAAATTATAAAAAAAAAAAACTAGTCAACCAAATAGCAAACAAATCTTACCACATAACTCCCACTTGTCAAATGTGACCATCCATGATCCTACACTAATCTGCGCAAATGATACACAATCCACCCAAACCTGAAAGTCTACTCCTTGCTTGTCTCCATACAGTTTTGCTAAAGTATCTATGCTTTGGTGCATAGTTTGACCAGCTCCCGAGGGATGCACAAAACTTCCTGCACAATGCTAGACAAAAACAGAAATTTAACTGTTAGAATTTAAATAAATATGAATATCCATATGAAAAAAAAATGATAACCATGATAAGAAATCGAAATTGCATTAATGAAGACATACAGGAAGAACAATCAATCAAATAATAATGAAACTTGTAGAAGATGTGCAATTTAGACCAAGCAAAATTAATACTTTTTTTTTTTTTGGGGGGGGGGGGAGAGGAAGCTGATTATCAAGGAAAAGTAAAACTTGTGGGGCACCAATATTTGATTTTTCACCCATCTTTTTCTCAATCATGAGCTTCAAAACAAATAGTGCTATTGTAACTAAAAATGCTTTTTCATATATAAAAAGAAAGTACCATTAAAAGAAAGAAGAACACAAGAGAAAAGACTAGGCAATCCTAATTTTTTTTGTAATTTTTTTTAAGCAGAAGAGGTTAAAATCCCAAAAGGAAATTACAAAAATGACTCAATCAAACTTCTAGAACAAATTACAATCCCTTTGCAAACTTCCTAGACTTAATTCTTGGAAGAAAACTAAATGTTACAATGGCAATAGTATGCAATTCAAAGACCACATACCAACAGCAACTTCATAAGTTGTATTTTCCTGCTATTCTTTAAGTAAATAAAATAGTTTACCTGATGTCAGTTGCTAAGTCTTTTTTTGGGTTCTGACTCAATTAGGTCTTTTTTCTTTCCTTTCTTTTTATTACCCATATAAGGTGAGAGATCAACTCTCACCAGGAATACCAATAGAATGGAAACAAAATTTGCATATTTAATGTGATTTTAATGTTTAAAATTGCATTAAAACTTACAAAGAATGATTTCAAATGTTGAATATGTTGCTCAGAATTCTCAACTTCTCCATGCCGCCACCTCTCATAGAATAAGTAGAAGTTAACTACTTCATGGCTGGGATCAAGAATGTCTCTTTTGCACTTTTCAGAATCTCTAATATCTCTTGGAGATAGATTTGGACCTAGAGAAAAGTTACCAATTGCTTCTATAATGCCAGCCGCACATCTTTCAGTTGCATGAATTATTTGTGGATTTCCCCTCGCATTTTCTGCATGCCATTTAAGCAACTCTTCCTGTGCATTGCTGACCTGAAAATTTGCAATAGAGATTATTATGTGGAATAGATTAAAAAAATAAAATTGACAAGACAAACAAGCATATGGTAAATAAGTACTTGTAAAGCCACAGACCATGACACCATAAATTCCAGGTACACTAAACAGTTCAGCATCATTTCCAGAATCTCCACAAACGAGAGTTTTAATTGGTCCTTTTCCATCAGCTTTCAATTTGTCAAGTAAATATGATAGAGCCCAGCCTTTGCCAGCACCTTGGGGTAATATGTCCAAAGCAATACCATTGCTATAAATTATTTTCACATCTAACTGAGAAAGAAGAAAGTAAACCATAACAACAGCTGAAGATGCAAAGGTAGCCTTTGAATAAAATAAAAGCATTGACAAAGAGAGACCTAGAGAAGGCGAGTCATATAGTCAGTTTGGATGGAAAAGAATGGAGGAAATGGAGATGAAAGAAAGGGATTTATCCAAACAATTAAACTAAAAATGGAAACATATACCTTTAGCTCCTTTCCTTCCCTTCCATTCCCTAATGGCCAATTGCCAAAGAAACCATCATGATTCAATGCAAAGGTTTCAATTTCAAATGAAATAGGTCATGTGTTGTGTGTAAGATGGCTTGAATAATGTAATCTTACCCCACGCTTTTCCAGACATTTTGAGAGAGCATTCATTATTTCCAATGCCTTCTCTTTTTCCAAATAAAAGCTAACCTTGTGAGGCCGTTGCTCTGTTTCTGACTGCAGTTTTGTTCGAGAAAATGTAAAGATAGACATTTAATACATGAATATCCAAGTTCTTACATGGAAAATACTAAATTATACTTAAGCCATTCCCTTGAACATGATGCAGAAGAAACTAATAAGGATAAGTAACTAAGTTTTGTAACTTAAAATGACCCCTATTCTGAACTCATACCTGAAGGGACAGTTCAGGAAATTTGGCTGTTTCCTCTGTAACTATGTCTCTGTTCCACTTATGATCCAGATACTCTTTCCAGCCATCATCTGGTACCATTGAATCACCATATGTAATCTCAGTCCCCACAGACATTATCGTTATATCAGGGGTCAACAAAGGTTTCTGCCTTCTTAACTCTCCATAAATAGTTGGTGATCTTCCAGTAGAGAAAACTAGCAGAGAATTTTGACGATAATAGGCTTCCCATAGTGCGTTAAAGCGAAGAAGAGCCACATTATCTGGCTCATGATGGTCTACCTGCAATGACATAGAGTTTCACCAATATTCACTGGTGTATCATCCAAAGTCATGCAATTTCCAAACCCAACTGTAATATTTACCATTGTTAGATCAAGATCTGAAACTATCATGAGATTGGCAGGACCATTGAGTCTATCCATCCGTCTTCTTTGTCCCTCTCAACTATTACCAAATATGAATCTTTGTTAATATCACAATACAAATCTTCAGTGTTGCAACAAAAATAAAATAGAAAACTGTATTTTACCCCCTTCAACTATAGGATCATCAAATTTTACCCCTTTGAACTATGAAAACTTGAATATTATCCCTTTTAACTTTATAAAACTTGGATTTTACTCTCATCGTTACCAACGTAATGTCTATAACACTTAGCGGCAATTCTATAATACTTGACCATTGGTAAGTAAAAAATTTTTGAAAAATTAGTGAATATAGCGGCGATTTTTAACTGCTAATAAGTAAATATGATAGCGGTGGTTTTTCTAATAGATTCTATTAAGTTGGTAATGGTGGGAGGTAAAATCCAAGTTTGTTCACGGTAAAATTTGACAACTCCATAGTTGAAGGGGGTAAAATGTAGTTTTCCCAAAATAAAATAGTTGTTTGAAGTAATGTATGCAACACCTTAACTTTGACAAATTTTTTCTAGCTTCATATATTAAAATAACATCTAAGGAAAAAATGTTAGTTATAAATATCAGGATTATGTGACAAAAGGATCATGCCAGATTAATACGCAAAGATACTGCAGCCAAGAAAAAAATATCAAAGCACACAGAAGATGAAGTTTATCAGCTAAGTAAAAAATGAACACCGTTAACACAAAATATGATTGTAAAATATTGATTGGATCCACATAAACCGAATGAACTTTAATGATCTTTGTTAATCTTTTGCTTATATGCATAATTTGAGAAAGAACACAAATAGGGATAGAAAAATTAGAATACAACTTAGTTTCTACAATTTACATATGTCTTATCCCACACCCAAATTCTACGGCGAACGGGCACGAATTCTCCAGCCAACATCGAAAATTGAAGAAGCAATTTAAGGAGTAAAAATGTATCAGATCGGTAACATGTAGTATAAGCGAATAGTAAGAATATTAGTGAAAGAAGAGAAAGATTAGAAAGTAGAGGATAGATGCGCCTTACCAAGATTTGAAGTCCAAGAATGGGGAAAACAGAAGAGAAAGCAATTCAATTCAAGCTCAAAAATCACAGGGACTGTCAAAGAACATGACCCTTTACCCTTGAGAACGGAAGTTCGTCCAAGCCCCCAATACTGCGTGTGCGGGTGCGTGTTGCGCCCCGGCCGGGGGGGGGGGGGGGGGGGGGGGGGTTGTTCGTGAAATAAATTAATCTTTAAAATTATTTGATTTATTAATTTATTTAAAAAATAAATTTTTATTTAATAAATTTTAAAAAATAATTTATGAGTTAATAGTATTTTAATTTTTAAAATTTATATTTTTTAATTAAATGATAATTTACATTTTAATTATATAAATAAATATTTAATATATTTTCATTAATTAAATATAAATAAGCAAAAATAAACAAATACGTGATATTATAAAATATAGACTAAAACCTTATTTGAGTTTTTATAATATTGAATTGACATCATTTTTTTTATACCAAAACTTTATTTAAATACCCGGGAGGATGATACTGCACGGAGGAATGTGAAGCTAATTTTATAAGGATTAAATTGACATAAACTTTTAATATATAATGAAATTGATATAAAATTAATTTTACATGAATTAAAATAAAGTCTTAGTGTAAAAATATAATTAATTAAATTTTAACTCATTATATCATTATTTTGAAAAATAAATGAATAAAAATATATAATGTCATAAACATAATTAATTAAATTTTAAGTAATTATATTCTTATTTTATTTTAAATCTTTTGATTGTATTAAACATGTTATTTTATATCAATTTTTTTAGCAAGCTTTTAATACATTTAATTAGTTTATTAAGCATTAAATATATGTTGCTTGCATCAAACAAAACTTATATCACCTATCACGTAGTTAGCCTGATCACTAATAGAAAAATTAATTATTGAACTAAATAAAAAATATAAAATGATATGTCAATATATGGATTAAAATAATTTATATTTATTTTAAAATCAAATTAGATTAATGTCATCAACATATTCAAAATAAAAATATAATCATTTAAATTTAATTAATTATATTTTATAACATTATATATTTATTTACTTATTTTATTTTTATTCATTTATTATTTATAAGAGGAAAATAATTATTTAAAAATTAATTAATTATATTTTATGATATCATATATTTATTTATTTACTTAATTATTTTTATTTATTTATATTAAATTAATATGTATTAGCTAAATATTTGTCTATATAATTAAAATATATGTTATCATTTAATTAAAAAAAAGGAATAAATTTGAAAATCTATTAACTATAAATTATAATAAACTCTTATATGAAACTTATCAAATTAAAGCTATTCTTTTCACAACTTAATAATGATGTGATACAATTCAAATATTCTTCAATAATCTCCTCAAAACTCACTTTCTTATGATTGACCATTCCTTACAGTTCACATTATTTAGGGTTGATTAGCTGAAATGCAATTTATAATTCTATTGTACTCTTCTAATTTAGCTTTTTCAAGTGTTCAAACTCTTTTCATAAGCCCTTGGAATCCTTCATTGATCTTCTTAACCTTAACTCTTCTCATTGGACCTTCCAATAAATATGGAAGTGCCTCTTCACTTTTAGAATTCTCATCATCCTCCTAATTATCATGGAACTACTATTTTAAAATAGATGATGTAATGAAAGTTGTAAATTTGTGGATTATCATTGGATTAGTGAGAGAGACTGAGTAAGGTGAGTTTAGACGTTAATTTAAGACTCAAGAAATATTTTGTTAGTTAAGGATAGTATGTTTCTATCCTAGTATAGTACCCTTAGAATTCAAGGATAAATTCTTTTAAGAGAGAGGAATTGTTGTATCCTAAAATAATATTTAAAATTTTATTAGTTTAAATATCCAAATTATTCATTTTAATTAATGAAAATAGTTAAATTGTATTTATTTACACTAAGATGAAACAAGAATATTTTAAGTTTTTATTGAATAAGTATCATTATGATTTTATTTGATAAAAGCATTAATCGAGTATATTTTTATGTAATTAATACTTTTTTAGGATATCTAGAAGTTGAGAATGCAAAATTTATAATATATATGTATTAGTTTTAATGGATGATTTTTATTCATAGATTTATAAATTTTAAGGATATTTTAGAAATTTAGAGTATGATGAATTAAGATATATATATATGTGTGTGTGTGTGTGTGTGTGTGTGTGTGTGTGTGAATATATGTACACATATTTGTGACTTAATTAATTATTCTCCTAATATTTATAATGTATTGAAATATTTAGGTTAGGGTTTAAATTTAATTAGGAGAAGGAAATTTATAGAATAGGAATTTTATGAAAGTAAGTTCCATTTAAATGAATGGAAGGCTAGGAGTTATCAAAACAAAAAAAAGAAAAGAAAAGAAATAGAGGGTTAGGATCTCATGAAAGGGATGAGCTTATATAGCGTGAAAAGTATTGGATTGAAGCCCATAAGTCTTTTATCTTTTTTCTTTCTCTCTCTTCCTCACTTGGTTCCCTCTTTTCCCTCTCTTCCTCTCTTTCTTTTTCCCTTCTCTCAGCCCAATAGCTTCTTTGATCACTTCCTCATCATTGGCAAAATGCCATCATTGCTTCCTTCCTTTCCTTCTCTAATCAATTTTACTAGTGGCTTGCAAATAGATTGAAGGAGCAGATCTATAATTGAGCTTCATCCTTGCCTCCTTTTCATTCATGTTATTACTACTATGTTTCTATTACCAATGAGACACTATTCAACAATTGTAGCCTATTAGCATGGAGGAGTCACAATTCACACCCTGTTTTGGATAGCAAAGCAAGGTTTTTATTCTTATTGTTTGCCAATACTCTTGCATATATTGTTTATTGGTGAAGCTTTAATGATCCATCTTAGAAAGCAATGAGTTAATCTTTATTATGAAACTTCAATGTCTTTGTTGATTTAAGATTGATCTAGGAAAACCCATGTATGCATGCTTTGAGTTATGGCTTTTAAAAATATGAAATTTATGCTATAAGATGATTAATACATTTTTATGTCATTAACCTTAATATTTTTAGATGTTTGAAGTTGATCCAAAAAATCTATATGATGTATATTTGAAATGCATGATGATACTTTTAAAAAAATATGATTATGTTATAGGATATTACAATAATATAATTAAAGTGCTTATAGAGTATTGCATTCTAATATTTGGAGTGATTCTTGCATGATTCAAGAAATCCATAAATGTATGAAATATGATTTTATTATTTTATTTAAATAAAGTTAAAAAATATAAGAAAATAAGTATAGATTTTTATAAAACAATATGATTAGAACCTTTTTTACGCTTGAAGTCTTAATATTTTTATTTTTATTAAGCTTAAATCACAAAAACCTTATTTTATCATCAAATTTCAAACTAATAAAGTAAGAATTTTATACTCTAGAGCATTAGAATAGTATACTTGGAGCATATTTAGATCATCAAATTTAATATTTTCAATGTTCAAAGTTTGATTCAGAAAGTTCTTAATACATATAACTTTTTTTATTTATCAAAGAAAAGTTAAAAATAATAGAAAACAAGAGTATAATTTTATAAAACAATGTGATTGAAGTCTTCTTAGAGCATGAAGCTCTTCGGTTTTATACTTAATTTAGAAAAAGGCCTTCTTTATGAAAATATCTAATTTCTTTATTGTAATATCCCGAATTTTCAATTCTATTATTTGAATCTCTAATTCTAAGGTCGTAGAAACGAAGAGCACGTTTGAGTTAGCTTGGTGGGTGAATCTTAAGTTGAAAGGAATTAAGTGTAAGGGTAAATGAAATTTTGAAGGAAAAGGATAGTAGGGAAAGAATTAATTTTCCTAAATAGTATGAATGATCAGAGGAGGTTAGAAAACCTAAAAAGGGAAGTTGTCTAAGTCTGATAGTGTAAGGAATTTTAAACAGACAGAAACCCTATGGACTAAATTGCAAAAGTGTAGAATCGGGTGTGGTTAAAGTGAAATAATTAAGGGTTTGGGATCTAATATGGATAACCAAGGGTTTTGGGGTGCAATATATGATTTTTATTAGTGTGACCAATGGATTTATGACAAGTGTCATTGTTAGAAAAATATTGGCAAGAATAGCCTTACTTTTGATGAAAAAAAGACTAAAATACCCTTGAGAATTGTCAAAATGGCAAGAATGCCCCTAGAGCTTCATGAAGACTCTCCTCTCTTCTCCACTTTTCAAAAAGCTGCAGAAAATCTCCATGAGAGCAAGCTCAAAACGTGCAGGAGAGAGAGAGAAAGAGAGAGAAAGTTTCTTTTGAGTTTTTCACCCAAAAATAGTTAGATCTAAGCTTAGTGGTAGAAGGGAAAGTTGCTCCTCTCATCAAGCTCTATCTATTGGTGTGCTTAGAGTGAAGAAAAGCTCAAGTTTGATTAAGTTTGGGGAGCTCCAAGTGAGGATTTTCAAGTTGTTGCAAGAGGTAAAATTGTTCTCCTCTAAGAGCTCTTTAATGTACTCTTCTTAGTTTCTTGGAATCTTGAGGTTAGTGTGGTTAAGATGTGATTGAACATGGAGTTTAGGATGATTTGAACATGTTTAATGGTGTTTTAGATGTTGTTATGTTGATCTATGGCTTTGGTTTGGTGTAAAAATAGCAAGAAAACATGATGTACATATTTGGGTTTTAGAGGCATAATGGTGCATGTGTAGTGTTGGCATGATATGTTTAGAACTTGGCTAAATTGATGAAAGTTAAATTGGTTTCTATGAATTTATGAAGCTTATGGAAGATGGAACTTTGAGTTGTGAAGGTGTTGGTATGCATTTTCCCTTTGAGAAGCTAAATCTATAGATATGAAAAAGAAGGAAGGAAGGAGTTTATAGCTGTTTAATGTCTTTTCGGAGGATCAATGAAGGTACACGGGGTAGAACACGGCCCGTGTTGTACCCCGTGTTCTTCGTCGAAGCTGATCAGTGTGCTACACGGGGTGCAACACTCCCCGTGTTTACCTCAGGGACTGAAGGGCAGTAAGGTACACGGGGTAGAACACGGCCCGTGTTCACCCCCGTGTTCTTTGTCGAGTAGGCCAGAAGTGAACCAGTAAGGAACACGGCCCTGAACACGGGTAGGGGACCCCCGTGTTCTTTGTTAAGTGAACTTTTTGGCTTGGTTTCTTCAGGATTTGCATGGTTTTACCTTTGGATCCTTTTCTAATGTTCATATATGTCATTTTAAGGCTTGAAAGCAAAGTGTAGAGCATCTAAGTATGCATTTAATTAAGTGGGGAAAGTAAAGAATATATGAGGTTTAGGAAAAGTGATAATGTTCTAATATAAGTTATGATGTGTATTTGTATAGACTAAAGAGTGACAACTTGCAAAGGCAAGAGGAAGTGTAAAGGAGTTTTTGGTGAGAGCAAAGGGAACATCACATTGGAAGCTTGTAAAGGTAGCTAGCTTTATCCTTAAGGCTCTGTTTTCTATTTACATGATTTGCGGTGTACTTTGCCATTGTATGGAATGTGTATGAGATTGTTATGGAATGTGTATGAGATTGTATGGAATGTGTATGAGATTGTTATGGAATGTGTATGAGATTGTTATGGAATGTGTATGAGATTGTTGTGCACGCATTCCGGGAAGGACAGTGTGATACTGTGTGTGTTTGGCCTATGGCTCGGGTCCTCGGAATGTTAATGCAATTGTTGTGGCACAACCCGGGTAGACAATAGAATACTGTGTTTGGCCTATGGCTCGGGATCCCCGGGGATAATAGTGCATTTGTTGTGTGTGGTATCTATGGCCAGGGACCTCGGGAAAGACAGTGTGATACTGTGTTAGGCCTTTTGTGACTCAGGACCCCGGGAAGACAGCGTGATGCTGTGTGAGGCCTAGGTACGATGGTTTGAGATGGCCATCTAGATATTGTTTGTGATAAGTCCTTGAATGGGCTTGATGATTGTTGTGGATTGTTATGTGTGATGCACATTTTCCTACAATGGTACGGATTGAGATGATAAAGATATGACAAATGATTAATTATTTTTTGAAACGTACGTTTTATTTGCTTAAGGATCTGGAATGGCTTGATATGTTTTTATGGTAATAGCTAGCTACTGGGAAACTTTGTTTCTTATGTTTCTTTTCTGTATTGTGACTAACCATTCCAGGTGATGCTTCTAAAGGCTCTCATGATAAAGGGCAATGATGTTTGAAGTTGTAAATAATGATATAGTTAGTGATATTGTATATGATGGGATGTATATTTTGTAAAGTTAGAACTTATGTATAATTATATGACTTTTGCTCATGTGTATAAAGTATAGAAATTTGAGATTTTTCGTATTAGCTTGAGGTAGATGGTGAATGAGTGCGTATAATCATCTAGTAAATAAGGAATAAGGTGTTGATAAGTAAGGGTGTTACATTTATGATAACCTTAAAATTATAAGAAAGTGATGATTATGATAGAATGATATGAATAAGACCTTTTTATAGCATCAAGTTCCAATATTTTTACTTGCATGGTTATGCTTTGAGAATTTCTATATAATGACATATTTTGACTTTTATAAGTTAACATTAGAGAATATAGGAAGTTAATGATCTTAAGTTCAGGAATGTCATTGATTAAATATAAGAATCATAATATTTAGGAAGGAAATAAGCAATAACCATGTATTTGTAACTTATTCTTTGTAAAAATTGCAAGTAGAAAGATAAGGTAAAGATGAACTTGGACACTCTTAGACTTCGTAAAAAAATGGACAATACCAAGTGAGTATATATTCTACCCTAAATTAATATATAATGAAAATTGTTAATTAAATATTATATTCCATATTTCCTTTTATTAATTCTATTGAATCACTTGTGGCTTCATATATAATGTTTCTAAAAATGTAACTTACATGATTTGAGAATAATAATGAGTAGAAAGCTAAAATTTTGATATATGTAGTTGTTATACTTCATAATGACTTTTAGTTAGTAAATTGAGTACCTTGGTATATATATTTCTTTATGGACTACTATTGGTATTATCTTGTGGCCAACACAAGAGAGGCTTAGAAATGGCTAGTGTAAAATGTTTTCATACCTTTTTTTTATGTATATTATGAATGAATGTTTATAGCAATGTAATATAGCATGGTAACACTGTTGTATATTATTACATATTGTGATATTGATCATAAGAATGAATTAATTTTTTGTTATTTATTGAAACGAAATTATGGATTGTGCTAAATACAGTTGTGCTCTAATGTATGAGATTGTATTGTGAATTATACCATAAGTGGCCTTTGAGATTAAAATTGTGGTGGTGATGATATTATAAATACTAGATGAAAAATTTCCAATGATATGTTGTAGAGAGTATAAGGTTGAGTCAAAAGGTAGATTTATGTGTTTATTATAAATTGTTATGTATTATGTTGTGGAATTGGAATTTGGATGTCCTTAAATATTTTTGTCGATATGATTGTGATAATTTGGTTATAGTTGAGTCCCCAATGGCTATTTGAAATTAATCATTACCCAGAATAGGTTGTGTGTGAAATTATAATTATAT